>CAWUFW010001905.1:477500-1015000 GCA_963921515.1 Calotriton arnoldi
GCCACTCAGCTTCACGAAAATTAATGCGTTAAAACCACAGTGTACCCCTACATGCAAGAAAGCCACTAAGGTTTTTAAGGCAGTGTTAATTAATACACGATCATTAGTGAAACACAACACGGAGGTGGCTGAATTGATTGAGTCACACAAACTTGATTTGGCATTTATTACAGAGACATGGGCAGATGGTGCCTCAGACTCTGATATCGCCCTGGCATTACTGGTAGGCTATTCTGTCATTCGAGCTGACAGAACTTGGAAGCGGGGGGGGCTAGCGATTGTTTTTAGAGAAGAGCTGCAAGCAAGGGGCTCGGCAGTGGGAAGTTCCCACGACTGCGAACTGCTATCCTTTCAGATCTCACTCACTAATAATTATACGTTGAAAGGTCTTTTGCTCTATAGCCCTCCAAGGGCACGGACCCCTTTGCTACAGATATTAAGGCCTATTTTAGAATCCAGTTTGGAGGGATCAGACTTCACGATACTAGACGATTTTAATTATCATCTAGAAAAAATTGCAGACAATAACATTGCCTCAATGGTTGATACAATGGCTGGTCTTTCTTTGGATCACATCGTTAAACAGGTCACACACGATGCCGGGCACACGCTAGATGGGATTTTTTCTTCTAATCCCAACCTCGAAATTGTCGAAATAATGCCCGTTCCTTGGTCAGACCACAAAGCTATCGTGTTTACTGTAAAGGTGGATCAGGTGCAGCCAGTCTACACAAATGATCACAGGCTAGTCACCTATCAGGATTGGGCTAAGATTAATGTGCCTATGTTACAGGAATTACTACTCAGGACTAAACCTGAACTAGGGCCAGATAGTAATTTAGCCGTTGAAAGGGTATCCTCCTGGATCAAATCAGCGGTCAATATTGCAGCCCCTACTAAAAGTTTTATCCCCAGGAGGAAAAATCCATCAGAACCATGGTTCACGGAAACACTTAGGGCTCAAAAACAAGTGTGCAGAAGGGCAGAAAGAAAATGGAGAGCTAACTATGACCAAAGAATGAAAAGTGAATATGCAAGAACGTTGGCAGACTACAAAAAACTGGTTATAGGGGAAAAAGCAATTATTTTACAAGAAAAATAAGTGAGGCCAAGAATTCCTGCAGGGAGCTCTTCGCCACATTTAAATAATTAGCGAATCTCCCCGCTGTAAACCAGATGCAAAGTAGTACAGAACTTTGCAACACACTTGGACAGTTCTTTGTAGATAAAGTCACTTCAGTGTATGATTCTTTTAAGATTAATAACAACATTGAAGCCTCGCTAAGCACCCTATACAAGGCATGGATATCTCAAACCCCAAAACTGGCTTTTGTTTTGCTCCCCCTTCAGTAGAACAGATCAGCCAGGTAGTGAAGACTATTAGGTCTGGGGACCCAACGGATCCATGCCCATCCCAGGTAATGCACATGTTTCCTGAAATGCTAAGTGAACAACTAAATCTTGTGTTCACAGAGATAATCCAGTCAGGCCGCTTCCCAGACGCATGGAAAATAGCATCAGTCCTCCCACTCTTAAAAAAACCCAGCTTGGATCCAAAAGAACCCAGCAGTTATCGTCCAATTTCAAGAATTCCATTCCCAGCCAAAGTGTTTGAAAAACTGCTTAATAAACAACTGACAGATTTCTTAGTTTCTAGTAACTTTTTGGACCAATCACAGTATGGGTTCAGGGAGGAGCATGGAACAGAGACAGCCTTGGTCATGGCAGCAGAGGGACTCAGGAGTATACTAGACGCAGGAGGGAAGGCCGCCCTGATTCTATTGGATTTATCGGCGGCCTTCGACACCGTGAATCACGAGATACTCCTCGCCCGTCTAGCAGAATTGGGGGTCCAAGATGATGCACTCATGTTGATGTCATCATTCTTAATGGACAGAACCTTCTCAGTCAAATTGGGAGACTTTACATCTAAATCATTTAGGTCGCCTTGTGGAGTGCCCCAGGGGTCCTCCTTGAGCCCCACCCTCTTTAATATTTATGTTGCTCCCCTGGCATCGATCATCAGGCAGTGTGGGTTTTTGCCGGTTTCGTATGCTGACGACACCCAAATAGTGGTGTCGGTGTCAAGCAATGTGGAGGAAACAGCTGACCGCTTTAATGATTGCATGAGGCAGGTTAATAAATGGATGCAGCTTAACTGCCTGAAACTGAAAGGTGATAAAACCGAAGTCATGCTATTAGGATCAGATACGGACTTTTGGTCTCCTAAATGGTGGACAGCCAGTCTGGGCGAGTGCCCAATCCCAGTGGGCAAAGTTAGAAATCTGGGAGTCATATTTGATGATAAACTGACTTTTAACGCCCAGATAAATAAACTGTCCTCAACTGTCTGGTACATTTTAAAAATGATCAGAAGAATACATCCATTCATTCCCCATGAGTCACGTAAAACATTGGTTACGGCATTGGCCCTGTCCAGACTGGATTATGGCAATGCTTTGTACGCAGGGATTCAAGCCCAACATCTAACAAAACTCCAGCGTCTGCAGAATGCAGCAGCAAGGTTAGTGTTGGATATTCCCAGATCTGAGCCAATCGCTCACAGACTGAGAGCCCTCCACTGGTTACCGATGGAAAAAAGGATTATGTTCAAATCATTATGCTTGGCCTATAAGGCCCTTCATGGTTCAGGACCGCAGTTCTTGAGAACTCACCTGAAATGGTATGAGCCGGCAAGAAGCTTGAGATCTGCTCATTCAAAACTTTTACAAGTACCTAAGTTCAAGCAGGTCAGGTGGGGGGGGAGAAGCTTCCTGTTGCGAATAGCCAAAACCTGGAACCTTCTCCCTATCACGATAAAAAGCAGCCCGTTGCTTCTGTCTTTTAGAAAAGCCGTAAAAACTTGGCTTTTCACTTGTTAAGTCAGCTCACCACCTTATCGGTAATCCGCTGTTCATCGAAACCTAGCGCCAAGAAGCCTCCGGGCATTCGCGCGCTTTATAAATATATAAATCAAATCAAATCAAATCAATGTCATACATTCACCCCAGTACAGAGATCTAGGCCTAAATCCATCGTTTTTTTGCTCACCATGCCATTCCAGTTTGGACACAGCCATATGAAAATCAGTCTTGACTTTGCGCCCAATGGGAACAGTCCAGCCCGAACTGCCAGGCCAGGTCCTCCCTGGACTGGAAGCAAGCATCCTAGGACCGGTTTTGGGGTTTCACCCCTCATCAGCCAGGATAGCTTGACTCCAGTGGCATGGAGAGCACGGGACCCACGTCTGGGCATACCCGTCCAATTTGGGGTGACAAATGCAAAAAGAACAGTTGATGGACAGAATGCAGAACAATGTCATACATTCACCCCAGTACAGAGATCTGGGCCTAAATCCATCGTTTTTTTGCTCACCATGACATTCCAGTTTGGACCCAGCCATATGCAAATCAGTATTGACCCTGCGCCCAATGGGAACAGTCCAGCTCAAACTGCCGGCCTAGGTTCTCCCTGGACAGGAAGCAAGCATCCTAGGACTGGTTTCCGGGTTGCACCCCTCATCAGCCAGGATAGCTTGACTCCAGTGGCATGGAGAGCACTGGACCCACGTCTGGGCATACCTGTCCCACTCTGGGTGACAAATGCAACAAATGCAAAAAGAACAGTTGATGGACAGAATGCAGAACAATGTCATACATTCACCCCAGTACAGAATTCGGGGCCTAAATCCATCGTTTTTTTGCTCACCATGCCATTCCAGTTTGGACCCAGCCATATGCAAATCCGTCTTGACCCTGCGCCAAATGGGAACAGTCCAGCCTGAACTGCCAGGCCAGGTCCTCCCTGGACTGGAAGCAAGCATCCTAGGACCGGTTTTGGGGTTTCACCACAACCAGGACACGAGTGGCTGCTCATATCCCTGCTTGTGTTTTTGTTCTTTTTTTACCATAAAATGCATTTTCACCCCTGAGATAGATTTGCATTTTACATAATTATGTGCAATTTCAAATACATTTTCTGACATTTTGTGCAAATACACAAAAGCAAATTAGTAATTTTTTTACACCCACTGCTCAGCATTCGCTGCCTGGGCGAGGGCCTGAATTCATCCTCCTGTGATGTGGGACGCGGCTTCAAAAACAGAGGCCCCTCTGCTGCTTGTGACAAACTACCATCTTTACACGGTCCACTTGGATGTCTAGCATGCTGAAGTGGCTTCTAAGCCACAGATAAGGCTCACCGAAGCGAATCTAGCAATTCATAAATAACTTCACATAATCTCTTTAAAACGTGGCTCGTGCTGTGGGATGTGAGGAGACAGCACTGAGAAAACGTTGAGGTATAATAAGACAAATAGATCCGAATAATATTGAAAATCAATAAGTGGAAATTTGGGGGCAGATTTACAACGACTGGCGCATCCCTTCAAATCAGCAGGGATGCGCCAGAAGAGATGCGACACGCAAGTCTACCCTTGCGCCACCACGGATGCGTCGCATTTACAATGCGGCGCACCGTGGCGCAGGGATAGGCAGATGCGTGTCGCATCTGATGGCGTAAGGGCGGCGCATTGCTGGAGTCATGTCGCAAGCGTGACGCAACTCCAGCAATGCTCAGGGGCCGACCATACCTAACGTGGTGCACCACTCCTTATGCCTGCTTCAAGCAGGT
Source organism: Calotriton arnoldi (assembly GCA_963921515.1). NCBI lineage: Eukaryota > Metazoa > Chordata > Amphibia > Caudata > Salamandridae > Calotriton > Calotriton arnoldi. The sequence continues at coordinate 482,133 of CAWUFW010001905.1, forward strand.
GTAAGGATTTGTCGCAGCGGCGTCGTAAAACTGACTCAGTGAAATCTTGTAGATTTCACTGCGTCACTTTTACGAGGCTTTCCTGCGACGGAACGCCCACATGAGACCTGACGCAGGTTTCATGTGGCGCAGGGCTTTACAACGTGACGCATCTCCCTAGATGCGTCACGTTGTAAATAAGGCGCAACGTGGCGCATGGTTTACGTCGCCGCTGCGTCACAGAAGTGACGCAACGGCGGCGCAAAAGTGGCGCAAGGGCCTTGTAAATCTGCCCCTTCGAATCTAGTAGAACCACAACCATTACATGATACCAACAATGACATGAAAACAGATTTGTAGGAGGAGGAACCAGCATTCCAGCCCCTTCCATAGCACAGTGGGATGCATGAGCCCATGTGCTGGCTGTGGACTGTGTGATGGGAAGCACTGGTCGTGGTTGTTCAGAGTCAAGCCTGTGGATGGGATTGTGTTTGAGTGCCATGTGCAACCAGACCAGGGGTAGGTGGAGTGGAGTGTCTAGATGCCCGGCAGTATATTGTGTAAATGATGGTTGATACTGCATATATTTTAGAAGAAGCTTGTTAGATATGACCCTGGAGTGATATAACATGCATGTTATGTTTGTGTGTTTGCCACTGGAAGACAGGCGCTATGCTGCATCAGTTTTTTGTTGATGAAATTGTCCCTCTCTGTGCAGCAACACTGCATCCACTAGTGCGTAGAAGGTGCCTGGGGGTGAGGTAGCACTCCATCCCAACCTATGATCCAGGGGTTGGTCCCCTGAGTCCCACCCCTTTATCTGTAACTGGGGCATACATTGCTCCTCAATTATTAAGATTCTTGTTAAAGGATCACAAGATATTTGCTGGGTCAGCGATCTGTGCTCTGGTTTTGGTTTCTAGAATGTCCCTTTTTGGTGCTGTCTGGTTGGGTTTTGTTTTCCAAAATATCTCCTTGTTAGGTGATGTGTGGTTGGATTTTTAGACTTGTTGCTGCATCATTAACTGGAATTCCATTTGAGGTGCAATGCCCTCCTTACAAGTGCTCTGTGTTTGATAATGTCATGTAAGATCCGTTAAACTATCAGTCGCTAGACCAGCCTTTAAGACTCACATCTGGGAATGTGGTTGAGTTAGAGATACAGTGAGACATAATTCACTCACAGTCCCCTTTGAGACTCACTGCCCCCATGCATATGCTACGCTTGCTGATATCTAGATGGGTTTTGAGACCTGTTGTATCATCATTCACTGGGATGACCCTTTAAATCTCACTGTGCTTTTCTACATCCCGTGGTTTGATGATCTCTATGGAATTCAAGACCTATCCTTGTCTTATTTACTGGATGTCCGCTCTCAGACTCACTGTCCACCTGCTGGCGCCCTGTTTTTGCTGATGTCTGGTTTAATGTTGACACCTGTCCTGGTTTCGTTCACTGGCCACTCTCACACTCACTGTCCCATGAAAATCTTTTGTTTTTGATGTCTGGTTGCATTTTGAGACCTATCCTGGCTTCAACCACTTGTTTGCTCCTCTCAGATTCATTGTCCCACTACAGATGCCCTGTGTTTGTGGACGTCTGGTTGTATTTTGATACCAGTCGTGGCTTCATTCACAGGATGCCCCACTCACACTTACTGTCCCTCTACAAGCTCACTGTATTTGATGATGTCTGGTTGTGTTTTGAGACCCGTCCTGGCGTCATTCACTAGAAAGCCGCTCTCGCACTCTCTGCCCCTCTACAGACGCCCTGTATTTGATGATGTCTGGTTGTTTTTGAGACCTCGGTACACATAAGACCCCACCAGCTATCAGTTAATTAAATACAATCAGGATACCCCTGGGTAATTGGATGTGACTATTTACTATTTGTGTATCTCTGTGGCAAGGAGTTTTGAAGTTGTATATTGCGACAATGAGGCGATTTTGTGTAAACAAGAAGAGGATGTAAAATTAAGTAATGAAATGTAAATAGTATATTATTACACACAGGATTAAGGTGCTGTCCTGTGTACTCGATCGTATTTAATTAATTGATAGCTGGTGGGGGTTTTATGTGTACCATGTTCTGCTTTATCTGATCCCTCCCCCACTCGGGTTTAGAGGATCAAACCCCTTGGGTTTGTATTTTGAGACCTGTTGTGTCTTCATTCACAGGTTGCCCCCTCTCAGACTCACTGTCCCATACAGACACCATGCGTTTGGTGATGTCTGGTTGTATTTTGAGACCTGCTGTGTCTTCCTTCACAGCATGCCCCCTCTCAGACTCACTGTCCCATACAGACACCATGCGTTTGGTGATGTCTGGTTGTATTTTGAGACCTATTGTGTCTTCCTTCACAGCATGCCCCCTCTCAGACTCACTGTCCCATACAGACACCATGCGTTTGGTGATGTCTGGTTGTATTTTGAGACCTGATGTGTCTTCCTTCACAGCATGCCCCCTCTCAGACTCACTGTCCCATACAGACACCATGCGTTTGGTGATGTCTGGTTGTATTTTGAGACCTGCTGTGTCTTCCTTCACAGCATGCTCCCTCTCAGACTCACTGTCCCATACAGACATCATGTGTTTGATGATGTCTGGTTGTATTTTGAGACCTGTTGTGTCTTCATTCACAGGTTGCCCCTCTCAGACTCACTGTCCCATACAGACACCATGTCTGGTTGTATTTTGAGACCTGCTGTGTCTTCCTTCACAGCATGCCCCCTCTCAGACTCACTGTCCCATACAGACACCATGCGTTTGGTGATGTCTGGTTGTATTTTGAGACCTTCTGTGTCTTCCTTCACAGCATGCCCCCTCTCAGACTCACTGTCCCATACAGACACCATGCGTTTGGTGATGTCTGGTTGTATTTTGAGACCTGCTGTGTCTTCCTTCACAGCATGCCCCCTCTCAGACTCACTGTCCCATACAGACACCATGCGTTTGGTGATGTCTGGTTGTATTTTGAGACCTGCTGTGTCTTCCTTCACAGCATGCTCCCTCTCAGACTCACTGTCCCATACAGACATCATGTGTTTGATGATGTCTGGTTGTATTTTGAGACCTGTTGTGTCTTCATTCACAGGTTGCCCCCTCTCAGACTCACTGTCCCATACAGACACCATGTGTTTGATGATGTCTGGTTGTATTTTGAAACCTGTTGTGTCTTCATTCACAGGATGCCCCTCTTAGACTCACGTTCCCATACAGACACCATGTGTTTGGTGATGTCTGATTGTATTTTGAGACCTCTTGTGCCTTCATTCACAAGATGCCCCTCTCTGATTCACTGTCCCATACAGACACCATGTGTTTGGTGATGTCTGGTTGTATTTTGAGACCTGTTGTGTCTTCCTTCACAGAATGCCCCTCTCAATATCACTGTCCCATACAGACACCATGCGTTTGATGATGTCTGGCTATATTTTGAGACCTGTTCTGTCTTCATTCACAAGATGCCCCTCTTAGACTCACGTTCCCATACAGATACCATGCGTTTGATGATGTCTGGTTGTATTTTGAGACCTGTTGTGTCTTCATTCACAGGATGCCCCTCTCAATCTCACTGTCCCATACAGACACCATGCGTTTGTTGATGTCTGGTTGTATTTTGAGACCTATTGTGTCTTCCTTCACAGCATGCCCCCTCTCAGACTCACTGTCCCATACAGACACCATGCGTTTGATGATGTCTAGTTGTATTTTGAGACCTGTTGTGTCTTCATTCACAGGATGCCCCTCTCAGACTCACTGTCCCATACAGACACCATGCGTTTGATGATGTCTGGTTGTATTTTGAGACCTGCTGTGTCTTCCTTCACAGCATGCCCCCTCTCAGACTCACTGTCCCATACAGACACCATGCGTTTGATGATGTCTGGTTGTATTTTGAGACCTGTTGTGTCTTCCTTCACAGCATGCCCCCTCTCAGACTCACTGTCCCATACAGACACCATGCGTTTGATGATGTCTGGTTGTATTTTGAGACCTGTTGTGTCTTCATTCACAGGATGCCCCTCTCAGACTCACTGTCCCATACAGACACCATGCGTTTGATGATGTCTGGTTGTATTTTGAGACCTGCTGTGTCTTCCTTCACAGCATGCCCCTCTCAGACTCACTGTCCCATACAGACACCATGCGTTTGATGATGTCTGGTTGTATTTTGAGACCTGCTGTGTCTTCCTTCACAGCATGCCCCCTCTCAGACTCACTGTCCCATACAGACACCATGCGTTTGATGATGTCTGGTTGTATTTTGAGACCTGCTGTGTCTTCCTTCACAGCATGCCCCCTCTCAGACTCACTGTCCCATACAGACACCATGCGTTTGGTGATGTCTGGTTGTATTTTGAGACCTGTTGTGTCTTCCTTCACAGCATGCCCCCTCTCCGACTCACTGTCCCATACAGACACCATGCGTTTGATGATGTCTGGTTGTATTTTGAGACCTGTTCTGTCTTCCTTCACAGGATGCCCCCTCTCAGACTCACTGTCTCATACAGACACCATGTGTTTGATGATGTCTGGTTGTATTTCGTGGCTGATCCTGGCATAATTCAATTAACAGGCCCTTTAAACCTTACTGTCGCATACAGATGCCCTGTTTCTTATGACTTCTGGTCGGATTTCGAGACCTGTCCTGGCATCATCCACTAGATTGTCCCTCTCTGGTTCTCTGCCCCTCTACAGGTGTCCTGGGTGTAATCCCTGGGTGGATTTTGAGATCTATCCTGGCGTCACTTGCTAGACAGTCGCTCTCAATCTCACTGTCCCTACAAATGCTCTATGTTTTTGTCAGAGGTGAATCTCTAGCGCTTGGACGCTTCTAATGAAGCAGCAGTTGCGCTTTATAAATTTATTTTCATTCATCCATTCAATCTTGAGTATTTATGGATCATCCGTTAGATCGGATAATCTGGACAGACGGACAAGGCACCTTTTCTAAAGCGTCCGCATAAAGATCTCCAGAGGAACAGAAGAGGATGGTGGAAAGAGATGAATAATACAGTATTTATTTGCTCCCATAAACATGAGTTAACCTTCAGAGGGGTTAACTGTTCGGCTGTTAGCTTCGGTATAGCGTGGCTGCTCTTAAACAACTAGATCGTGTTTCCCTCGCCGCGCCATCTGCTCGGCTCGGCTGCTGCCCTGCATTATTTACTAGGCTGGCATGTAGACTTCTCCTGGGCAATGGTGGGGTAGCCATGAGGAGGAGGTTACCTGCGAGGCACGGATCAGGTGCCCGGTCACCCGACACCCAAAGCCTGACTCCTGCTCCCTATTGTGGCTGCTTAAAGCTGCCGAGCCAGTGGCCCCAAACTTCTAGCGCCGCCATCTGACTTTGATATTTAGGGGCAGATTTACCAATATTTCACACAACACAGCAAGACAACTTACTGCGCTGCGATGCCTGAAATGAGAGAAGGCAGAAGTGTGCCGCATCTGCTAAAATATGGAGCATTTCTTCTGCCTCCTAGCGTTGGTGCACTTATGGCTGCCTAGCACCAACTCAGGCACCCTTGCACCCTGTGGTGGCTCAGTGAGCTGAACCCTTGCTATCGACATCAATGTTTCTGGAATCTGCAAGTCCGAAGTTTAAATCCTGAGAAGGGCAGTTCAGTCTTCCATACTTCAGAGGTTGATAATTTGTACATTATTACAATGAATTTGAGTAACACCTGTTTACAGCGCTTACACGTCTGGGGCACGAAGCACTACATTAAACATGTTATTATTGTGTCCTGTCTCAGCGGTCGTACCTCCCAATATTGGGAGCTGTTAGGCGTGGGTGAGAAGCTGCTGGAGGCGGTACATATATGATCACTGACTGGCTACACTTATAGTGCACTACGTGTGAGTAGTTTCCAAGCCTCTTGCGTCAAATTAAATTTCTTTCTAATAATCCCACGATAATTGACGGTTTGTCAAAAACGACCTCTGAAAAAACGCCGCCATCACTAGTCGGCGACTAGTCTGCAAAGCTGGTTCGACGGGAACATGTACAGCTCTTTGCCCTTGGCAGCCCTCCCTAGAGGAGGGGTTTCTGTGATCTTAATCGACGCTGATGGAAAAGCCCACCTGTCAGGTACCTGTGCGCGCCGTAATCCAAGCGCGTCCCCGTCCCCTACTGTGTCAGGCTTGTCTCATGAATCATTCAGCGCAGATCCCAACAATAGCTCGCAGATGGCCAGCGGGGCAAGTTTGGGAGGGCACGAGGAAAGTTTGAAAGAGGAAGAAAAGACAGCTCAATTTTATTTTTATGAGGTGAGACGGCAGAAAGATAGTAACATTTTGTAAAAGATGTCAGGTGTATGGCAATTTAAAGCAATAATTCAAGGGACTCGTTTTTTTCTTCAAAAGAGAATGAAAAATAAATCGAGAATTTATTAGGGTTTTACTATGATAGCATTCCCAAAGTGAAAGTGGCAAGTATGTATGTATGTATGCATGTATGTATGTATGTATGTATGTATGTATGAATGTATGTGTGTATGTATGTATGTGTGTATGTGTGTATGTATGTATGTATGTATGTATGTATGAATGTATGTGTGTATGTATGTATGTATGTATGTATGTATGTAGTATTTGTATAGCACCAAATGGCAGCAGGGCTCGGCCAGGGGTCAAGGCCAAAGGTTTAGTCACTGAGTGAATGGAGGCTAGTTGGAATCTGGGAGTTGAATTGGACTCTCACTGGGTTTTAAGACTGGAGGTGGACTCTTTTTGCGGTAATCTCCACCCGATTTCCACTTGGCGTGGAGGTCGGAGGTGCTTGTACTTGTAGGCTCAGAGGTGATGGTTGCCTGCCATTTCCATCTCCCTGGAGCTACTGGAATCTGCAGGGACTCTCTGAACCCCAGAGGAGATGGAAGCTGGTCCCATCACCTGCGCAACCCAGGAATCTCAGCACTTTTTAGGGTTACTGCCCTGGGGTGCACAGACACCCCGAGAATACTTGGAACGCTAAAGATTCTCCCACCGGTACTGCGCATGCAGGCAGCATCCCACACTTTCCCTCTGCCAGGGGTTGTTTGTTCATCCCATTGTGGTAATTCTATGGGACATTGTGTCCCTCTGGGCCCCAGGCAAACCCGGGGGATCCCAGGGCCCATGTGTGTTCTGCAGCTCCATGTTACACTGGTGTGCCCTGGAGGGACATCAGCACGGCAGTGCATACACTGCTGCACTACTGTTCACCACAGCCATGGTGGTGAACAGTAGGCGCCCAGTAGGCGCCTGGAAGCTCGGCCCTCAGCCTATCTAGGAGCCTGCCAGAGGTAGAGTGGGGGTGGAGCCTGAGAGGAAGTGCCAGAGTAAAAAAAAATCATCATGTAAAACCATATGTGTGTTAACAGGCCCTTCTTTGGTCAGGACGATTTACTGTAACTCATCTCAAGATTGAAGTACCAATAGCACTTCAAATTCAATAAGCAAATGAGTTATCCTTAATCGTAAACACACCTATGTCTTTGAGAGAAGGCGGGTCGCTGCCATCGCTAAGTGTAGTGGGCGCAGAATCCACTTAGTCTATCAGTTCCGTGTCAGTACTGTCTTATCACATAGTTATTAAGTCGCTCCATGTCATGCTTGACACCTGAAGCCAGTCCATGCTTTTTAGCCAATAGCGGTGTGAATGTTGGGTCATGCACACATACGTGTATCGCGAACACTGGAACTGCGAGTCACAGTAGCCAGAATACTGCTGGGTAAAATGTCTGAAGATGTTAGATACAAAATGGTGCCTCTGACAGCTTACGCATTACAAAATCGTCCTCTCCAAACACTACTACGACACATCCTTATGAAACATGCTTAGCCAAGATGTATTTAACACAGTGCACTGATTTAAACCCTCAAAAGAATTAAACACAAAGAAAAAGGCTTTGATCTGAAAAGGGAGAGAGAATAGCCATTTAGTGGCTGAATCGTACAAAAATCTTGCATCAATCCTGGCTTCCACTTGACCACATTGTGTGATCCTAGGCATTTTTTTTCACAGTGCCTCCTTTGCCTTCATCATCACATCACTGATAATCAATTTATCTCACACACTTAGTGAATCAGTGAGTGAATCAGCACATTTATGTATATCCTGTATGTATTTCCTGCACCGTAAATCGACTGAGCCCCAGACTGTTCTGCGTGGTGGGGATCGGAAGGATATGTTTAGCTCCTGAGTTAATAAATATAATACATGTGGATCAGTAGAGCACAAGCCAGAAAGGGATGAGATGTGGAACACTGGCTGACTATGAATCAGGAGACCTGGGTTCTGATCTCAGCCGCTCCATTGACACACTGTGCAGTCCTGGACAGATCTCATTAACTCTGGCCTCCATTTCTCGTAACTCCCAAAACCCTGAACGCCTAATAGAAAGCGAAACTTTTTAGTAAGATCTATATGAAAACTACTCCTCTGCACATAGAGTTGCTCAGAATATAATATGGTAGGGGGCTGTTGAGCTTCAGGTGGAGGGAATGTACTTTGAGGTCTAAAAGCTAGGAGTGGGCGGAACTCACAGAGTTTCACTCCGTGGAATTTCATGGAGTTAAAAACTCTTCAAGATTCCGCGGAGATTCGCAAACTGGCGGAAAATATACACGTCACACTAATCGCACTGCAATTTAGCACCAGTCGCATGAGCAGCACTGAAAAATCAGCGCAAGCTGCACCATGCGGTGTGCAAGAGCATGCAGCTATTCGAGTTGATTTTACTGCCACTCAAGCATAAAATGTGTTCGAGCTGTAGCAGATCTACTCAGGAAGCAGCCCTCTGACCACAACCGCTCGCGACCGTCTGCTACTGCCCTCATTAGAAAACTGCGCTAGGGGATGCCAAATCTTGCTTGCATATCTGGAGCCATACGCAAAAAAAATTCTGCCATGCGGTGATTGGCAGAATTTGACCAGAACTCTCCATTACAAAAGTAACGCAGAGTCACCAAATTTCACCAGTTAATGAAACATTCTGCCCGAGGGGGCAGAGCTTGCCTGCGACCAAGATGGCCGCATAAGCGGAGAGCTCCGTCCAGCTGGTGAACTATCCGGAAGATATCCTGCTTGAAACTGACTGTACAGCCCTGAATTCACCCTGGTTCCTGGTGCGGAAGCGGCCGCCTGCAGCCTGAGCCGTTTCGGGAGAGCTGGTGTCTCCTGAGACCGTGTTGGACGGGAGAGGGCGCGAAGGCCCGACGCCGGGGGCTGGAGTGAGACGGAGTGCCCTAGAGCGGCGACGTGATCAGCAGAGTGCGTGGCAGCACCGAGACCCTGACCCGACTGCCCTGGGCGCCTGCCGGCCTAACCTGCCCACCACACGCCTGGAACATCCCTACTGCCTCCGGCAGTACTGTGAGTTGGGGTAGGGCGTTCGGCTGCACGGCTCTGGCCCCGTTGCTAGCGAGGGGAACGAGCCGGCGGGGACGGCGGGGCCCATCCGCGGAGGTGAGCGCGAGCCGCAAGCTGCTCGGCGACGTGGGAGACAGCGCCGAGCACACGTTCGCCAGCGAGGAGTAACTTATTGCTCACCTCTGCACCAGACTGCTGCTAAGTCTTGATGCGCGGCGCAATCCTAAAGAAGCGAAGTGCGTAGGCTGCCGCCGCCATCTTGGGACCGCTTCTGAAGCCGGCTACGCGCAGACGAGGCGCGGTGGGGTGCCTCCTGTACCTGAGTTGGTGCGAGCTGCGTGGGATACATCAAGGCTCAAGGGTGGCGGCTGACCCCCAGTAGACAGGCGCCTGGCATCGGCACATCACTGCAGCAAAGATAGAGGCTCCCTGGACCAGTTGAAAGCCTGAGATAGCGACTGGCTCAGCTCTGCCAGCTTGAGTCATCTGACCCTCGGATACAGAGCACACAGCCGGTGGCCCTGGGCATAATATTTGTGTAAGAACACACTGGAACTCAGCGTGGCCCCATCTATGCTACGCGCCCACGGGCAGCCTGCGATGCTCCCGCCCCCCCCACTGTTTGGTCCTGCCATCCACCTAAGCTGGCAACGGAAGAGTCCCTGCTACAACTTACCTTGCGGACAACGTGACCGGCGAACTCCTACATGCGGGAGCTTAGCAGGCGCACTGCTCAGGTAGAGGTGACACTGGTGTGACAGCCTAACTGGCACTATGGGAAAAGTGGACAGGACTCAGCCGAAGCTACACTTTGAGCAAAAGAAAACCAAACTACGTGATCAACCGCTGGAGGAGGACCAGAACACTTATGATGAGGCTCCACAAATGGCGGAGGGGGACATCCGTAGTATATTAGCTGCTATGCAAAAGAGTCTGTCATCCATCGACAGCAAAATGGATACTCTAGTATACAGAATGGATCGGATGACTGAGTGCATGGACAAGCTGGTGGAGAGACAAGACATGACCGAGCGCAGAGTGACAGAAGTGGAGGAAGCGCAGACGGAAATGGACACAGAACGCAAGCAGATGGGCAAACTGTTGCTGACTCTCCAGGACAAGGCGGAGGACCTCGAAGCGCAGTCACGCAGAAGCAACATCAGAATTACGGGTCTGCCGGAGTCCACTAGCATGGGAAACATGGAACTATTCGTAGAGGAGCTCCTGACGAAGCTGCTGGGCCGCAAAACGTTCTCACAGATGTTCATCGTGGAGCGTGCCCACCGATCGCTGGGACCGAGGCCGGCTCCCTGGGCAGCCCCTCGGCCCATCATTGCCAAACTGCTAAATTACAGAGATAGGGACGCGGCCCTGAGAGCAGCCCGAGAGAAACAGTCGTTACGCTACGAAGGATCGTCCATTTCGCTGCACCCGGATTTTACAATGAGAGTGCAGGAGGCCTGCAGGCAATTCGCCCCGCTAAAGAAGCAGCTGCGTGACCAGAACTTGGACTACGCCATGTTGTACCCGGCAAGGCTACGGGTCAATAGACAAGGCAGATCCTGCATCTTCACGGACCCCAAGTCCCTGCAGAAAGCTCTGAAGGAATGGTCGATAGACAAGGCACATGGCAGTGCATCTCCTGCGCATGAGGGCGCGGCTGGAGGTGCCCTTGATAACCAGGACTAACGCTGACTCTATTTAACTGTCAGATAAGACAATTTGTCTTTTCTTTTCCCTTCTTCTTTTTTCTGCTTAGGAAAATGGGGTTGTTGCCCCTCAGCAGTGCTCTTGAGAGGAATGTTAAGGCTATATGGGTGGGGTAGGGTTGTACGAGAAACAGCAAATGGATCACTAGTAGGGGACGATGAGACTCAGTGCCTCTAGGTATTATTCATAACCAGGTTTGCCTTGCTACATCTTGATATGTAATTTGTTGCCTGGGCTGGGAGTTAAGTTTGAAGCATACTATTAGTTAGATGCTGGACGGAGGGTACGAGCAGACTACTGAGGGAAGTGGTCTGCAGGTGCAGGCAACATCTGCCCACGAGTGTATCCCACATCTTGTCTTTGTCTTTGGGGTTAGACATAGTTATCTATGGCTTTTTTTTGTAACTTTCTAGCGGTGGGTTGGATAGGGGGTAATCGTCATAGCCGAGTTGGGGCGGGCATGGCGTGGGTGGGGGGTGGGAAGGGACCGAGACCTAAGAAATGTTCCAATAAGAAGGCAAAGTTAATTGTACACAATGCATGCGACTCACTAGCCTGCAGCGCTACACAGAAAGATAGCCGCGCCACTGGTGCTCTTGCCTCGATTTACCTAAACACAATGCATGATACAAACTCAGACTAGCAAGCTTAACATTGTTACCTGGAATGTCCGAGGCCTGAACGATTTTAGGTAGCTTAGGAAAGTCCTGTCATATTTGACCAGACACGTCATAGATTTAGCTTTTCTACAGGAATCGCACTTGCCACTCAGCAGTAGTATGTTTAACAACAGAGGTCTGAAGGGATGCACGCATGCAGCGGGGTTTACGACTCACGCCAGAGGGGTGTTCACTTGGGTCAACCCCAAAAAAGAATTAAAATTAGCTCCATTAGAAACGGATCCAGAAGGGAGATATGCAATCTCGCGGTGTAGTGGGAAGGGACTGAACTTAATCCTAGCTAACATATATGGCCCGAACTATGATAACCCGCGGTTTTATGCTTCACTGCTTGAGAAGATGCGTAGCTACGGGGGGGCGCCCCAACTCTGGGGCGGCGACTTCAACTGCGTATTAGACCCGCAGCTAGACAGATCGGGGGGCCCGGACCGACGACCAACAGCGACTGCGCGAACTATAATAGACACAGTGACGCAACTTGAACTCTGCGATGTGTGGAGAGCGCGGAACCTGGGTAGGGGAGGGTATACCCACTACTCGGCTTACCATAACCTGCACACTAGGATCGACTACTGGCTAGCCTCCAGGGACTTATTTGCCCAAATTAGTAACTGCACTGTCCTCCCTCGCACTTTCTCGGACCAATCACCGGTCTTGCTAGTTCTAACCTGTCCTCATAAGCGAATCCCCCCCTTCACATGGCGGTTCCTGCCTTATTCACTCCTTGACACAGTCTTCAAAACGAAGTTAGATGAAGCGATTGACACTTACTTTGAGTGCAACATCGGATCAGTGGACACATTTGCGGTGGTCTGGGAGGCTTTTAAAGTATATAAAATGGGGATAGCTATGGCTAAGCACTCGGGCGTGCTGCGAGCGTTGCGTAAGCGTCTATCTGATTTGGAACGCAACTTGAAGTTGCTGAAAGGCAGGCTACAATCAGGCACAGATGAGGGTGCGAACAAAGAGTTCCAAGCCCTACTGCAAGAATATCACGAGACGGCTGACTCTGAATTAAAACACATGGGTAAATACTCCACGGCCCGCGCGTCCGGGGAGGGTGAGCGGCTTGGCTCAGTGTTGGCCTCATTGCTGAGGAAGCGTAGGGAGTCAGCTGGAGTGGTGGTGATAGATGATGCGGAGGGTGCCCCTCTGTCGGAACCCACAGAAATAGCTGACAGGTTTAAGCAGTATTACTCGTCTCTATACACCTCCAGAGGTGCGGGCTTCGACACGGAAATATTAGACTATTTGGCGCACATCAAACTTCCCTGGTTGACAAATACCCACCGCGAATACCTTATGCGGCCATTGGACGCAGAGGAAATCTCGGCCGCGCTGGCTGGCATGAAATCTTGCAGCGCGCCTGGTTGTTACGGCCTCACGGTCTACTTCTATAAGGAGTTTAAGGATAAGTTAATTCCGCATTTAAGCACGCTCTTCGTAGAAATCAGTGAGAGCGGCCAGATGCCGCCCTCTATGAGGGAAGCTCTTATCGTCGCCATTCTCAAGCCGGATAAGCTATCGACTTCATGCGCATCGTATCGTCCACTATCTCTCTTAAATGTGGATACAAAAATTTATGCCAAGATTTTGGCTAATCGCTTAACCGCTCTGGTCCCGCTCCTGGTTGCTCCAGAACAGGCCGGGTTTGTCCCGAGCAGAAACTTGACCTACAACTTAAGAACGGTATTCGGTGCAATCCAACACACAAGGCAGGAAGTGCAGGCGGTCGCAGTGTTCCTGGATATGGAAAAGGCGTTCGACTCAGTCGAATGGCCATTCATGACGCATGTCTTGACGAGACTAGGGTTAGGGGGGATATTTTTGCAATTGGTCAGCGTCCTATATAACAGCCCCACAGCTAGAATAAAAATTGGCGATATGGTCACAGACCAGATCCGCATAACTAGAGGTACGAGACAGGGGTGCCCGCTTTCCACAATGCTCTATGCGATCATGGTGGAACCACTAGCCTGTGCGTTGCGAGAGTATCATAGATTCAGAGGGATACGTTTTCCAGGATACGAGTTGATTATATCAACGTACGCTGATGATACGTTGCTATACGTGAGAGACCCTGAACAAAACTTATCTCCCGTACTCCGCGAAGTTGTTAAATTCGGGGCGCTGTCAGGCCTCCGGGTAAACTGGACTAAATCAACCATCCTACCGCTCACCCCCGCCACATCCCCCTTTACCTCGCACTTTCCATTGCAATGGACTACTGAACCGATCCGTTACCTGGGTATTCAAGTTCACACTGACACTGAGGTAGTTATCAGGGAGAACTATGGGGTCGCGATCAGCAAACTAGAAGAAGATATCGATCGCTGGATCAGGTTGCCCCTTTCCCTTGCTGGTAGAGTCTCGATTATGAAGATGGTGACTCTCCCTCGATTCTTGTTCCTGTTCGCCAACATTCCGGTGGTACTCCCTAACACGTTTTTCAGACAACTATCTTCCCTAATGATAAGGCTAGCTTGGGCTGGGAAGCAGGCACGTGTAAAGTGGGACATACTCACGCTTCCATATCACATGGGGGGACTAGGTGCCCCGGACCTCGACCTATATTACAGAGTGTCGCAAAGCGCTCATGCGTACTATTGGATACACGGCCCTGCGGTTACCCCACATATTCAGATTGAGAAAGTGGTGGCGGCACCGCTCCCACTGCCGCGCTTCTGTTCAGGCCGCCGGATCGCAGAACTGGAATACTAGACTCCATTAACACAACTGCGCACGCATGGCAACACCTTTTGAAATTACAGGCAGGAGCTATTTTGTATTCCCCATTAGCACCTCTGGAGTGGTGTCTCTGGCTTCCGGCGAGCATGGATAGGGGGGTCACCAAGGCACTGCACGCTGTTCAGATCAAGACGATAGGTGATATGTTCTCAGAAGGTATAGTGAAAACATGGGAGGGGGTGGACACGACGAGACAGCAGGTCACACCACTCGTAAAATTCCAATTCCATAGGATAAGGCAATCCTTGAGGGAGATGTTGGGTGACGACCTAGCGGAGCCGCCGGAAATGGCAGCACTCACATTTCTGATCAAGTCCGACTCACCAACACATATTGTTTCCAAGCTCTATTAGGAGCCACAGAGTTATAGAGCAAACCACTACACGAAAACTAGGCTGGCTTGGCAGGCGGACCTGGGCATAGACATTGACGATGACATGTGGAAATATTGTTGTGAGAGCACCAGACGTATCTCCCTAAACGGACAGCAGAGGCTGATCCATTTTAAGTTTATTAACAGAGTATACTACACTCCTGAGAGACTGCACAGGTATGGGTTGCACGATTCAGCTAATTGTGAGCGCTGCGGTGCCGACCAGGCTGACTTTTTTAACTTAGCTTGGACGTGCCCTGGGATTGCCGGTTTCTGGGACCAGATCTTCAAGAGGATGGGAGATATAACTGACACTCCCATCGCACCAGATTCCAAGCTTGCCCTATTGGGATTCTCCAAATACCTACCTAAAACTATTAGACGACTGGTAGACATGGCGCTGTTAATAGCGAGAAGCAGAGTGGCCACATGCTGGTCCCGGGGCCCGACTCCTACCATCGCATGCTGGTCAAGAGATATGCTATACTGTTGTACCCAGACGGAAAGTTACAGCGAACTTATTCCCCTGCGTAACTGCCCTAAAAATTTCTGGGAATTGTACAGAACATACTTGGCCCTGAAGGAGCGGGAAGAGGGGGGCGCTGAGGCCTCTGCATAGATGATAGGTAGATCACTGTACGCTGAGATGCTGATGCTGGCAGGGGGAGGCTGTACGGAAAATGTTCCTAGTTGCTATTCACTGGGGGACTGGGGCTCAGGCGTAGACCAATCGACTGGGTAATGTGCGTTGTAAGTGACTACAGGCCGCTTTGAGTAAGGTTCTTTCGGCCTTCGCGATATCCAGGTAGCTTGCTATAAAACGTGATTGCATACCGTCATAATTTGAAAGCACTGTTAAAATAAGCTGCAGCTACATATCCTGTTTTTTTTTTTTTAATATATTACTTGCTTTGATATCCTAGACAGATGGTCTCTGTTTTGTGTTGTTTTCTATTTTGTATTTTTTTGTGTTGCAAATAATTTAAATAAATTAATTTAAAAAACAAAACAACAAAAAAACATGAAACATTCTGCCCACCCCTGATGATTTTTTAAAAATTATCTTCTAAAGGAATAGAAGAGTTTTGGATTTTAGAAAACTGGTTGGGACGTTATCAGATCAATTTTTTACGTTGGATAGATTCATGAATGGAAAGATGTTCGTTCCATACAACTCCCAGGCCACGACAGCTGCTCTTGAATTAGAAATGTGTTGATACTGTCATACAAACACCTAACAGAATCCGTCTATTTCATTCTCTCGAGTTACATGCGGACACCTCACACATGCAACCCTGCATCGCCTGATCCTCATACCAGGCTGTACTTTTGTTTTCTTGATACTACAGGGACTCACCTGCGGCCATAGGTGTGAATTCCTTGAACTGCTCGAGCCCCCTTTTGTCTTGCTGACAAAGGTTTGTGTTTATCTGATAATCACACGAGCCTTTTTCCAATAGTAACACAATCCCTGGAAACTTCTTACACTCAAACTGCCTCAACTGGATCAGCCGAAGTAAATACACGTAATATTATTTGTTCGACGATTTAGACACATCCTAATTACTTTCCCCATCCGAAGAGAAATGTTGCAGGGATTACAGAATTAAGGAAGTGTTTGTCAAGTTTATGCCCTCCATAAGTTTATGCTTCAGGGCAGGTGGCTTTTTCCAGCCTAATCCCTGTGTACATTTGGCAGCTCTGGGAAGAATGTAGCACAGCGCTGCAAGCTTCAGCTGAATAGAAAGTAATTGTAGGCGCTTCCTTTCACTGATCCACTGCACAGAGGCCTGAAGGAGGAGCTATGAGCACAAGAAGCCATCCAAAAAAGAGCCCCTTCAGCCTCATTACTTGAGAGCAGCATGACTGTCACGGAGATGGAATGAGTAAATACCGGCAGGAGTAAATGTCACCTTTAACAGAAGGCGGAAATGCCACCCACCAATAACATTAAAGTATACAAAAAGGTGATGGATGGAATGCTTGAATTAATCTCAGCCACTGGTAATTACTCGGGCCGAATCCCAGTCCATCATTGTTTTGCACACCATTCCTCCTCAGTTTGGAGCCAGCCATATGCAAACCAGTCTTCACCCTGCTTCAATGGGAACAGTTCAGCCTAAGCTGCCAGGCCAAGTCCTCCCGAACCAAAAGACAAGCAACCTCGGACCATTTCAGATGAATCAAATACCACCTGCACGAACATCCACTCCACAGGCTTTTTCGCTGAGGATAGGTTTTCTGGTGGCTATTTGTACCGTGAGTGGTGATTACCCCGAAGGGAATTTTCATACAGCTGACAGCAATGTGTAATTGTAATATCTCCAAGCAATAACCCTAGTGGAGCATTCATTTCACAGAAGTGGTAAATTGCCTTTAGCGGTGATTTTTATGTAATGATGGACAATGTAAGTGTTAATGTGTTGCCTCTAATACCAAGTAACACTATTTTGGCTCCACTGCTCTGATCTTTTCCATTCCCAATATTTACTTTCTCCCTGTCCCTCTTTCACCAGATGGCCAAATTCTAGAATTCATCTGCGGCCATGTTTGCCATCTGTACCCCCCTCTCCCCTGGCATCTGACATTCTCTTACTCAAAGCCAGCACCCACCAGAGTTCCCAGCCATTCACTCCAGCCCCAGTCATACTTTCCCCACCCCAAACCATCTCTGGCCTAAGACCACATCCCACCACAAATCACTGCCATTCCTTCCTGCCCCAGTCGTACCTCTCCACCCCAGGCCATCACTGGTCTTAGACCACATCCCACCACAGATCACTGCCATTTCTTCCTGCCCCAGTCATACCTCCCCTAACCAGGCCATCACTGGTCTTAGACCACATCCCACCACAGATCACTGCCATTTCTTCCTGCCCCAGTCATACCTCCCCTAACCAGGCCATCACTGACCTAAGAACACATCCCAACTCAGCTCATCCCCATTCAGTGATGCATCCAGTCATACCACCCCACTCCACCCCTGGTTATATCTGTGCTAAGACCTTTGCCCCACCACAGGTCACTGCAATTCTCTTCTACCCCATTAAACCTCTCCACCTCTGATAAATCTGCCATCTCACCTCTGATCACTGCCATTCAATCCTGCCCCAGTCATACCTCCTGCCCTCTGGCCATATCTGGTCTAAGACCTCCATTCCATTTCAGTTTACTGACTTTACCTCCTGCCCCAATTTACCCTATCCACCCTAGTCATCTTTGTGCTAATACCCCACCCACCACAGCTCACTGCCATTCCCTCCTGTCCAATTACCCCCCAACCCCTCAACATCTCTAGCCTAAGACCACAATCCCACCTCCGATCACTGTCATTCAATTCTGCCACAGTCGTACCTCCCATCCCTGTGGCATATTTCGCCTAAGATCTACATCCCATCTTAGCTCCCTGTTCTTCCCACCTGCCCCATTCATATCCCCGCAAACCTGGTCATCTCTGAACAAAAGCCCATCCCACCTCAGCTCACTGTCCTGCCCCACTCATACCTCCCCACCCTTGGTCATCACTGACCTAAGAACCCTGCCACCTGAGTTCACTGTCATTTCTTCCTGCTCTCAGACTGTTCCCCTCCATTTATTTGTCTGTGTATGCCCCCAAGAATTTGTATTTAATCATTTTTTTTGTGCTGCTTTATTAATTTTGTTAAGTGCTTTGGATGACAGAGGTACATAGATTTGAATACATAAATTAATATGCAGGATTGCAAAGCAGCCAGCAGGCTCCAGGCAGCAGACAATCCACGAGGTGTTCTGAGTACCATGGAGTGTCGAGAGGCAGCACTGGGTGTGAAGGTCATCTTGAAGGTTGCATTGGCTATTTTTCATTCCATCTTCTATTTTTAACCTCTGTAGCGTCCCATGCTCCTAACTGTGTTACGGAGCACAACTACTGGTGAAACAGGAGCATGGGGCTGAGACTTTCTACCATAACAAAACCTTCTGATTTCTCCTGACGGCCCTCTCCCTGTGGTCATATTGAATATATCTATATAGTGGTGCAGTATGTGCACGCGGAGTTGATTCCCTCTGGCCAAACACCGTACGCCTTTCCACCAATTCGGAATGATACCCAGGTCTACCTGAGATTAGACTGCCCAAAAAACCTCCGGACACTTCTAACTTGCCTTTCCGGCATCCAAAACTGGTTGAATGACATAAAACTTAAACTCAATACACAGAAAATGAAATTCCTTGTGCTCTCTTCAAGACCTACAAGTAATCTTCCCTCTAATTGATTGAAAGAAATGGCTAATATTGGCACATCACCCAGGTGAATCTCTCCTCAGCCACATTATTAGGTGTCAACCTGGAATCTAAAATGATCCTAACCACACATTAAACTGCAGCCAAATGTGCTACCTTATCATTTTTGAATCTTAAGAAACATCATACACTTCTTACCCAGACCACACCCCGGAATCCTAGGTCACGCCCTGGTCATATCAAGAATCAAATACAGCAACGCCCTTTTTGGCAAGACTTCCTAAGCCCCGACTTCCAACACTAAGCGCTGATCTTCACTCTGCTGCCTGTTGGATCTCTGGGAAAGAAATTGATTATATCAGACCAGTTCTATCAACCTTTCCTTGGAGGACCATTGTACCTTCAAGAAACCTGCATTACCTATACAGCACTACACAGGGCTGGCCTCCCATGCAAACATGGCTACCAAGCTGTCCCTTGCTGGTGGGCTAATGATCTAAGAGGAAAAACCAGAGCACGCCTCAACATCTGCACATTCAACTAGACGTCTACCAAGATGCACACCTTTTCTAGCAACGCATCGACAATATGGAGTTCCAACCAAGATATGAACAGCCCCACCCTTCGTGTTGTTAAATCTATTCTAAAGAAATACCTCCTGGATAAGTGCTGAATGACCTAGAATGACTCTCCTGGTATGCACGTATCTTCTGAGAGTTTCTTCGAACATTGCTTTGCTTATCTCTTTGATTTGTGTCAAAGAGTACATCGGGCATCAGGTCCTTGCTATGCTCTTATCAGTGTTACTTGTCTCCTCGTGTAAAGCGCTTTGACACCCTGTTTGGGATTTACTAGTGCAGCCAAGACCTGGAACGAGCTACCGGCAGACATCAGACGCGCCCCCTCCCTGAACACCTTCAGGAAGACCCTCAAGACCTGGCTCTTCGGCTAAACAGATCTGCGGACCCACCCCCCCTCAGCGCCTTGAGACCCTCACGGGTGAGTAGCGCGCTTACAATTCCCTGATTGATTGATTGATTGATTATAAAAATCAGAAATTAAATAAATAAAACTCATGAAAGGGATTGTTAACTTTTGTGTGGATGCCGAAAGTGATTTGGGTGAGGGTCGATACATGGAATTAATTCAAAGGAAATTGAGGTTACATATAGGACACCAAATGAATCGTTTTTTGGGGTGCAGTTAATCAACTCAGAAGCTAGTTCGTTGGGAGGAAAATGAGGTGACATGTGAGACACCAAAGGAATCATTAACTGCTAAATGGAATTTACTCAGAGAAGGAGGTGAGGTAGCATGTACGGCACCAAAGGGATCAGTGTTTGGGGCGCTATTCATCAAAGCTGTTGGTGACATTGCAGGCGTAAGCCTATATTGTCTGCTGATGCGTCTGAATGTGAGGGTAGGAAGTTTACCCATTGAGAACGAGTAGAAGTTTGTTAAAGAGTTGAGAACTATTGTTCGATACCGCCCAGAGCAATCATGCACTTACACGATCATTTGCGGTGTTGTTCTAAATCCCCAATGCATAATCATGCCACAGCACCCAAAACATAGCACACTACTGGGCAAAAATTGGGAACAAGTTCTAGTTTTAAGAAATTAATGTTCAAAAGTTAGGGATATCTTGATAGTTGGTCCCATGGGAGGCTACCACAAAAAATAAGGGATTCTGATTGCCGAGAGGGCTTTTATAATCATAGGCCACTTCAGTCCTGCAGGGCTGAGCATTCTAATTGACTGGCAGCAACGTCAACAGAAATGTTGCAGCTGCCATTTAAAGGACTCGGGAATCGGTTTCTGTGTCCTGAGCCCCCCTAAAAAAATAAGGTGCAAGGGGGCAGGGTATGAGTACCTTATCCCCCTGGCCTTAGTGGGTAGAAGGGGTCCCAAACAAAAAACATAGGTTTTCATGCCACAGGTCCTGTGGAACCCACCGAAGCCACCTGTCTGGTCTCGCAGGACTCCCATGCGATCCAGCGCAGACCCCAGTGTGAGTAATAAGGGACCCCAAAAAATAAAAAAGACAAAAAAATAGACAACGTAGGGCAGTTAGCTGCCTGCGACAGGCCCTGTGACCAACCCCACATGGGGGACAGGCCCTGTTTCCAACACTATACAACACACGCCCGAAATCCATGGGCACCGGGGTTTTGGGGTTGTGTGGAGAAGGGCACAGGGCTTGGTCGGAGGCCAGGTCCTGCGGCCAACCACATGCCATGCATAACCAAAGTCTGTGCACGGCGAGGGTGGGGGTTGGCTGCCCGCGGATGCTGCAGGCCCTGCAGCCAACCCCATGCTTTGCACCGCCAAAGTCCATCCACTGAAAAAAACTGAGATTAAAGTGCCATTCTTAGGTATGGTAATAAGATTTTACTTTACATTAAAAAAACTCAGAAAGTCACTGAAAAAGAAAAAGGTTATTGTGAAGTTACAGTGATGTCTTGTAAAAAGGTTTTAGCTTACATTTAAAAAAAACATTCGAAAGTCACTGAGGAATCCAAAGGCTAAAGTAACAATATAGTTAGGTCATCTAACAATATAAAAACGAAAGTATAAAAAACAAAAAACACTTAAATTCACCACTTATGCTGTACTGCTAACTATCCTGACCAAGTTCCTGGATGATAACCACATCTTGGGTATTTCTCAAAATGGCTTTAGGCCAGGGAACAGTACAGGCAGCTAAAGTAGCGTCAGCGCAGGGGTAAACGCAAGGCTGCACTGTATTCTTGTAAATAGGGTGCAGCCCTGATTTTCAGAAGTGACGGAGCGCGGCGTTAAGCCAAGGAGGCTAACGCCGCGCTCTGCCACTTCCTTGTAAATATTCCCCTTTATGTGTTGCTCAGAAGATTCTGCATTCCCAGAGGGCTCCCATTGAGCCCAATCTTCTTGCGTGGGAAAGAAGTGACCCGATTAGGGCCACCCGGGTCACTCGCGACCACCTCTCAGCCTTCCATACAAATGAAGAGTCGGTCAGACAGAGAATACAAACCAAGTATATTTTATTCAGGTTCACTCGAGGGGAGTCCAGTCTGACCAGCCTCCTAGGATTGCTGCAGAGGGACTGACTTCAGCAAACATAGTGATACAGTATGTACATTTCTGAACCAAGAAAGTCCCGCCCATAATGTAATTCTAATAGCAGGTGCAGCTAACACAAAGTAGTACAGTAGGATGAGTTTCGACTCTGAGGACGGGCACACATTATCTCTATGCCAAAGTCGTTCTGTTCGTGCCTACCGCTAGACTAGTGGGAGAAAGCCTCTATCTATGGGAAAGGAATGCGTTATAAGAACAGTGTATTCATTAGTAGGGCAAGGCCTAACCTTGACGGAATGGGACTTTTCCACAGCCTGCTTCTCAAGGAGGGAATACGCAGTAGACGACATGATTCAAAATGGCGGCTAAACATAAAATGGTGCCGCGAATGCTAACTTTACACAAGAACAATTGTACAAACGAAATAGCAAGAACATATTAATTTCATCACGTGGTACCAACCTTCCTGCCGCCATCGCTCAGCTGATCTTAATCTGGCTACTGTCCTGCGTTTTAGGAGAGCCAGAGCTGGAGGCCGCTCCTTTGGTGTTAAGGCCCCTGTGCTGTGGAACTCATTACCTCTCTCTATTAGAAACATTGAAAACGATTTGCATTTCAGGAAATCCCTGAAGACATGGCGCTTTTTCTTCCAATAACTGCCCTTTCTGTCAGGCTTCTAGCTACAATTGCAAGGTCTAGTGCTGGGAAGCACCATTTTTGGGGAAGCTATGCGCTTTACAAATCCCTTTAACCTAACATAACGTTACATAACCCCCCAGCACCATGCACTGCTCATGACCTCACATATCAAATCACTCATGACATGTTAAATGACAATTGATGACATCACTGATGACATCATCAAAACTAGTATTGGGGAAAAATCTCATTCAGTATGCTGTAGGTAATATGTGCACACTATAGCTACCAGTGAAGTTTTAAGCACAAGCAGTAAGTACTTCATTAAAGCAAGGTAGAGACTAAGCGCAACTAGTGTTAGTTGCAGTTGTATGTTTAACATAAGTTGGGCCTCCACATCCAGTTACTAAAAATATGGGAGGAAAACTAAAGCTTCTCCTTCTAATACATTATTCTCCATAATGTATGGGTGACCCACTTACAGACAGTTCAAATCACTGTACAATTGTAAGCATTCTTAATATGGTGCACACCATTGTGCTCGTTTCAGGAATATATGTAGGATAGTTTTAGATACAACGGAGGGTTGTCCATAGGGCCTGGTAGTACATGCCTTATGATTTGCTAATGTACAGAAGTGAAGTTGTTCTCTTAAAATTCGATGTCAGATGAGGTATTTCACAGACACATCTGATTAAGGTAAATAATACTAATTAAGGCTTAATAAGTTGCTGATCTCATTAATGTCTACAGAGCCTTCACATGTGTTACACACCTCAATGGCAATAAAAAAAAGCACAATATCTACTTATTAGTCTTGGTTTCACAGCTATGCTTTATGTTCTGCTTGTTGCGAATGGTTATGTCCATTGGTACTACTGATGTTATGAAATATTGGGTCTACCTTCACCTTGCTGATTAAACTGTCATATCGGTTGGATGATGTCGTCAGTGATGTGATCAGTGACGTCATTGATGACGTAAATTGAGATGTCATCAATTATGTAATTTAACATGCCATGAGTGATGTAATATGTGAGGTCATAAGCAGTGAATGGTGGGTGCAAGTTATAGTTCGGTAGGTGTACTATAACTGGTGAATTTCAAAGGTTTCTTGTTTTTTAAATGTTCGTTTTTATATTATTACTATATATATATATATATATATATATATATATATATATATATATATATATATATATTATGAATAATATAATATATATAAGAAATAGATATGCATGAGTAATTGAGTACTCAGGAGTTTATGCAGTTATCCATATTTGAATGTGGAAATGTTACACAAAAAGGCATTTGCTCTATTGTTCGTTCTTTAGGTTCTCCAACCAGAAAATGTTTCTTCTCATTTAGCCTACACTGCCACTGAATGTGAAGTATTCCCGCCCCACTACCAGTCTATGGGGCCGATTCCGATTCGGGCCGGAAATCTCTCCGACCGAGCCGGATCCGGAGAGATTTCCGACCGAATCGGACCCGTGCAGCCCGACCGAACGAGTACGATGCGCACGTATGCCATCGGACTCGAGTCGGTCGGACTCCCATTGAAGTCAATGGGAGCCTGTCATACAACGCGTACGTGGGCTCCCATTGACTCAATGGGTGCGAGGCGGACAAGTGCGCCCCCTACAGCGTGTACGCGGCGAAGCGACTCGCGCCGTACACGCACAGGTAGGGGGGACCCATGGGTCCCCCCTGTGTGCGACTCGCGCGGCTAGGGGTACAGGGGGGTCCAACACGGACCCCCAAAGTGCGGCTCCGACTGCTCTTTCGAGCCGGAGTGCGCGGCTCGGTCGGACTGCTCGCGGCGCGCATCGTACTTACCCGGCCGGGGAACGTCTCCATTGCGCGGTGCGAGTCGAGTCCGTGCGAGTCGGTCGGTGCGGTTAGACCCGGGAACGAGTCGGTCGGAGCGGTCGGGACGCCCGGACGAGTCGGTCGGCGATTTCGCATCGTACTCGCTCGCCCGGACACGCGTACGAATCGGTCGGGAAATAGGGCTCTGAATCGGATCCGGTTAAGCCGAATCCGATTCGGAGCCCTACCGGCCGAGATCGGAATTGGCCCCTAAGAAAGGCTCTTTCAATGCCCTTGACAGGACTAAATTGACAAAGGTTTTCAGAGTGAGACAACTACAGAAACAATTTGTGAATATGTGCAAGTTTGTTTGAGTTCCCAAAATTCCCCAGGTGGACCCACTCAGAAACGTCCACATACAAAAATCAGTGTATATTTGAGGACACCTGAACTTTCACCATCCTGATGGCATTAGATGTGCCTGAACCCCATCCTCTGGGACAAAGTCTGAGCACTTCTGACTCTGGAAATGGCGAACGTGAATTCATGCTTGTAAATTATATTTTATGTGCATCAAAGATATATTTAGGTGCGCAAAAACGTTTGTGAATTCTTCTTGGTACCCCTGAGCTGAGCTATGCTGGCAGGTCATACAAGACTTAGTGAAAACCGTTGCACGGTGATTCACCAGGATACCTGGGGTCAGCGTCGGATTGGTAATGCGGGCACTCGGGAAATGGCCGAAGAGCCGGTAGCCGAGTTCCAGCTGTGGGCTGCTTTTTTGGGCAGCCTTGGGGCTGTCTGTGCTGGTAGGATGCCGCCAGCGGCCCAGTGGGTGCCTGAGTGGCCTTTCTAGAGGCAGAAGGGCGGAGGTATCACTCCCTTTCTCTCGCTGGGCCGGCCCATTAATGTATGTAGATTGAGCGGGCCAGGGGGCCTAAGCAGAAGTGGTCTCACTTGCATTCATGTGTGGCTCAGCAGTGTGAACTAATCTGGGCATTTTTTTTTTTAATCTAAGTGAAGTTAATAAAACATGCCCCCACCACCTTTCTTTTCATAAAACTTCGCTGAAGCAGTGTTTTGCGGAAAGGCAATACGCAAATGTGGGCCACTTTTTTTTGGTGTGCCCGGGCCGATTTTTGATCCCAATCCAACCGTGCCTGGGGTAGTAAAAGTGACATCACACATACTTTGACCTGCAGATACCATCACAGCCCCTCAATGGCCTCTCAAGTGTGTCGAGGCGCTAAAGGAATGGTGAGGAGTGGAAACTGCTTTCTATTCCTACCACCGGCTCCAAGTCCTCCGAGAACAGGGTAGCAAGGGCTGTGCCAGAAATACCATGGGGCAAGAAACCAGCTGGAATCCTGGCGACTCCTAGTGGACATCCATGGGAAACCCCAGTAGGATAAAAGACAGTGTGCTCAAATAGGCCTGGGGAGCAGCAGGAATTTTCAGGGAAACATTTGATTTTCTGCTTTGGAGAATAAATGTTCTAGGATGGTATGCCAGTCACAAAAATATTGGAATATGGCAATTTGATCAGCATATTTGTGAAAACGTGCAGTGAATCATTTGGCCAATTAGGAAAAAACCTGGCAGGTGTGGGGATGAAGAGCCAGGAGATGTCTTTACTTGAAACCTGTAATTGATGTAACTATGTAACCTGTAACGCTCTGATCCTCATGTAAAGCGCTCTGATACCTCCGGATCTAGCCAGCGCTATATAAAACTTCGCAAATAAATAAATAAATAAACCACCTTTGCCAAAGAGTGGCCCACTCACTGTGCTCGGTGCAATGGTACAGCCGGCTTTAGTTTGGAAAATCAATTTTAAACAAATTCTTCAAAGGTCAGAGCACAAAATGTGATACAGTTCTGCAGAGGATTAAACCGCTGGACATTTCCTAAAATGCAAAGAATGTTTTTTGTAGTATTTACAATAGAAAATTAGTCGCTTGCGTACATTCTTTGTTAAAAGTTTACACGTGGCATTCTTCAGTACGCTCCACGTTGTAAAGTAAACCACAATGGACATTTTTTTCCGGCTCACTTATTTGGGGTATATTTCAACAGACGAATCCGCTCTGTTTAAATAAAGACTGCATGGCATTAGGGATAGACGAGGCACAGCCTGTGTGTTCCTTCTTTACTGAATCTTTGTTTTGGCGGTAAAGGTCGAGCCACCCATGCCCAGGCCAGACCCAGGTGGGAGAAGCAGAGTGTCATCAGCACAGGCCGCCATGACAGCCACTGATGACGGTGATTCATGGCGCGCGACAATCGCTATCGTTGTCAGCGCCCGCGCGACCCCTTTATCAGTCTCGGTGCTGAAATATTCGCATCAGTCTCGCCTAATTCATATGCAGCGACGAGGATCCGGCAGGATTTATTGACCTTCTTAAACCACTCTTATATAAAATCATAACACGGGCATTAGAGCCTGGGCGCTCCCAGTTTGGCGCTGCTGACTAAACACACTGCGGCTCGCATCTTAATTTATAGCCGAAAAACTTCCAAATTGATCAACTCGAGAGCAGATTGCAAGTATGAGTGAATAATTACGGTTATGGCGTATAAAGAGAGGATTAATATTATGTCACGTCACACAAATCTAAGCCCCCAGCAGGTTATATATCTGCGCAATCAATAGCTGGCAGATAGAAGGACAGGCGGTCTCGGGCAGGAACTATTGATTCAGACGGAGGCGCTGGACTCCGTGCAGGTCGGGGTTCAAGCCCAAATTATTTCCAGAGTGGATCATGGGTGATTTTGAGTGGGACACTTTGGGGCCGATTCCGATCTCGGCCGGTAGGGCTCCGAATAGGATTCGGCTTTACCGGATCCGATTCGGAGCCCTGTTTCCCGACCGAACCGTACGCGGGTCCGGCCGAGCGAGTACGATGCGAGTTCGCCGACCGACTCGTCCGGGCGACCCGACCGCTCCGACCGACTCGTACCCGGATCGTACCGCTCCGACCGACTCGGTCGGACACGATTCGCACCGCGCAATGGAGACGTTTTCCGGCCGGGTAAGTACGATGCGCACCTCGACCGCTCCGACCGACTCGCGCCGTCCGACTCGAACTCGCTGTCGGAGCCGTACTTTGGGGGTCCGTGTCGGACCCCCTGTACGCGTGCCCGTGCGAGGCGCACACAGGGGGGACCCATGGGTCCCCCTACCTGTGCGTGTACGCCGCGAGCGCCTCGCGGCGTACTCGCTGTAGGGAGCGCCCTTGTCCGCCTCGCACCCATTGAGGCAATGGGAGCCCGCGTACGCGTTGTACGACCGGCTCCCATTGAGTTCAATGGGAGTCCGACCGACTCGTGTCCGGTGGCATACGAATGCATCGGACTCGTTCGGTCGGACTGCACGGGTCCGATTCGGTCGGAAATCTCTCCGGGTCCGGCTCGGTCGGAGAGATTTCCGGCCCGAATCGGAATCGACCCCTTTGTCTCTGGGTGACCCATGCATAGTCCGGCTCCATAAATTATCCTATAGTAGCCATGTTGAAAAAATCCTGTAGCCAATGCTGCGTTATCACCAATATCAGAAAGATAACAGAAGTGACATCACATAATCTTTGACCCATCTATAGTACATACATGTCAACCCTCCCGATTCAGGCGGGAGAGTACCGATTTCAGAGCTAGCCTCCCGCCTTCCGATTCCTGCACTCAAAAACCCGATTCCTCGGCAGGCTTCTGCCAGGACTGGTCTAGTGAGACCCGTACTGTTCACTGACAGTAACCTGCTCCTGCACGCTAGTGCACAATATTTTTGTCACGCGCTCTCTGCCTGCCATAGCGTTTTCACCATGCTCCTGACAGGTAAGGGAAAAGCATGTACCTGCATTTCTGATATCCGGTCGTGCAGCAGCACACTAAGTCCCACACATGACAGCAGACATGATTCAGGCCTTGATATCGTCAATGGGAGAATTGCATTCTCCCAATAATTTTTCTAAAATTTCCCACTTTCCTCTTCTAAAATATTGGTATGTATGATAATGACACCATATAAAATTTGTACAGTGACCTCACAACAGGTGATGTCAGCCGCTAATCCAGATGAAATCCTAGGATCCTGATAAAGGAATGCTACATTAAATATGAAACTACTGCATCAATGACTCCTTTGCGATCTGTTACAGTGCCACAGAATGCCTTGATTACTTACAGGTAATCTCTTGTCAGTTTATTTATTTTATTTGAAAAGTTTTATATAGCGCTGGCTAGACCAGGAGGTATCAGAGCGCTTTACATGAGGATCCGCAGGTTACAGGTTACGAAAGATACATCAGTTACAGTTACAGTTGCAGTTACAAGTATAGGCTGAGGAGAAAAACATGAGATTACACGAATAAAGTAAGTTATTAGCGCGTAGCCAAAACCAAGAGTCGTGTCAAATGGGGAAAGGAGGGAAGGGGGGGGTAGAAACAGGGGAGAGGAATGCAGATAGTGTCAGGAAGACCGGAGGGGGGAAAGTACTTCAGGGGGAGTAAAGCATAGAAAGCAGTCTAAGAGGCAGACAGATAAAACTGTGAAGAACCGTGAGAAACAATGTCCGATGTCCGGCTGGGTAGGTGACGGCCGAGGGGTGAACCATAGCCAGACTCCTCTATAGCTGCGTGGGACAGCTCCACCTGGCAACGGCCAAGGGTACTCAGGCTCCGCGATAAAGGCCAAACAGTTTCTGAGCAAAGCATTCAAAGCAGTCAAAGAGAAAGACAGATGAAGCAGTAGAACCGTGAGAACAAATGTCCGATGTCCGGCTGGGTAGGTGACGGTCAAGGGGGTGAACCAGACTCCTCTATAGCTGCATAGGACAGCTCCACCGGGCAACGACCAAGGGTTGTTGGGTTCTGTGGTAGGTACAAATAGTTTCTGTTGCCGCCCATGGGTCAGCGTCATGGATCCATAGAAGGCAACCATCCAGGTGTTACTAGGAAAACGCCGTCCTCCTCATCCTCCAGCTCGCCCCATGGGAGGAGAGGTGAAAGAGCCGTTGTGGTCACTCTCGGAGAGGTCCCTGTAGCCCCGGAGAACCAATGCTGGGTCCCTCGCCCACACGGGGAGAAAGAGTGCTTGTGTGGAAGGCCCACTCATGGCGGCCATTTTAGGGTCAGGCACTCCTCGCATGATTATGTTGTCCAGATACGGGCGCATTGTCCACTGACCTCCTGTATCGTTCTGCGGAGGATCCCTTGCTAGATGCCCCATAAAGTTCAGGCTCATATCCCTGGCCGAGGTGGGATGGTACGTCCACGGAGCTCCGAGACCGCCATGTTGGAGTCATGCAATGGCAACTGAGGGCTTCCCACCGCCTTGTAGTTGTCCTATGAGACCCCCCTAGCTTCCAGGTGCCTCCTGCGGGAGGTTGACCACCTATCCAGAGAAAAATGCCTTCTAAATGGCCTCACAGCCTGTCCGATTCTGTTCCTGCCCCATGGATCGCAGCGTCATTCCACTGCGACAATGCGCTGCCCGGCGCACGGCTGGACCGCCTCAAAAACAGACTGGTGCGGACTCCCCAGCTGTGCCCGCGGGCATGACACCCCTTCCCCCTATTTTCCGCCAGTAGGGAGCTTAACTAACCATGAACCATGAAATGGTCCGAGGGCAGCGCCTTGAAGCAGCATTAGGCTCTTGGCAGCTCTGGCGTTTAGTGATCTGTAATCTGTCTTCCTTGACAAAGTACTTGCATTAATCTGAGATGAGTCCTTCACCCATGACGGGCCTGGCATTGCCTAGCGCCAGTTGACCCCTCCCATCTGATAGCCTGTAACCTATATCCATATCCAGCAGGCCACCTGAGTTGACCAAAGCCAAACTGGCCATATCGGGCGCTACCCCGGGAGGCTGGAAGGGTGGAGGGCTGGTTTTGTTGCTCACTTTCGGTTCCAGCCTCCCTCTGTTTTGAAATATGTTATGGTTTGAAAAGCACCTTGTTAGACTTGGCACCATTGGCGTGGGTCTCCCTTCCATTTTTTTGCTGTTGCCTCTTATGTTTTGCTGGTTTTAGATGCTTTTGGGCACTGTGCCACTGCTGTTCAGTGCCACAGTGCAAGTGCTCCCTACTGTAAATTGTGTTTTGGATTAGTGACTCCATGATTGGATGATTGGTTTACTTGTCAGTCCCTAGTACAGTGCACTGCGTGTGCCCAGGGCTTGTAAATCCAATGCTGCTGGTGGGCTTGCAGCACTGGTTGTGCCACCCACAGAAGCAGCTTGTAAAGTGTGTCTCAGGCCTGCCATTGCAGAGCCTGTGTGCAGTCTGTGACTGCCATGTCGACTTGGCAAGTGCACCCACTTGCCAGTCCCTAAACCTTCCCTTATCTTCATATCAGACACCCCTAAGGTAGGCCCAAGGGCAGGGTGCATTGTAAGTATAAGGTAGGACATGCCCTGGTGTGTGTGGCATGTCCTAATAGTGAATTACAGCCATTTTCGTTTTTCACTATTGCAAGGCTACCTGTTCTCCATAGGCCAGAATGGGCAGTTTGATTATTACACCTTATAATCCTAACTGACCCAGGGAACATGGTAGAAAAACGAATTTAGTATGCCTGAACTCAGAATGATAAAATACATCTTTTAGTGAAGTTGGTTTTAACATTCTGTGTTTGAAAATACCACTTTTAGAAAGTGGGTATTTTCTTGCCTAAACTTCCAAGCCTGCCTCTGCTAGGTTGTGTATTCCTTGTCTGGAGATTGAGTGACAGGGGCTGGGGGTGGCTACAGGAGACAGGGTGAGTCAGCACAGGGCTGAATAGAAAGATCTGCATCCAGAGTGGAGGGAGGAGTTGCACCTGGGTCTGAATAGGGCTGTGCCTGCCTTCCACAATGCTGGCTCCACCTCCTGCCGGGCGGCTGAGCACCCTGCCCCACATTCTGAAAGGAAAGAAGGAGTCAGAAAAACAAAGTGCTCCAGGACTGACCAGAACTGGTTTTGGACTAGGCAGAGGCCTCTCTGCCTTCAGAGAACAAAGAGAAAAGGTGTATAAAAGGGGACCCAGACCCCTAGGAAATTAGATCACTTCTGGGAAATCAAGAAACCTGTTGCCAAGGAGAAGAACCGGAGAAGCTGAAGGAGGAGTACTGCCCCTGTGCTGTTTTGCTGATTGGGGTTGGCCTGCAGTGGTTGCTTTCTGCCAAGGACAGGAGAAAAGACTTTGCTGTGCTTTGTCATCTTGAAGAAGAGAATCTCCAAGGGCTTGAACTAGAGCTTGCCTCCTGCCTGAAGTCTCAGGGATACAAGACTTCACCAACCAGCTCCCCCTGCATTCCCTTGCTGGGAATTGAAGTGCCTGCTGTTGTGCTGGGCCTTCTGAGAGACTGCGTGTCGCTGGGAGCTGGAAGCGCGACGCAACAACGAGAAGCGTGTCGCCGCCGCAGCCGCGGTCATCGCATCGCCAAGGAAGCGAGACGCCGCTGCCGCTGTCATCCTCGCATCGCCGAAGCGCGGCACATCACCGGAGAAGCGGGACGCTGCCACAGAGGTCATCGTCGCATCACCGGAGAAGCGCGTTGCAGGGCCTGTCGCGGCTCCAAAGATCATCGAGTCGCCGCACGGCCGTCGGGCGTGCACGCATCACACCAAAGTTGTCGCATCGCAACCAAGACGCCATTTTGTCGCATCGTACCGGAGAAGAGTATCGCATCGAGGTGCCATCTTGTCGCATCGCACCGGAAAGCAGTAAGAAACCGACGCATCACCTCCCCACACAGTAAGGAAGCGAGCATCAACTCCCTGCGCAGCAGTAAGGAACCGACGCATCCACTCCCCTGAGTGTAAGGAACCGACGCATCACCTTCCCTGCGACCCTTTTGTTTTCTTTGCGTTACGCATTCAAGGTACAATGAGAGTAAAGTGTCGCATTTACAACTTGAGAGAACTGAACTATTTTATAACCTTTTAAAGTCTATTTTTGAGTACATTATTGTGGATTTTTGCTATTGGGTCTTGTGATAAGTCTATATAAAGATTACTTATTTTTACATAACAACCTGTGTGGTGTCCATCTGTAGTGTTTTCACTGTATTACTGTATGTGTTCACAAATGCTTTACACACTGCCTCTGAGATAAGCCTGTCTGCTCGTGCCAAGCTACCAGGGGGTGAGCAGGGGTTATTTTAGGAGTGTATCCCCCTTATCCTGACTAGAAGCAAGGGTCCCTATTTGGACAAAGGTGCAAACCATTGCCAACTAGAGACCCCCAGTTCTAACATTGGTGGTCAGCGGTGAGGATTTGGACTTGCATTTGTGATTCATATACAGTGATTGGTGTACACTACTAGTGAGTGCAGACCAATACGCGACCACATACATTTTGAAAGGACTTTTTTTCCTTGGAACCTTTATTTTTGTTGAGAACTGCCAATTTTCACAATGAGCAAAAAAGGATCCATTGCACCTGCAGATATTGAATTTGAAGAAGATAGGGTTGATACCTACACTGTGCCAGAACTCAAAGCTGTTTGTAAAAAGTTTAAAATCTCTATGAGAGGCCTCACCAGGAAGGAGGAGCTTCAAAAGGCGCTGAGGGCCTGGTTGGAAGCACGGAATGCCAGTGGGCAGTCCGAGGAGCCTGTGGAGGAGGCAGAGAATTTAGATGAGCAGCTTGAGGGGCCATTAGGCTTACCCGGGAGGAGAGTGCCTTCCAGGGAGGGCAGCAGTGTTTCTCAAAGGGCCTGTCTCCAGAGGAGCTGGAGGACAGGGACAAAAGCAGGATGCATGAAATGGAAATGGCCAAACTGAAACAGGGAAGCCATGATAGCCTTGAGCATAAGAAATTGGAGTTGGAAAGTAAGAGGTTGGCCATGGAAGAAAAGAAGATGCTTTTAGAGCATGAGAGAGTGGTGAGGGAGCTAGAGCTAAAGGCTAGGAGCCTAGAGATCACTCCCTCTGGTGGCAGCACACCTCCAGTGCCTTTAGAAAGTAGAGTATACATCCCCAAGGAGGTTATTAAGGATTTCATGAAGGGGGAGGACATTGGGCAATGGTTTAAAGCATATGAGATCGCCATGACATCACACCGGGTCCCTGAGAAGGATTGGGGAGCGGGGTTGTGGGGCCGCTTTACAGGTGAGGGAAGGGAAACCTTGCTAGCCTTGCCCACAGAGGATCAGATGTCCTATGCCCACCTGAAGGAAGCTTTAGTGGCAAGGTATGGGTTAACCCCAGAGCTTTATAGGCAGAAGTTTAGGAACTGCAAAAAGCTGGAGTCTAGTACCTGGGTGGAGTATGTGTCTTATTTTTGCAGAGCATTGGATGGATGGGTGAAGAGTAGCAAAGTAAATGACTTGCAGAGGTTCTATGATTTAATTGCATGGGAGCACTTGTCCAGTAGTTGTTTTCCAGAGCTACGCCAGCACCTTGTTGACAGTAAGCTGACTAATCCTAGGAAGCTTGCTGAGGAGGCGGACCGCTGGGTCAGTACCCGGGTCCACAAGGGTCTTGCGGGAGACTCCGCCAAAGGTGGGCAGGGTCCCCAGCAGAAGAGTGGGGGGACAAGGGTAAACAGAAGGAGTTCCAAAAAGGGCCCCAAAGTAAACCCCAAGGGAACCAAGGTAAGGGTTCCCAGCCTCCCACTGAGAAAAGACCATGGGTCCCAACAGATAAGTCTGTTCAGAAGGGGCCCAAAGCATGTTTTAGTTGTGGTCAGGTGGGTCACTTTGTAGGAAGTCCCAAGTGCCCCAATACCGTGACCACTGCACCCACTGGTGCACCACCCCGGCAGATGGCTAGTGTAGCCCTGGGGGAGGAGTTGGGTGCCCAAGGTGGGTGGGGTCCCGCAGAGATGTCCCTGGTCTCTTTAGGAGACAGTGAGATGGTCCCTAGGACCCAGCTGCCTGATAACACTAAAAAATACAGGCAGTGGGTGACCATCAATGGCCATAGGGTGGAGGCTCTCAGAGACACCGGGGCCAGTGTGACAGCTGTCAGTTGTCGGCTGGTGTCTGAGGAGCAGGTGGTCCCCAACGTATTCTACCCTGTAGTTGCCGCTGACAACTCAGAGAGCCACTGCAAGGTGGCCCAGGTTCCCTTTGAGTGTGGGGGGTCTCAGGTATCCTTCAAGTAGCTGTGAGGCCAGCCATGCCTGTTGACTGTCTGCTAGGCAATGATTTGGAGAGCTCCCCTTGGGCGAAGGTGGAGCGGAGGTCTCATTTGGAGATGTTGGGTCTGCCAGAGTGGGCATGTGTGACCACTCGGTCAATGGCAGCCGGTAAGGGTATTCAAGAGGACCTGGAGCCTGGAAGAAAGGCCCAGGTGCCTGCCTTAAAGAGAGGAGGCGGGGGGCACGGGAAACCGGCCCCCGAGTTCCCACGGTCCAGGAGGAGGCAGACCTTGAGGGGGATGCCCTGGAACCTACAGGGGAACAAGTGGCTGAACTGGGGGACCTGCCTGAGCTGACCCATTGGCAGCAGGAAGGAGGCCCCTCCAGGGAAGAGTTCTGCGAGGAGCAGAAGAAGTGCCCTTCTCTTGAGGGCTTGCGGCAACAGGCTGCAAGCCAGGCAGCAGGTGATCAGTCTGGATCACACTGGATCTACTGGGAGAATAGTCTCCTGTATAGTGAGCCTAAGGTT
Organism: Calotriton arnoldi; assembly: GCA_963921515.1. Taxonomy (NCBI): domain Eukaryota; kingdom Metazoa; phylum Chordata; class Amphibia; order Caudata; family Salamandridae; genus Calotriton; species Calotriton arnoldi. The sequence continues at coordinate 517,307 of CAWUFW010001905.1, forward strand.
GCTGAGCCTGGGTCAGCCCGCGTGCTGGTGGTACCCCAGCGCTTCAGAGCCTTCCTACTGGGTCTGGCCCATGATGTGCCCTTAGCAGGACATTTGGGGCAAGACAAGACCTTTCAAAGGCTTGTCACCCACTTTCATTGGCCCCAAATGCGCAAGAGTTCAGATACTCATTGTAGGACCTGTCAGACTTGCCAGGCAAGTGGTAAGAGTGGGAGGAAGCACAAGGCTCCTCTCCAACCTTTCCCTGTTGTCAGCACCCCCTTTGAGAGGGTGGGTATTGACATTGTGGGGCCTCTGGATCCCAAGACAGCCATGGGCAACAGGTTCATCCTGGTCTTGGTGGACCATGCCACCCGGTACCCGGAAGCCATCCCTCTTCGGACAGTGACGGCCCCCGTGGTGGGACGTGCACTGATGGGGATTTTCTCCCGTGTGGTGTTCCCCAAGGAGGTGGTGTCCGACCGTGGTACCAACTTCATTTCCAAGTATATGAAGTCCCTGTGGCAGGAGTGTGGTGTAACCTATAAGTTCACCACTCCTTACCACCCCCAAGGTAATGGGCTGGTTGAGAGATTCAACCGGACCCTGAAAGGCATGATAATGGGTCTTGAAGAACCCATGAGGCGTAAGTGGGACGTCCTCTTGCCATGCCTGCTCTTTGCTTACAGAGAGGTGCCCCAGAAGTCCTTAGGGTTCAGTCCCTTTGAACTGCTGTACGGCCATCCTGTAAGAGGACCTCTGAGTCTGGTCAAGGAAGGCTGGGAGGAAGCTCCCAGGAAAACTCCCCAGGATGTATTTAGTTACATGCTGGCCTTCAGGAACCAGACTCGGCGTTTCAGACAACACGCTGAGGCGAATCTGGAAGCCAGCCAGGAAGAGATGAAACGTTGGCATGATTAGAATGCCACTCTGATCAAGTTTCAGCCTGGACAAAAGGTTTGGGTCATGGCCCCAGTGGAGCCCTGTGCGCTCCAGGATAAGTGGACCGGACCATTTGAGGTGGTGGAGCGCAAGAGTAATGTCACCTACTTGGTGGACTTGCAGTCTCCCAGGAACCCCTTGCGGGTCCTGCATGTGAACCGCCTGAAGCCCCACTTTGAGAGGTCTGAAGTGGGCATGCTCTTAGCAACAGATGCTGGGATGGAAGAGGAGACTGAACCTCTTCTTGACCTCCTGTATGCAAAAGAGCAAGATGGGGCAGTGGATGGTGTGAACCTCTCTCCCACCCTGACCCCTGAGCAGCAGAATGACTGTCGCCAACTGTTGGGGCAGTTTTCTGATCTGTTCTCCCTGACTCCCAGTATCACTGAATGGTGCATCCATGATGTGGACACTGGGGACAGTCCTCCTGTGAAGCACAAAACTTACAGAGTGACTGACAGGGTGAGAGCTTGCATCAAGGAGGAGGTCTCCAAGATGTTTGCCTTAGGGGTGATTGAGTCCTCTAACAGCCCTTGGGCCAGCCCAGTGGTCTTGGTCCCAAAGGCTGCCGCGCCTGGTGCCACACCCGAACTCCGGTTCTGTGTGGACTACCGAGGACTCAATTCAGTCACCAGGACTGACGCACACCCCATCCCCAGAGCTGATGAGCTCATTGATCGGTTAGGGGCTGCCCGGTACCTCAGCACGTTTGATCTAACGTCTGGATACTGGCAGATTGCCTTAACTGATGGGGCCAAAGAGAGGTCAGCATTCTCCACACCAGATGGGCACTACCAATTCCGGGTGATGCCCTTTGGGATGAAGAATGCCCCTGCCACCTTTCAGAGGTTGGTCAACCAGGTGTTGGCTGGGCTGGAGGATTTCAGTGCCGCCTACCTGGATGACATTGCAGTGTTCAGCGCCACTTGGGAGGAACATCTGCACCACCTCTGGGAAGTGTTGAAGGCGCTGCGGAGGGCAGGCCTCACGATCAAGGCAAGTAAGTGCCAGATCGGGCAGGGTTCTGTGGTGTACTTGGGACACCAGGTTGGGAGCGGCCAGGTGGCGCCCCTACAGCCCAAGATAGATACCATCCTGGCTTGGGAACCCCCAAAACCCAGACAGAGGTGAGGGCCTTCTTAGGACTCACCGGGTATTACAGGAGGTTTGTCAAGGGGTATGGCAACATTGTTGCACCCTTGACTGAGCTGACTTCCAGGAAGCAGCCCAGGAAAGTGAACTGGACTGATGCCTGCCAAAAGGCTTTTGATGCCCTGAAATCTGCCATGTGCACGGCGCCCGTGCTTCAGGCGCCCAACTTCTCAAGGGAATTCATTGTGCAGACAGATGCTTCAGAGCATGGTGTTGGGGCTGTGCTTTCACAGATGAATGAGGAGGGCCTAGACCAAACTGTAGTCTTTATTAGTAGGAGGTTACTCCCACGGGAACAGAGGTGGCGTGCGATTGAACGTGAGGCATTTGCTGTGGTCTGGGCACTGAAGAAGTTGAGACCATACCTGTTTGGGACTCACTTCCGGGTTCAGACAGACCACAGGCCCCTCAGATGGTTAATGCAGATGAGGGGTGAGAACACAAAACTGTTGAGGTGGTCCATTTCCCTACAGGGGATGGACTTCACAGTGGAACACCGCCCTGGTACAGAACACGCCAATGCTGATGGTCTGGCCAGATTTTTCCGCCTTAGTGATGAGAACTCCCAGGAGGAAGGGTAGTTCTCCCCACATTTCAGCTGGAGGGGACACGTGTTAGACTTGGCACCATTGGCGTGGGTCTCCCTTCCATTTTTTTGCTGTTGCCTCTTATGTTTTGCTGGTTTTAGATGCTTTTGGGCACTGTGCCACTGCTGTTCAGTGCCACAGTGCAAGTGCTCCCTACTGTAAATTGTGTTATGGATTAGTGACTCCATGATTGGATGATTGGTTTACTTGTCAGTCCCTAGTACAGTGCACTGCGTGTGCCCAGGGCTTGTAAATCCAATGCTGCTCGTGGGCTTGCAGCACTGGTTGTGCCACCCACAGAAGCAGCTTGTAAAGTGTGTCTCAGGCCTGCCATTGCAGAGCCTGTGTGCAGTCTGTGACTGCCATGTCGACTTGGCAAGTGCACCCACTTGCCAGTCCCTAAACCTTCCCTTATCTTCATATCAGACACCCCTAAGGTAGGCCCAAGGGCAGGGTGCATTGTAAGTATAAGGTAGGACATGCCCTGGTGTGTGTGGCATGTCCTAATAGTAAATTACAGCCATTTTCGTTTTTCACTATTGCAAGGCTACCTGTTCTCCATAGGCCAGAATGGGCAGTTTGATTATTACACCTTATAATCCTAACTGACCCAGGGAACATGGTAGAAAAACGAATTTAGTATGCCTGAACTCAGAATGATAAAATACATCTTTTAGTGAAGTTGGTTTTAACATTCTGTGTTTGAAAATACCACTTTTAGAAAGTGGGTATTTTCTTGCCTAAACTTCCAAGCCTGCCTCTGCTAGGTTGTGTATTCCTTGTCTGGAGATTGAGTGACAGGGGCTGGGGGTGGCTACAGGAGACAGGGTGAGTCAGCACAGGGCTGAATAGAAAGATCTGCATCCAGAGTGGAGGGAGGAGTTGCACCTGGGTCTGAATAGGTCTGTGCCTGCCTTCCACAATGCTGGCTCCACCTCCTGCCGGGCGGCTGAGCACCCTGCCCCACATTCTGAAAGGAAAGAAGGAGTCAGAAAAACAAAGTGCTCCAGGACTGACCAGAACTGGTTTTGGACTAAGCAGAGGCCTCTCTGCCTTCCGAGAACAAAGAGAAAAGGTGTATAAAAAGGGGACCCAGACCCCTAGGAAATTAGATCACTTCTGGGAAATCAAGAAACCTGTTGCCAAGGAGAAGAACCGGAGAAGCTGAAGGAGGAGTACTGCCCCTGTGCTGTTTTGCTGATTGGGGTTGGCCTGCAGTGGTTGCTTTCTGCCAAGGACAGGAGAAAAGACTTTGCTGTGCTTTGTCATCTTGAAGAAGAGAATCTCCAAGGGCTTGAACTAGAGCTTGCCTCCTGCCTGAAGTCTCAGGGATACAAGACTTCATCAACCAGCTCCCCCCTGCATTCCCTTGCTGGGAATTGAAGTGCCTGCTGTTGTGCTGGGCCTTCTGAGAGACTGCGTGTCGCTGGGAGCTGGAAGCGCGACGCCGCAGCCGCAATCATCGCATCGCCAAGGAAGCGAGACGCCGCTGTCATCCTCGCAAGCGCGGCGCATCACCGGAGAAGCGGGACGCTGCCACAGAGGTCATCGTCGCATCACCGGAGAAGCGTGTCGCAGGGCCTGTCGCGGCTCCAAAGATCATCGAGTCGCCGCACGGCCGTCGGGCGTGAACGCATCACACCAAAGTTGTCGCATCGCAACCAAGACGCCATTTTGTCGCATCGTACCGGAGAAGAGTATCGCATCGAGGTGCCATCTTGTCGCATCGCACCGGAAAGCAGTAAGAAACCGACGCATCACCTCCCCACACAGTAAGGAAGCGAGCATCAACTCCCCTGCGCAGCAGTAAGGAACCGACGCATCCACTCCCTGAGTGTAAGGAACCGACGCATCACCTTCCCTGCGACCCTTTTGTTTTCTTTTGCGTTACGCATTCAAGGTACATTGAGAGTAAAGTGTCGCATTTACAACTTGAGAGAACTGAACTATTTTATAACCTTTTAAAGTCTATTTTTGAGTACATTATTGTGGATTTTTGCTATTGGGTCTTGTGATAAGTCTATATAAAGATTACTTATTTTTACATAACAACCTGTGTGGTGTCCATCTGTAGTGTTTTCACTGTATTACTGTATGTGTTCACAAATGCTTTACACACTGCCTCTGAGATAAGCCTGTCTGCTCGTGCCAAGCTACCAGGGGGTGAGCAGGGGTTATTTTAGGAGTGTATCCCCCTTATCCTGACTAGAAGCAAGGGTCCCTATTTGGACAAAGGTGCAAACCATTGCCAACTAGAGACCCCCAGTTCTAACACACCTGCTGCATAGTTTCTTGTATAGCCATCAGTTTTCAGAAACAATAAAAGTGTCAAGATATCTCTGGTTGTTAATCTTCCTGCTAAAGAGAGATTGGCGTTTGTCTAGTGGCAGTTCTGACTCATCTAAGGTAGGGCAGAGGGTTAATATGCCTGTTGCAAAGACAGTATACCACACAAATCACAGAACTGTGTTTCATTTTCACAGCTCCTTGGATTACTGCTTCTGTCACAGTGATCCTTTTGTTACTGTACAGTTCATAAACTACAATCGTAATCTAGCACAGTGAGCTAGAAAATGCTATCAAAGAGCTACATGCAAACTGCATGGTACAGGTTAGATAAATATGGTTTTTTCCCAGTCTTTCATTATCCTAAAGTTGCTAAAAAGAGTTTGTTTGGGTGGAAATACATTATTTTAATAAAGCCAACCCTAACCACTGTGTTACATTTTGAATCCTGAGTTTATGCTTCTCCAGACCAAGCACTTTAAAAAACAAGCATTGGCATAGCCAATAGGTCTCGCCTTTGGGACCTTATAAGTGTTTAGCCATGCAACAGTTGATGTTGTTGCACCAAGGATATTGTGCTGTATAACTAAACACTTATAAGGTCCCAAAGGCGAGACCTATTGGCTATGCCAATGCTTGTTCAAATTCGCTATTTGAAGCAGCACTTACTACATGAAGTACTACAAATGCAATGCACTGTATGAATAGAATTCATTATGATGCTAAGTAGTCATCCAGTACAAAAATACACAAGTCAAGATGGGTACGTGGTAATGGAAAAACACTATGAAGCATTCACAAACGATTTTGTGAAAGGACTACGGAACAGGAGGTTTTTAAAACTGAATATTCGAGGTCAGTAGATAATTTCTACATTTTTTGCCAGCATTAGCTCTTTGTCTGCACATTAAATGAGGAGGCATCTGTATCTAGGACACAGGCATGTTGTATGCACCTGGAGCAGAGGAAAGTGGGTATCTTGCTCCCTTTTAGCAATAAGAACAGGTTGAAAACCTTGCTGTTCTAGGTCAGAAATAAACCCTGAAATCTAAGGTCAATTCCACAGTCAAACTGCTCTTTTTATTTTTGCAACTTCATAAAATTGAAAAAAAACCTCTTGTTTTTAAGTGAAAAAATTGGACCAAAGAGGCTGGAGTCTTGGTTAATTTAAAGTTAGTCCATGGGACATAAGTGCACTAAATCCAGGAAGAACAGACAAAGAGGGCTATGAAGTATTCATTTCAGTCAGTGAGATATTCCTTGTATCCTTGCTGAGTTAGAGTGCAAGAAAGCCACTAGAACGGGGCATCCACTATGTGCAAGTCCCGTTATAAAACACAAATAAGCTAACTGTGTATGTATCTTGAATCATTATTACTAGAGTCTGAATCTTCATTTCCACATTCAGATTTGCCTACTTCCTGCCTTCTTCGACGCGTGCTTGTCACAGTAAAAGCAAAACACACTGCTGGCATTGCAATCGTGTGTTTGCTGGCCCGGGAGTGGTGCGTGCGTGTGTGCGCGCGCAGTCGGCTCTTTTTGGAAGCACATACTCGTGCTTGTGGCGCGCCCCTGCTCGCTCTCGCAAGGTGGATGCCGCCACAAGCACGAGTATGTGCTTCCAAAAAGAGCAGAGCGACGGCTAAAGGTCCTCCTATGCAGCGCATGCGTGCTGCGTAGGCGAGACCTAAAAATGGCTACCACTATAGATAACATATGAATCCTACATCTGTAGTCCCCTTTGTCTTATGTAACATTTTCTATACTCTGATTAACAAACGTAGGATTCATTGTCTCTGTATAGGTGTGTGATGTAAAGTGCTCCAACATGCTACACTGGCATTGAGAGGCGCTATAAAACAAATAAAATGCATGTGGGACAGGCTATGGAGAGATGAGGGGCGCTGTTGGAGGGTGATTGGAAGCGAATCATTGAAGGGCCCCAACGAAGATTGCTGTATCCTGGTGCACTGTAAAGTCATCATTAATATGCTTTAAAAGCTAATACAATTGAATGTATAATAAAAAATGTGTTGTATAATGCACCAGTTTTGCAATTTTCTCCCAAATTTTCTTGTTGGAGAACCCCCCCAAATCACCTTTTAGTGGTCATGCTTACGAGCTGGGCTTGCTTGCTACGCAACTCACAGGGGCTGGTCTGACAAAATGTGCCAGTGCTGCTTCGGGTTCCAACTCCGGCCCTGGAGTTGTGACTCTCTAAGTGTCTGACTAAAGTTCTCGAAGCAGCCATGAGTGCGGGGTGCAGTACCGGCAGAAGGCACGGGCTCCTGTGGCTAATTTAACTGAAGCTAGTGTCAGACTGGCTGGTAGGGCAACCTGATAATGCCGAAGGGCCTATTTGACAGGTCCGTGTGCGGACTGTATTTTTTGGCTGTTTGTGGGCCTGTTTTGTGGTCTGCTGGCCTGTTTTTTGCTGTTGAATTCCCTGATGTTACCACAAATATGGCCTGCAGCAAACACACATTTATGCAGTCTTCCATACCTTGCAAAACACTTACATAGTGTGTCTTTATCAAAACTGCCCTGACTTGTAAATGTGGGCCATTTTTTCAGTTATCCAATACGCTAACGGGTGGCACTTTTATTTTGGTGCCCGGTCCTATTTTCTGTCCCAGTCCGACCCTGACCGAGGCCCCGTATTTTGCAGGGCCCCGCTCTGCAGCTCACAAGAGCTCAGCTGAAAAAAGTTGAAAGGATAATGAAAGAAAGAAGATAGCAAGCCTTAGCTACAGTTGCAGCCTGTCATTTTAGGAGGGAGGGGGGCGGACGGGACACACACGCACACATACACATACACACTCACAACCATGCATTCACACATGCGCACACACATCAATTCACAACACTCATTACCAAATATTCAAACATACACGCACCAAACATTAATAAAAAAAAAATCACATTTACCTGTGCTCTGCCTTTAAGGTCCCAGGAGGCTTGGGACTGCTGCCTTCCCTCATTGGCTGACTTAGGGAAGGCAGCAGTCCCTACGTCGTCACAGAGTGGGATGGGATCAGTGAGACGGCTTGTTGTAATTTGGCAGCACTTAAGTTAAGCATTGGCTAAAGACAGCCTGTATTCAGAGGCTAAATTGTCCGCTTTGTGGAATCCATTTTGTATTTCTGTCAGCCATTTTGGCTGCCATGTGCTACCATGTGCTCGCCATGTGCTCTGTCCTACCTTCCTGTTAACTGCTCTTGAAATCTGCCTAGAGACAAGTTAACTTTAGTTCCTCTTGCTTTGCACATGCTCAGTTGAGCTTGCAGCTGTTTCAAGTTTATAAATGTCAGGATGTGTCTACTAAAAGTAGAAACTGTTATCTCCACCCACTTGTCGACTGTGCATTCTCTGTATGACCTTATATGTACCTACAACCAGCATTTGTGTTTGTACCGCCTTCATTTGAGCCCCTGTGTGGGTATAAAAGGACCAGGATCCTTCCATTCAGTGTGCTACTTCATGCATTACTGAAGGGTGATGTGTGAATGTTAGCTCCACCTTATAAGGTTTAATAAACTCTGTCTTTTATATTTCAGTTTCTGTGCCAACTTCTTCCTAAGTGTCTGAGGACTCTGTGCAGAGAAGGGAGAACCCCTAAGCACTGGTAGGCCTTGCTGAGGCTCACCACAACAAATTGGCGCTTCCAACGTGGGACTCATCAGTGACTCGGATGCCCGAAGGACTGGTCGAGATGAAGGATTGGAATCTCGCTCTTGGACGCGATCGCTGCCTGAGGAGACCTGAGTCTTGGCACCCATGGCGTTTTCCTTTCTTTCTGATCTGACCAGCCGGCGGCGCCGGTCCTTGACTGAGATCTCTTCTGTTGATTTGCCGTGCAGTGACCATTTGGTCAATTTGAGAACTTGGCAGTTGGAACCTGGACACCATTTGATTGGTAAGAGCCGTTTTGCGGCACTTGCTGTTGGTTTGATGCCTTTGATTGGTAAGGTAGTTTTAGTAACACTTACTGTGGCTTTGTTTGTATGATTGGCCAATTTTGGAATTTGTTTTGTAAGTTATATATGCATTGCAATGCATATAGGCAGGTAATGAGGAGAATTTTCTCTATTTGAAATTGTTTGAACAGCGCAACGTACAAAGAGTACCTTAAGCGCTACTTTGATTATAATACTGCATATTCTGCACTATTTTTGGCATGCCTGTTTCCAGTACACTTCGCAGAAAGTGTTGCTGTTTTGGAGGTACCGATATGGATTTAGTAAGTACTTAGTTGACTCCCCTCAGAGGGGATACCTAAATAGGTTTAGGTATAGTAAAAAGATATTTCTTCCTTGGTGACTAAGTACCCCATGGACTTAAATATGTACATAAAACGGATCCGGATCTGCGCACTTAGTAACATTCATAAGTGGTGCTATGCAGAGCGCTTTTGAGTGTTCTACCAGCCAAAACTGGCGAATTTGACCATGGAACAGTTTTTTGGGCTACTTTTGAGAGCTCTTCTTGTAAATATGACTTACAATTAGTATTTACAAATAGGTTGGTCTTGCGTACACTTTGTAAGCTGTCCTAAGTATTGATTTGTGGGTTCAATGTGTGTTTAAATGTCTATGTGGGGTTTTTGGTTTGACATTGGTAATACTTGTGTGAGTACTCTGTGTACGAATGGCTGGCTTTAAGCGCGCTGTGTTGTGTCCTTCTGTAACTGTTTGAATGAGCTCAATGAGTTTGTTTATGTTTTTTTTGCTGTCATTATTCTGTTATGCAAAATGTCATTTAGTTACTTACATATTAAATAAAAATCCAGAAATAAATTATGTAACATATGCTAAACAGCTGCATGTTACTATTAAATTGACAGAGTAAGACACTATACATGTGTGCAACTTGCCACAATGCTAAACATGAAATTAGAATTCGTATTCAATAGGATTAAAATAGGCCTCATACAGAGAGAAAAAAAAAACGAAATTGTGTGTTTTGTAATCAATAGACTTAAATACACAATGTTACGGCCTTTTCCTTAAATACATTGTATTAGACATTAAAAGGCATGCACATCATATGAGTGAATTTGGTCGTTGCTGAACTAAATATACATTATAGAAAGATAGATTTGACTGCATTGAAATGCCTCAGTTTTTAAATAGACTGTGACATGCTTTTTCTCAGCACCCGAGAAAAAGCTTTCCGACAGCTGTGTTTAAACTGACTAACTGAAAGAGACCGTTTGACACAGCAAATGGGGATTTAACTCTGTCAGGGTATTTCAAATAATAAAGGGGTTTTTTCCTGAGAAAGGCGTGAAAATTCGACGCCTGCTGACACACAACAGCTGCATAAATAGCATATGGCTATTCCTGCTCACGGCCACAGACAGGAATGCTGCGTCAGCGATATTTTAAGTCAGTGTAGGTATACAGGCCTGCATTATTTTAAAAGTTTCAAAACACCAGTTTCATTATTTTGGATAACAGAGAACAAAATTGAAAGTAGGGATTTCCTTTCTTAATGCCTTCTTTACATAAGTATATCTATGGTTCCGATGTTAAATGATAACTGTCCATTAAAAGTGGCGCAGACTTTTCCTGTTTCAAGTAAGGCTTCTGTGCTTAGGGTTATGAATGAATGTGTTTAAATATGATAGGCTACGAATGAAGCTTGCTTTTCCAATGTGGAATCATCAAAATGGTTGGTTTTATTGATAAAAAATAAAATTTAATTATATGGGAAAAAATATATTGCTAAAAATAAATGCTTTAAATTCGTTTTTTCATCTTTATAAAGCCTAATCATCATACTGTGAATTCCTAGCATCAAAGTTGAATTTAAGCAGTGCTGTACCGCAATAAGAAGGGAACTTAAATGTGAAATGTCACTTTACCCAGCCGTACAAAACTTGTTTTTAAAAGGGTATATCTTATGCATTTCTGATTTCCCATTCCTGGGCTATCTAGAGAACACTCTGGGGGTTCCTATTATGCAAAAATATTGTAGGATATTCATTTTTAAGTGCCCCTACCACCAAAGTCGAAATTGAGCTAAAATTCACAATTTTACAAGCAGTTCTACCACTCAAGGCAGTTTTAACGTGCTCTTAGGCTTCAATAAAAGTATACATATGCAAGTATAAAATAAACAGCTGCCTCTGCATTACTAGATTGTACACCACTGTACATAAATGAAAATAAGTATAGGACTGCTTTTCGCTGTGATTCTCCAGAGTTGCTTTGCATTACAAAACCGCATGGCAAGCCTTGCACACAAAAATGAGCAGCTGCTGAACGGGTCAAAGGTCGGAGTTCTGTATTTAGCTACTTAGCAGGCTGAAGGGTAATGTTTGCTTGGATACTTCGACCTTCGAAAGATTTTTTGAAAGACGAGATGATAGCGCAAAGAGAGAAAGAGAAGCTTTGCTTCCTATTTTTGGCAAACACACGTTTTGCGCAGTCCTATGCCACGAAGGAAGACAACCCTCAGTTGAACATTGATCTGCCATTTATATAAAATAATGGTTTTAGTTTTAAGAATACTGTGTAGGGGCTACGATAAGGAGGAAATGGATTTTAGTTTGCATTCATGCGCCCTCATGTTACTCTAGTACAATTGCTGTAGAAAAATTGGTTTAAAGTTAACTCAATTTGCATTGTGTTAGACTGAATCAGAGAATAGCCACTTTCTAAGATATCTCCTACAAGTTTGTTTGTGCCCAGTTGCTATGAATAGGGGTTGAAAGTGTTGACAGAAGTAAAACCTGTTTCAGGTTTTCCTACTGTCAAAATGGGGGAAGGAGGCTAGCTCCTCTACAAATTAAGAGTAGGCAAAATTATGTTTTCTCTCTTCTTTTTCTCACTTTTTTTGAGTCTGTCTAAAGCTGTCTAGGAAATGGCCATGTGACAGTTAAGGCACTTTGCATTGTTCATAAGGCGGCACACAAAATGGGGCCTAAACCATTACAGAGAATGTTTACTTGGTACTCCCCAGCTAGAAGTCTTCGTTCCTTGGCAGCCCACCTAGTATGTACCCCACGAGTCAAGAAAACCCGACTAGGAGGTAGATCATTTGGCTATGCAGCCGCAAGGTTATGGAATGAACTACCAAGTGAACTCAGACAGACTGATGACTTACTGCAGTTTAGAAAAAAGCTAAAAACCAGGCTCTTTCCAAAAGAATAGCCTTGAGAGATTGGCGCATGATGATTCATAGTTTTATAGCTGCACAGTGATTTAGGTAATCCCAGCGCCAGGATGCCCGTTGGGTGACAGCTGCGCTATATAAATGCTACTTACAATTACAATTACAATTGGCTATTCTGTAATACTGTTTTAAAATTGTTAGAATTAATAAAAAGATGAAACACATAAGCTATGTTACTGCCCATCCTGTATGAAAGAATGAGTAGAACAGATTGATGTTCCCTTATTTGATCTTTAAGGAAAATTGTATAGTGGGGGTTTCTGTTCAAAAATCTCAGGTGGCAACACTATTATTGTTTATGTTATTCTCATGTTCTATACAGTTTTGCAAGGGCATTGCTAGTCTTTTATTAGCTAGTCTCTGTAAATAAGCTGACAGCCCTTATTAGAGCTGGAGATAGGGTTTTTTTCCTTTTGAAAATGATGTTGCATAGTCCAGATCGTGAAAAGTACAATGCAGGAAAGACGCTCATGTGATCCTTAGCAAACATTTTGAAGGAAAATATTGTTTTATAGGAGTTTGTTTGTCATAACATGTTCTGCTGGAGAAAAAGTACCCACTATGTTGAAGTTTAGTTCTTTTTGCAATAAGAATCCCTGTTAGATTAGCAGTTTTAGATTTTCCTGCTGCACCTATAACATGAGAGCATGGTCCTAAGCATAACATGTAAGAGAAATTATTTTACAAGTGTCTGCAGTCCTGTACAAGTAATGTAAAATCTATGAGTAAAAGTGTAGAACATTTCCTTTTTCTTGAGGGTTCTTCAGATTGGTAATATAGGAATACACCAATGTAAGTATTTGGAGTATGTCTGTATTGTTTTTCTCTTTTCCTCAGAATTTAGTAAATGAACACAGACTTCCTTGGCTGTTTGGGATTGGGTGATGTATTACTCTTGTCAGTTCACCAAAACGTTCCTTTTATACTTGCCAATAGGTCCAGGGTTTTCTACTCTCAGATAGATGAAGTGGTTATTGGGTGCCTTGCTAATGTATGGGGCGCCCCAAGACTAAGGAAGTATTCTGAGACTATCCTCTCTGTTGTTAGATTATTTCTGTGCCTTGTCTAAAGACCTCTTGTTCTGTCCACCAATAGATATTTGCTGCCTTACAACCATTGCCAGAGGGGCCCGGACATCAGATCCAGCCTGGGGAGTCAGCGCCACTGCAGCTTGAAGCCAAAGTGAAGGTAACCAGCACAGGCGTTGCTGGCAACTAGGACCTCAGTGAAGGCGGAAGCACTGGGACGTGAAGTGTGTACCCTGCCACTGTCTTGGGCGAAAGACGGGGTCACAAATCAGGATGAAGAAATCTTTCTGTGGATCCAGTTTTTGATGCCGCCCAGCTGAGAGAGTCACAGACCGATAAGGACGGCAAGGAGGCTTTTGCTTGAGGTGACCCCCTTTGAAACAAGGGTTGCTTCAGGCCTCTTAATCCTGGTCCCAAAGTGAATGCAAGTCTACGCCTTTGTTTGTTGATCAAGAGATGCCCGAGCACATTGGGTACAATTTGTGGCCCCAACAAAAGAGCAGTGCGCCAGAAGTGCAAATACAGGAGTTAGGGAAGGACTTGAGTTTAGGGTACAGGTGCTATGCCCTTGGTGCCTGTTAGATTAAAGTGAAGAAAACTGGTGCACTGCCTGAGACACTGGATAGGATCATTGAGGGTATTTGCCCTGGGGGGTGATTGCCCTATCCTGAAAGAAAGACTTTTTCTTCTCCGTGATTCTTGAGTTGCGAGTTGTGCAGCTCCACCGTGGGAACAACAAGAGCCTGCCTGTGAGGCTCAAAACGGACACAGGGAGAAGACTCCCTCTGGCTGGTTGGTTCATGGACTTTTTTGTTGTTGTTAGTAATGTACCCCTTTGGTCGTCCCATTTTTTTTGGAGGAGCAGCCCTTTGCGGCTCCTTGTCCTAATTCCTATGGCCCTGTGTGGTCCTCCTGGTCCCCCGGAGCCACAATTGTTTTTGTAATAATATGTCTGATTGCTTTAATATTTTTTAAGAGTAATGTTTATTCTGCACGAGAAAAGTTCATCTGAGCATGTTACTTTACTCTTTCCTTAAGTATATTAATTGATAATTTAGCCCTCATAAGAAATACTGGAAAAGTCTATTGAAAATGTTTTTATTAAGTATGTGCTGTTGGCTATTAATTGAAATAGATAGTCACTGAAATACATCAGAGCCCTGAAACTTAGAATTAGACTAGATGATTTTGGACTCTTGTTTCTGCTTGGAGCTGGAAGCTACTGACTATCCTGTGTGTAATGATTAATACTTTTTACATGCTGTGTATGTATCCAATGTGGTCCAATGCTTTGCTCCATTTGCATCTCTGCTTGTATACCTGGGAAGAGGGAACGTTGCTGAAACAAAGGCCCAACAAATGTTGAATAAAGAGGTGGCCGAAATAATGTTAATAGATGTACGGGATGAATATTTAGATTACCCCAGATAAACGAATGTCTTCAGCCAATGCTGAAAGGGCCGTCTGTTGTAATTTGGCAGCACTTAAGTTAAGCATTGGCTAAAGACAGCCTGTATTCAGAGGCTAAATTGTCCGCTTTGTGGAATCCATTTTGTATTTCTGTCAGCCATTTTGGCTGCCATGTGCTACCATGTGCTCGCCATGTGCTCTGTCCTACCTTCCTGTTAACTGCTCTTGAAATCTGCCTAGAGACAAGTTAACTTTAGTTCCTCTTGCTTTGCACATGCTCAGTTGAGCTTGCAGCTGTTTCAAGTTTATAAATGTCAGGATGTGTCTACTAAAAGTAGAAACTGTTATCTCCACCCACTTGTCGACTGTGCATTCTCTGTATGACCTTATATGTACCTACAACCAGCATTTGTGTTTGTACCGCCTTCATTTGAGCCCCTGTGTGGGTATAAAAGGACCAGGATCCTTCCATTCAGTGTGCTACTTCATGCATTACTGAAGGGTGATGTGTGAATGTTAGCTCCACCTTATAAGGTTTAATAAACTCTGTCTTTTATATTTCAGTTTCTGTGCCAACTTCTTCCTAAGTGTCTGAGGACTCTGTGCAGAGAAGGGAGAACCCCTAAGCACTGGTAGGCCTTGCTGAGGCTCACCACAACAGGCTGACCCCACCCCACTCTGTGATGAAGTGTCACTGATTGACACTCGACCCTTGGCGCTTCAGGGCTTAAAACAGAAGTGCCCTGATGCAAATCAATGAGTGATGCTGTCTCTAGTCACTGAGGGGAGGGCCTCGAGGTCCTTTGCTGAGTTGAGGAGGTCACGCCCACAGGAGATGTGACATCCTCAGCCCAGCAAAGTGCAGCTGAGGCAGCCAGGAGCCTGTACATTTAGCGCATGTCTAGCTCCTGGCTGCCTGACCTGAAAATGAACAGTGTCTGTCAGTCCGACCTTTGCTCAGCCTGACAGACACTGTTCTTGAGGGGCAAAAGGTGAGGGGCATGGCCCCTCAGCCCCAGTGGACCGGCTGCGGCTGCTTACCTGTGCCTTTGTTATTTCAGTTCTAAGTGTGGAGCAGGAGGAAGGCATATATTTAGCTGGCTCCAGTCAGGTTGGGAGCCTCATATGTTACATATTTAGGGCCTTATTTACAACAAAGTAATGAAGTGCGGTGCCGCAATTCATTTGGCTGTGCCGCACTGCGTTACTTTGGAAGCAAAGGGATGTGTCATATCTACAGCGATATGACGGATCCCTTTGCTCTCCCCTGCGTCGGCGCACAATTGGCTGCCATGCGCTGATGCAGGCACCCTTGCACTGTGGGGATAATTGTTTTTGTGCAGGAAGGGAAGCCTCACTGCACAAATACAATCACAAGAGGTGTTTTCCTCTTTCCAGCACGCATAGAAAGAGGAAAAAACGAGGAGAAATGAAAACATTTCTCCTCGTTGCGCCTCCCTACGCCTCCCCTGGGGAGGCGTAGCATTCCGAGGAATTTCCAGGTTTACGATTTCCCGTAAATCTGGAAATGCGGCAGACTCCATGGGTGTTGCGTGGGAACACCCATAGTAACACACATGGCGCGCCCCTTTCACGCAAAGTGATGCGTGATAAGGGGCCGTATTTACAAGGTCACGAAAAGCCACGCAAGGTGGCTTTACATGGCCTTGTAAATATGGGACAGCACACTGTGCTGCCGCTGCGTCACAAAAAGTGATGCACTGGCAGTGCAAGGGGCTTGTAAATATGCTCCTTACGGTTTAACAGGCAACTTAACTTAACCATAGGGAAGTATTTGGGGACAAAGGGACTGTTCTGCCTGAACGGTAGGATGGAAACCGATCGTCCAGCCCAGAAAACATTTAAGATAGGCACACAACATTGCACAATAGACTACGTCTTTGTCCATGCATGGAATTTTGCATTAATAAAAGGGTTTCGGGTAAGCCAAAAGGAAGGCAGTGATCACAATCCCTTGCAGCTCGAAGTCTTAAGAGATGACATGAGTCCACGAGATACAGTAATTCCTCAACAATTAGAGTATCCTAAGCGTTTGACAACGAGATTAACGGATGAATACATGGCAAAACTGGCAAACTTCCAACAGGAGATACATATGGGAAGTGCCAGAGGTCAGAAACTGGAATGGTTTGAGGGAAAAATTGAACAGGTAGTACAATGCCTCAGAGTAAAATTAAAAAACAATAAATCAAGCTCGAATAACCAACAAACAATCCCGGTAAGGCGAGCAAAGTGGTTTACTGAGGAATGTATGAGGAAGAAAAGGGAGATAAGGAGAGAAGAAAGAAATCTCAAAGTTAAATATGATCTGGGTAGATTTATAAAGCTTAATAAATTGAGAAGAGAATACAAAATGCTAGTCAGGAACCAGAAAAGGATATATAAAGAGAAATGCTGGGAAAACCTGTTGGAAACCATTGAAACAAAAAATGTACGGAAGTTCTGGAAGCTGATACAGGCAGCTTCAGAACAACCCCACGGGGCCATGAGCTGCGTGGTAGAAGAAGCAGCATGGAAGCAATACTTGAAGGAATTGTATGGTACATGTAATGCGCCTGAAGCTGGAGAAATGTTGCATTGGGGTGGGGTAGTGGAAGATTTAAAAATGGACTTCACAGTAGAGAATGTGAAGCGTACCATAAAGAAGTTAAAGCTAACCCGAGCAGCAGGACCCGATAACCTTCCTGCTATTATAATAAAGTCACAGCTAAATTGGTGGGCTGAATTTCTGTCACATATGTTCCTGGTTATATTAGATTCAGGCAAAATCCCAAATAATTGGAAGGGAGCTGTAATTAGACCTGTACATAAGAAGGGAGATATGAAAGCCCCGAAAAATTATAGATTGATCAACCTGCTGGACATTGGGGAGAAAGTCTTTGCAAAAATAATTTTGGGTAGACTGAAGGATTGGGTGGAGCAGCGGTCGATTGTACCTGTGGAACAGGGTGGCTTCAAGGAAGGCCACTCCACGATCGACCATTGTTTCGCCCTATGGGCGGCAGCACGGAAGTCAATTGAGCAAAGAGGGAAGCTATACTGCTGTTTTGTGGACTTCCGAGCAGCGTTTGACCTAGTAGACCGGAAATGCTTATGGGAGACTCTGAAAAAATATGTCATCCCGGAAGGTCTGCTGGTCATAATACAGGAGCTACATAGAGGGAATTGGGCGCAGATTATTAAGGATACGGTGGGGACTTTGACATCGAAAATAGCTATTGAGAACGGTCTTAGGCAGGGCTGTGTGCTGGCCCCTCTACTCTTTGCCATATTCTTAGCTGATCTGCCCTCTGTGTTAGAGATTGATAGAAGTGCCAGCCCGAAAATGAACGGTAAACCATTATCTTGTCTATTGTATGCAGATGATTTAGTAATCCTTGACCAGACAGAGCTGGGCCTTCAAAAGAAGTTAAATGTATTCAGAGAATATTGTGTGGCAAAGCATTTAATTGTAAATTTGGATAAAACCAAAATTTTATGCTTTGGTAAAAGAGACCCCAAGCGCAGTTGGTATTTGGGCCCATTAAAACTAGAAATTGTGAACGAGTATAAATACCTTGGGGTCTGGTTCGATAATACTCTAAAGTGGCATACGCATTTAGAAGCTTTGAAAGCAAAGGCCCTTACATCAGTATGTGAGTTGAAAAAAATTAATCGGACTATGGAGACATGTCCCATAGACCGTTGTTAAAGGCCTACAGTGCGATGATACCCCCTCAACTACTTTACGGGGCAGAAGTACTCTACCTAAGTGGTAAAAGTGGATGGGGTTTAGAGGAAGGGAAGTGTTTAAAATCCCTAATGTCGTTGCCAGGCTCATCTATGATTCAGGCAATCAGATTAGAGCTAGGAATGACTTCATGGAATATACAGGCTCAAGTGGCTCTGTTAAGGTTTTGGAAAAGTCTGGAACCCGGAGCAGTCCAGAAGGTCTCGCAATGGTGTAGAAATGCGATACAGCTTAGCGATTTAAAATGGGCCAAGGAGACCAGAAAGAAACTATTCTGTTTGCGAGAATTTGAAGGTGAGAATTCATCAAGGGTGGTGCGCCTCAGCTCAGTTGTCCCTCCTGGTGCCGCGTAGCTGAGCTTAAATACACTTTCCTCACCACCATCCTTAGGTATGGAGATACCTTTTTAACCCTAATTAAGGGAGTCCAGGAATAACATTTTTTATGAGGATATCCCTTGGTTAGTTTTAGACTTTAAATCTGCACTCATTATTATTTTCTTGGATCCTTTCCTTTTCTCTGTGTTTGCATTGTCTTCCCCACCCTATTGCTCCACCTTTAGCGTTGGTCTGCGCAGAGGTGTCACAGCAGCCCTATGATGAAGCATGCCACAATTCGTTGTGGGTGAGGGCAGTTTTTACAAAGCATTGCACTTTGCTACACCTTGTATATTATCTAACAAATTGCGATTTTATGATCCTTACTTCTTTACGTGTTATGAGATGCCTAGAGGTACCAGGAGAATTCAACCCTGTGTTCAGGTGTGATAGTGCAATGGGATCAAAGGAACTAAACCAGAACTACAAGTCCCAGAATGCACTGAAGTAGGGAATGTAGCACACGTCAGCAATAAAAGTGTCCCTGTGGCCTGAAGTCATGTTGTAACCAGGGAGATGCAGTTTCAGAGCAGTGAGCTTGCAGTGCTTGAAAAGCTGGAGTGTTGCAGACGAGGACTGAACTGCAGTGGTAGAGTTGTCTGGGTCCAGTACCAGAATGGCAGAAGTATCCGTAGGACAGAACTAAGGTGAAGTAGCAGAGCTGCCTGGGGCTGTCATATCAGCCAATCTAACATGATCTGGGAAGTATCCACCTGCCTGGACAGTGTTTTGCAGTCCATGGGAAATTTAAGTATCCCAAAAACACCGCTTTTTGTGTTCGATAAAAAAAGCCAACCATTTCTTTAGTTTGCATGCTGAGCAGATAAGGGTGTTTTCTAACCCAATTTCTCCCCACAAGCAAACAAAAAAAATTGATTTTGCCTATTTTAGTTTTTGGTGTTTTTTGTTTCATTATTACTGTGGAGGAGGGCCCGGCCTAATGCTATGCCCTGGACCCCACAAAAGGTTGTGACAGCCCACGTATGTGTTTAGTAAATAATGGGACTAGTAATAAAAAAATCAGGGTAGTGAGATTATCAATAGGTACATTTAGGATTATATCTCAATTTATTACCTGTTGCCAATCTTCGCATGAATTTTAGACTATAACTAAGCAGCGTGCTCCAGCGTTGGTGTTATATTGGTGTAATAGACTGTATTAGACAGAACCGCCATCTGGCTGATGCATCTGTTGGAATCCACCTCTGTCATCAGCCAGATGTGGCTATATGGTGGTCAATTGGGCAGACATGGGAGAATCCAGGGCTTTGCTGGGAACTCGCAATAAAGAACATTTATTTATGATAACTTTATTAGAAGACCTTTACTTCATTTTGGTGATTAGGATGTAAGGAGAGATCTCAAGCATGTCCCCCCGACACAGAGTGGGGGGCATATATTGATATATTTCAGAATTATTTCGAAGCATTCAACGGCTTGGGCTTTAGACCTACCAGGAAGAGAGAACTGTCTGCTAATCCTCTGGGAAAATAAAGCCAGCATGTATTCAAGTTCTTGCAAGTAGCAGTGGATTCTGATAATAGTGTTATTGCAGATGTACATGTGGAAGCAAAGAAAAGGTTGGAAATACATTTTGGAAAATAAATGAACTTGGTTATGCAGAGACATAAGTTCTACACACAACCTTAGAAAAGCAACGAAACAGTGGATCAGTTTGTAGCAAGATTAAGGGAGCTAGCCATTAAACACAATTTGGTAATATGACAGACCAAATAAAAAAATGCAGGAAAGGCTTGGGGTAGCCAGAAATGCAACCTTACAAAAGGCACAGGAATAGAAAAGAGTGTAGAATAATCTGATTTATGCACAAAAGACAGATTGATTCCAAGAGACTCAGTGATGTGTCTGTAGTTGGGAAAAAAGAAAGTGACAGCAGAGTAGTAAAGGGAGGCAAAGCCAAAAAACTAGAAAAAATTGGAAGCTTCAATAAAGAAGAAAGCGTACAGTTTAGATCAGCGTTTAAGGGATGCTCCAGGTCCTTTAGTGTAACGCATGAAGCTGATTACAAAGAAAGGCTGTTTTGTCCATGGTAAAGACTATCACAAGTGAGGCAAGAGGGTGCATCTAGACAAAGTATGTAGAGATATGAACAAAATGCGAGTTGTCATCATAAAGGAGGGAGCATCAAGTAGTGATTGGGTTGTAAGTATACAAAACTCAAAGAAACTCAAAGAAAAATAGACCAAAGCAAATTTCACGGCAGATGCCAAAGAAGTAGAATTGATGATGGACACTGGGTCCATATATTTAATAGTACCAAAAGTACGCTTTAAAGCCTTGTGGTCTGGGGTTAAGTTATAGCCTAATTATATCCACCCAAAAGGTTATGAAGGGGAAGAGATACACATGGTAGTCTATATATGGCCAAAATTCAATTTTAAAAGAAAAGAGGTGAAAGGGAAGTTGTATGTTGCCCAAAATGGGCCAGCAATTGTGGGATGGACGCAACAATACAACCTGCACATTAACATTGACCCTTGATCAGCAGAGTAACTGTTAGTGGTACAGGGGAGTGAGATGCTGGATGAACTCTTGGGTCAGTTTGAAGGTATATTTCAAGAAAAGATTGGAACGTTTAAGGGTTATTTACATAAGATCAAGTTTAGGAAAGGAGCTGTTCCGATGAGACATAGTTTGTGGAAAATCCCTTTAATAGCAAGGAAGGAGTTTAGAACGATGCTGAGGTAAATAAGGTGGGATGGCATCATTGAAGTAGTAGAAGCCTCTGAATGGCTTTTCCCAGTAGTTATCTTCTAAAAGGTCGACCAGCACCTGAGATTCTGTGTTGGCCTCAGGAACCTTAACCAAAATATTTTTGATGGATAGTTTCCATCTTCTGAACATTAATGAGATGATCTTGATGTTGAACAATGCAAAGTTTTGTTTTTTTTAACTGGATTTAAAGACAGCTTATCATCAAAACTAGTTGCACCTCAAGTCCCCAACATCCTTCATTAGAGGAGGTGTATCAGTTCATCAAACTCTCCTTTGTTTTGGCATTAGCATCTTCCAGCATGTAATAAATAATTTGTTCAAAGGCATGGCAAACGTCAGGCTCTTTCAGGGCAGTATTTTAGTTTTTGAAGCAAAGAGATTAAACATAATCAGGCCTAAAGAGATGTATTGAACATTGTGAGAGACGCTGGCCTTACTTACGCGAGGACAAGTACCAATTTCTGTTAGAGGAGATAGTGTAATTAGGATACACCATTTTAGACTTAGGTGTCAAGCCTAAAGAAGACCTGGTCAAGTCATTAAGACTAGTGTCATCGCTCGAAGGGAAGGACCAACTATGATCTTTTATGGGCTTGATTATTACTCAAAATTCCTATGGCTTGTTTCAGATGAGGATATGCCTATATCTGCATCTAAATAATTTTGAGCAGGGGTGGGCGGAATGTTTCATTCTGACTCTGTAATTGGCGGAATTTGATGAATCTGCCTTACTCTTGTAATGCGGAGATTCAGCCAAATTCTGGCAATTGGCGCATGTCAGACTTTTTTTCCCGCAAGGCTCCAGAAATGCGAACTGGTGAGCGCGAGCGAGATTTGGCATCCCCTAGCGCTATTTTCGAACGTGTGCGGTCGCGGGTAGTCGCAAGCGGTTTCGGTCAGAAGACCAATTTTCGAACAGATTTGCTGCAGCTCGAGTAGATTTTCTACTTAAGCAGCAGCAAAATCAACTGTCATTGGCCGCACGCTCTTGAGCTCCACATGGTGCCATTCTTGCTAAGTTTTCAGAGCAGCTCACGTTACTGGCACTAAATTGCAGCACGAGCAGTGTGACATGTTTATTATGCACCTGACCTGTGGCAGAACTTGCGGAATCTCACAGAGTTTTTATATAACTCCGTGGAATTCCGCAGAGTGAAACTCCGTGAGTTATGCCCACCCCTAGTTTTGAGACCCACTCAGTTGTCCCAAACCTCATCTAGCTCCTGGAAATGGACAACACTCACTTGAACATCCATCAATGGTGATCCAATCCTCATTGTAGGTGGGCAAACCAGCAGAAATGCTGCCATCACTAAGGAAGCCTTGGCTGGGCTTGCACTGTAACATTTAGTTTACATTCAAGCTCAATGTACCTCTGACTAGCTTGCCTTAGCATGGCACTTGCATTCTTTCTCTTTCCCTCTCTCTAGCTCTTTAATTTTGTTTTTAACTATCTGTCTTGCTCTCTCTCACACTATATCTCTCTCTCCTCTGCCTCTTCCTTTCTGTCTCTCACTGCCAATCTCTCTTCCTCTTCCTCTTCCTCTTCTATCTCCCTTTTTATCTCTATCTCTTTCAGTGTTACACTAGGTCTCCTCACCTCTCTCGCATACAGTCAGTTAAATTTACTAATTGCATTATTTGCATGACATACATGTGTACAAGAATTGCTAAAGCCATGCAGGATCATAGGTATGACAGTTTACTTTTACATGTGAGTCTTTGATTCCCTGATTGTGTCACAGGCAGACAGGTATCCTGCTGCCTTTTCATCCATCTTTGGATCTTCTCAAAGAGGATGTCTGTCTTCTTTTCATCCTTTAGCTTTGTGAAGTTGGTGATAATTTGGGAGAATTCCCTAAAGCCCCTAGTAGTAGTTGCTTGTCGCCACAAGTTTGAGCCACTGTGTGCAGTATACCATGGTTGCATTGTTGACAAAATTAATATTTCCTTTGTCTGTTTGTTCCATAGACACATATTACCGAGCAGAAGAATCACCCCCAGCATTATGCATTGGTGCATTCTGACTAACTCATTGACTCATAGTTTGACCAAAAGGCCCACAGTAAGGACTAGAGACCTAAAGGTTACAGATGATATCTAAAGAAACTCAAACTTCTAACACAGAATACCTTTGCCCATAGGGCTTCACATTTTTGTATCCTAGCTCCTGTAATGTGAATGGGGTCGTATAGTGATCTTCTGGTTTTCTATTTCTATTTCAATTCTTATTTTTACTTTTTGATTTTCCTCAATGAAAGACTGATTCTTTTTCAAAGATATTACTTTGACTGTACATTGACTTTTAATGTGTGTAATTACCAGTGCCAGTTAGTGATTGAGTTCAAAATCCTCTGGCACCTTCAAAAGCAGGCATTGATTGCTTGACCTAGCATTTACGGGCTGGATGTACTTCCTACCTTTCCTTCTTCCTATTGTTGAAAGGTGATAAGGGAGACTGTCTCCAGTCACCACATTGGTCCTCCAGACTTCCCGACACAGGACTGCTAAGGAAAGTATAAATAAGAGGCGATGAAGACCTCCTTCGAAGTATTGGATGACAAGCTCATTGAACTGGTGCCCGCAAGTAGGAGACAAGCAAAAGCATAAAAAAACAGCTAAACAAAAAGTCTACAGCTCGCAATACTAAGACAAAAATCAGAAATTGTGGACAAAATCAAATGAAAAAGGACTGAAATGTATGGGGCATAGGGTGCAACAAAGATGGATCCTCCAACGTAGTGACACAAAAGAAGAAGGGATGCTCATCCCATGAAGCAGTAGTAGTCTGCTTTAGTGGCTCTGTCCATGGTGACCTGTAAGTGAATGCTGGACATTTTGGAACAAGGAAATTGTTATTTTACCAATGGAACTTCTTGATGGTATGAGAGACTGTAATACATCCCTTCAACCAGCTGAGGTGGATCACTCAGCAGAATGCCTTTCTTCTTTCCTCTTTTGCCCAGTAGTGAGACTATCTTTTTTTTAAGGGTGGGCGAAAGTTGCGTAGTCAAGTTACGCAAATCTTCGCGAAATTGCTAACAAATTCCGCGAGCTCGCGGAAATTCCGCGAAATCGCGGAATTGCTTGTCCCGTCCGTTCGCGATGTGTTTTTGCGTGCTCGCGGGGAAATATATCGCTAACTTGCCCATGCGGTCACTACTGGGCGCGGCCATCTTGTTTTCACTTGTCCCGCCCGCTCGCGATGGTATTTCCTGTTCCGGGTCGCGTATTGCATGCTCCCACCCGTTCGCGATAAGGGTTTCCTGTTCGGGAACGCGCATTACGTGTTCGCGACGCTTTTTGCGTGCTCGGGGGGGAAATATTGCGCGAACTTGCCCATGCGGTCGCAATGGGCGCGGCCATCTTGTTTTTCACTCTATTTCTATGGTTCTGGGCCTGCTTTTCAATCCTCCCTCTATCTTTTCAATCCTTTGTTTCTGTAAACTTTTTTGGGTCTTTTTGTTTATTATCTATCTCTCTATTTTCCTGATTCTATATTTTGAGTTTCTCTCTACTTTTTGTGTGTTTTTAACTACTTTTTCACACTTTTTCTATTACCTGCTTTTTCATTTCTTTTACTTACTTTATTTAATTCCTACCTTTTCTTTTCCGTCCCCCGCCTACCCAGAACCATGGCAAAGGGCCACAGGCACAGGGCTCGAAGTCGGAGCCAGAGCCGCGACCGCCTTCCTTGCGGAACGCGGCGCCAAAGAGGGGTGCAGGCACGGGCCTTATTCAATGAGGCGGACGTGGCCGCACTGGTTTTTTTTGTTCAGCGCCACCTCCCCTTAACCCTGGCAGCAGGCGGCAGGCCTGGGTCCGGGTAGGGGCTCCGGGAGCGTCGGCAGCGGTGGGGCAAGGTGCGTCGGGCAGTGTTTCGCTGCTCTGGTGTCCGGCGCACCCAGAATCAGCTGACGCACCGGTGGTCCGATATTCTGGACCGGGAGCAGGACCTGCTGGACCTGCTAGGAGTGGAGGTCCCGGGGCTTGGTGAGTAGCTATTTAATATTACTACTTTGTGTTCTTCTGCTCTGTGTATATATTGCGAATATTTTTTTTTCCGACCAGCAAGAATGCTGCTGCTTACATTGCAGGTAAATTACGTTTAAAAAACTTTGATTGTTATGACACAGGCGCTCGGCGCTACTAATCTTACTTGTTTGCAACTTTGCGCTCGCTTGGCCTGATGATTATGTAAGAGTTTACTTTAGAGAACTTAAGTGATGTAATGCTAGAGAGAGTAGTCCTTCCTTTGTCCTCCTGCCACTAAGAAGGGATAGTGGTGGATTGATAGGTTTAGTTACTTATTAGTTGGTAATTTGTAAGTTGTGTGCGTGACGCATCCTCTGTCACGTCACGTGCTGCTGAGTGATGCTTACCCCAGTCCTTAGCAGAACCTTTTGTAGTTTGTTTACTGAGTGTTAATAGGCTTATATCATCACTAGCAGAACATCAGCAGCAACCAGCCAACAATTTGGTGTATGCAAAAATGTATGCATGTGTCCTCCATCTATGCATTTTTGAGGACTAAAATAAATGGAAATGCAGACTTACTGAACAATTGGCCCGTCTGGATTGGAATAGGTGGGCTAGGTCAGGTGGTAGTTAGGCTTGCTAGACGGTCCGTGAATCTCGCAATACTACCAGTCGATCAGATAGGTCAATTTTATTGCAATTTTTGTTACCAAAAATGTTTTTGGTGCCTATTTTAAAATATTTTATTTATTTCACACCAAACTTTAATTTTTGTCTCTTTCTTTATGAAATCTTACATGATCAGCAGCACCCAGGGGCAAGAAGACGGGGTCGCAGGCGGTGGGCCCAGAAGATCTAGAAGATGCCTCCCAGGGACAGGACCGCTCCTCTATCGAGGGCTCTGCTGCTGGCCCCAGTAAGTCCACCAGTGGTTAATATTAATAATTATATTTCCCAAACTTTTCCTGCACCTTATTTTTTCCGAACTATTATTTCGGTATCCTAATTCGAATTTTTACAAAATCTTCTTTGCTCTATACTATCTGTTTCTAAATTCTTGTTATCCCTGCCTCTAACTGCGTCTGCTATGACTCTCTGTACTACTACTATTAGTCTGTCTGTAGCTAAGCTTGCCCAGTTGCCCACTCTTTATTTCAAATATTTTAAATAAAACTCATTCACCAATAGCTATAGCCATTGAGTTTGGGTTGTCCTCTTCTACTACTTCTAGTCTTCTTATTCTTGAGGCTTTTTGACAATTCCCACCAAGAAAATGCCCAACCACATTTTAGAATTTTAGATAGGATAGGACATACTACTACTGTTGTAGGGATTCTGCACATACAGAACTTTGCACAAGAAAATAGGACGTTGGTGATGGGAGGTTGGACCTTCCTCACACCTCAATCGGAAGCCACCACAATCCCCTGACCGACTAGTTATAGTGTCTCATTACTCCGAAACGCCCCCCCCCCCAAAATACCCAATGAGTAGACAACCCAGACAACATAACACTCCCAACCTCTGTCGCGGAAGCAATGCACACCCTTTTGCTCACTCTTGTGTAAGTCCACACCAAATACCACCGAGTCTATGTAAGTTCAAAAGGTTTCTTTTTATTTCCAACTGACAAGCTCTGTATGTTGTATAATGCAGCAGCAACAGCAAAATGTATAAGATTAAAACAATAAACATTGTTACAGTTAGTTAGACTTACAAGTTACTTACAACTACAAGTCCATAGAAGCCAAAAGGCGAGATCATGAAACCACCCTTCCCTTGGTAGGAATCTAGTTTATATAAAATTCTAAATGGAGATGTGAGAATTCTGGGGAGCCCTTACCTTAGAAGAACCTAGTAGTGGTTACATCATAAGCTCTGCAAAGCTCTGGTTCTTCTTATAAGGGAATCTTCCGTCTGTAATGAGAAAAATGGTGCGCGTTAGTATAGTGCAAGCATTTCTCAGTCGTGCCAAAAAGTGCTGTTTTTTTTATGGATAAGCAATATGGACTAACACCATAACTCCATAACAAAGGCGCTTGTTTTTCGACCTTGTACGCAGTGCTCAGACAGTAGCAGTATGAGCTCATGTGGGCTCAAAGGCGTCTTTCACAACAAGCTGCGAGGTAACTTGCGCAAAAATAAAAGACAGAGCTAAAATGGTTGCATGGCTCGGGTAACTTAGCAAAGACTAAAATGACCCTAGGGACCATATAACACTACTAGTGTCTACTCTACTACCTGATTTATACTAGTGATGTATGTTGTATATGTATTATGTATGTATTAACTTTTTTTCATTCATGCTAGTGAAAAATAGGGGAGGTGTATATGGCATCTGAAAAATGTGTAATGTTTTTCTAGGCGTACTACCGACCACCAGTACCGGGGCCAGCGGTGAAGGTGACGCGGCCGCTGAGGGTGCAGGCGATGCGACAGTTGGAGGAGCTGCAGGGGGTGAGCCAGCAGCAGTGGCGGGCGGTGGTAAGTTATATTCCTAATCCTTACTTATTGACATTACACTCGCTGCAAGGGTGTAATGTATACTGTACTGTTGAGACTTAAGTAAGAAGTAGTTGTGAACGCCGGTTGAAGAAGACACCCTTTACTTAGCAGCATTAGCAATAGCATTAGCAACGGGAGTCTACTGAGAGTAACCAATGGCCTCTATCGGACTTCAACTCAGCTGTGAAATTTTTATGGAGAAGACTAAAAGTCTTATCAGATGACCTTGATGGATGGGTTGACCGAAAAGGAGGAAGGACGGGCGAGATTTTATATTTATGACTGGCAGAGAAGGATACGTGGCATGCATGCATAGGTGTGTGATATGAATCAGATGCATGGGTGGTGGAATGCCTGAAACTCCCACAAATGTTCGAGGGCGAGGTAGTGGGAGGATAGATACATACCACAAATGTTACGTACTGTGCTTGCTAGTGCTACTGTGCCACTATGTGTAGAATGTATTTGTCTGACTGCTTTGCTAAGAGTATATTTTACAATAGTCTTGTTTTTTCTTCTTGATATAGCTACTCCTAAAGTCAACAGGAAGGAGTTGGCAGCCAAGGCCCGGCGCCGTAAGCTGGAGGCCATACAGGCCGAATACCGGCGCCTGGTTCTTCTAGAGGAGGAGGAGGAGGAGGCGGCAGCATCTGCAGCCTCCTCCAATGCCCCGGGCCCCAGACACCCCCCTCCATTCTTACGGCGTCACCGCCTGTCAGCCACCCGCCGCCACACAGCAAGAAGCACTGCTGCCCACCCCCACTGTGGATGCAACTGCCGCGCGCTGAAGCACCGCGTGGCCCGCCTGGAGGAGCGCATCCGTGTCCTGGAGAGGCGAGCCTGCTGAGACCCCGTTTATTTATTGCCCCTTTTTTATATCTTATTTGGGTGGGTGGGAATCGGGCGTTGGGTTTTGGACTTTTGGACATTTGTTGGACTTTTTCGTTGTGGGACATGAACATTGGTTGGGGTTAGGGAGAGGGGTGGGTCAGGTGTTGTGGGATTTTTTTACATAGTTTATTTTTGTTAGGGTATTAAATTACATATTTAGACTTTATATACGATGTGGTTAATGTTTTGTGGGTGGGGTTACTGTTTTACGTCACACGGTTTCCTTGTTGGTGCAGTGCCACAGCCAGTGTTTGATTTAAATAATTGGCTGAGTTACTAAGACACAAACAGACAGATGCGGTACCCCTCACTGAGGGACTTGTCCTACTAGTACTGTCAGTCTCTCCTCCTAATCTATGCATTCTGCAACTGGACTCAAAGGGGTGTGTGAAATAGAATTAATGAAAAAAATCCGTTATTAATTATGCCTCACCCAAACCTCTTCTCTTACCTGTGCTTGATGTTTAACTTGGGCACGGCGATGGCTGCATGGTGGTGATGGTTTTCTTTCCCAACATGCCATGGTTGTGGTGGTAGTAGTAGTAGACCCTGGCAGTAGCACTTGCAAATAAAAGAAAATGAGACAGTCAGTCGCCTGAGAGAGACTGTGGGAGGAGTAGTAGAACAAAGTACAGTACGGAACTTACTGCCAAACAATAATATGCCAAAATACAAGGAAACATAATGGTTGCGGGGATAGCCTAGTACATAGAGTTACAAACTCTAGCTGTGTCGAGTCACTCGACTAGGCCTACAGTACACCGTGGTCCGTGACTCGACACAAGCGTAACCGTTAGTGCTGTTTCGGAGGATGACAACAAATCCAATCTATGATGGCAATTAATGCTGATGGATTAGGTTCCTTTGGTAAAAAAATCCCAAATATACTGCTCATAGGAGGGTGGGCAAGCAGAAGAAGATCCGCGCCCTGCCTTGAAAATGCATTTATGTTGCTTTAGCCACATCCGCCCCAGCAAGCGTGTGATAAATTATTGGTGTACATTTAATTTAGTCACACCTCAATAAGTCACACAGCCCGGGGAAGAGGGTTAGGGTTTGATGAATGGTTGGGAAGGGGGTTTTGAGAAAGGTTTGAGAAAGAAAAACAGTACGCATGGACAACAACAAAACACAATCTTGGCAGACAACCATATCCATAAATCAGTTAAGGGAGAAAAAGGAAATGCATGCATGATGATGATAACTTGATGGTTAATGATATTACTAACTACTACTACTAGACAATTAGACAGTACAGGGCAGCAGTATATTATGCAATTTGCCTTGCCTGTCTGCCCTCAGAGAGATCCGAATTACATACAGTTTCTGTTCTGTTGTACCGGCCCGGGCTTAAAGATAGCAAAGAAAAGTCAAAAATTGCTGTAGGGATGAATTGAATTATATAAGCAGAGAGCAAACATAACAACAACAACACACAGTAGTAATGATTGAAGACAAAAAAATGAATCGAAATTTAAAAGATGATGAAAGTTGATACTGTTACTGTATGTTATCCTGGTCAAAATGGGGAGTTGCATCTCGGCATTCGTCTTGGTCCTCCATTCCATGGACGCTCCGGCCATCAATCTTGCGTGACGCCACTGCCTGCCTGGCACATGTAGATTCATTGGTAAGGTAAGTGAGAGTTGTTTTTCCCAGTGTAGCACAGGGTAAGGGCCGGCCTGTAATTGCAGATGGGAAAACCAAAGGGATATTGAAAAATCAAGTAGAAAAAAAATGCCTAAATTACGGTGGAGTGCAACAAGAACACTTTCAGAGGCGGCATGGATTTGGATACATCATGTCTACTCTAGTCTGTTTCCAGCATTAACCTCCAACAACAACAGGACTGAGCAGGCCCACGGCACCCGTGACACATCCTCCATTTAGCGTACCTTTTTTGACAGAGGCAGACAAAGCAGATATACAGCAACATAGCATTTTACAAATTAAGTGACTAAATCAATGCCCCGCTGTCAGTCATACCATACCACCACACTCGACTCCACCACTACACAGACATGTAGGTCTGCAGTGGTTGTTGTTGACTTGGTTACCTTGTAATGCACTCATGAAACGCACTGAGTTATTCCATCAATCATCTCGGATCGTACTGAGTGACTGGAGTGCGAAGAGATAATGTCACTGTGGTCATCATCATGGTGTGTTGTCCAACTCAGTGTGCAGTAGTGTACAGATTGAGTCCCCTTTCCATATTCAAAATGCAATGGATCGGCCTGCAGTAGAAGTAGAAAATTGTTATTGAAAAACAAGAATGGAAACAAACATTGCATTGAGTTACTTTTAGTGTGTAGATTAGATAATAGTACACAATGAATTACCTTCATGCACTACAAACAACAACAACACAAATCACTCAGTCAGCGTCCAATGCATGTCATCATTCATTACCTGTTCCTTCTCATCTTCAGTTAATGGGCAGTCTGTATCGGCTCGGAAAGGAGGATAGCTATAGTAGTCATCATCATGTTCCACTTCTTTTGGAGAGACTCAACGAGGCAAGATTTTAGTTTTTCTTCGATTATGCTACATCCAATCATCATCTGGCTTGAGGGCAATAGATTTAGGTCGATTCAGGAGGATGGAGGAGCAGGACTCGGAGGAGTGGACTGAAATGCAGAGAGCTGAAACTCATAAGGCAATAAAATACGAAGACGGTGGTGATGGATTTGTTGTGATTTGAAGTTTCCAAACAGAAAGACAGACACAGAAATAGAAGTAAATAAGGGAGAACCACAGTAAGAAGTGGAAGCCTAGTTGTCACCGTCAGGGAAGTATAGCTCGTCCTCAAACTCTGGAGGTTCAACCAGAAGTAGGTAATCAGCATCCAACACGCTACTTCCATCACCTGAGCCGCTGTCCTCATCTTCCTGCGGTGATTCATGTATTGTGTAATTCGGTGGTATAAATTGCTGATTCATTTTGATCATGGTTAACCTCTCCACGTTTATGGGTGAGAGACTGGTCCTTTTCACTGTTACAATGGAACCAGCAGCACTGAAAACACGTTCAGAAGAGACACTTGCGATAGGGCAAGCCAGATAGTTGATCGCCAGCCTGCTGAGCACTGGCCATTGGCCCCTTTTGCCATACCAATACCGCAATGGGTTTTGATCAATGTAGACCTCTGTTGGGTCATCCAGGTAGGCCTGGACCATTCGGTCAATGTTCAGGGGTGCTAAACTTAGTGCGGCCTCTTTTGTCTTTGCATCAGCACTGGACCTAGCAAGTCCTTGCTGTAAATACCAATCCTGTGCCGTTTGTACTGGGGCTGATGATCCGGTTCTTGCTGTTGTCGATAGTGTTGGTGACAGCTGTGAACCAAATGCACTGCCCACAGGCTCTGAAGTTGAACTTGACGCAGGATGCCCTGCTGCAGTACTTGATGTGGGTTTGAGGCCTTTAATTACCAGCCGTTCATTTTCCAATGTACTGGCTGCCTCAGCTATCCAAGTTTTGTACCGGGCAACATCCACTTCTGAAAAAGGGAGTAATGTCTTACTGTGCAGTGCCGATTTGTACCGTGGATCCAGAATTGTGGCACAAATGTAATGTTGTTGTGACAGAATCTTATTTTGCACCCTTGCATTTTCACTTAAGCGACATGATAAGCTCTCCGCCAACTGATATGCTTCTTTTTTTCCTCCACACCTATGTACGCTTCACACACCCTCTTCAGCTCTTGCTCTAGCATGTGCAACAATGGGATAGCTTGGCCCATAGTACAGTCCTCCTTGCTGACTTCACGTGTGAAGACCTCGAAAGGAAGAAGCATCTCTGTAAGAGATTTAACTAGGCACCATTGGTCCACCTGAAGGGTCATGCCTTTCACAGCAGCATCCGCCCTTTGCATGACATATTCATTGATTGGTCTGTACTGCTCAAACAGACGGTCAAGCATGTAATACGTTGAGTTCCAACGTGTTGCCACCTCCTGGATCAGTGCTTTGACTGGCATTCTATAGTCACGTTGAATGATCCTCAGCTGCTTCCGGGCTTTAAAAGAATGGCTGAAATGCGTGCATATTCTGCGGCAGGTGGTCAGTAAGTTGCTGACTATGGGTTCTTTTTTCAGAAAGTCTTGAACTATAATGTTAATGCAGTGCGCCAAACACGGGACCCTGAAATACTTACCAAGCGTCATGGCCTTAAGTATATTACTGCCATTATCCGTGGCAACAAAACCAATGTGAAGCCCTCTGGGGCGCAGCCATTCAAAGACCTTGTTGTTAAACTCTTCCAAAATGTTTTCAGCAGTATGAGATTTCTCCATGGCGAACATGGCTATAGTTGCATGTTTCCGAGAAGCATTAAAAATTGCAGCTGTGTCAACAGCACCTACTTCAGATAGCTTGTCTCTAACCCCCACAAAAGAGACCCAGTGTGCAGTGATGCACATGTAATCAGTGGCTTGGCAACTGGTCCACATGTCTGTTGTCAGGTGGATTTTGTGAACAGCACTCTGCTGCAAAGCTTGTCCAACCAATTCCAGCACATCGTGATGTAGTGCTGGAACAGCAACTCGGGCAAAATAGGACCGGCTGGGAACCTTCCATTTAGGGCAGATGGCTGACACAAATTCAAGGAAACCCACCCCTTCCACAAATGAAAAAGGGAGAAGGTCCAGCGCTAACATTTTAGCCAGCTTCGCATTGTACAACCGTGCCGTTGGGTGGTTGCGTTGGTACTGCCCCTCCGACCTAAGCATGCTGTCAATGGTAGGCTGGAATATTTTCCTTAGTGGTGCACCTTTCTTCTTGAACCCAGCTAGGCTCGACGACGCTGCACTTTTGCTCATTGCAGTGCCCGGTTGCCTTGGTGTCTCATGTTGACTCTTACTACTGTGCCACTGAGATGTTGCTGAGGATGTGGGCGTTACCAGTACACTGCTGGGGGTAGGGCTAGAAATGTCTCCCTCTTGTTGACCTTCCACCGCGATCATATCTTCCCCTACTTCTTCATCCCCAACAACAGCAATGGGTCCAGTTTTACTTTTTTGTAAGTGAAGTAGGTGAGCCTCCCACCTGATAGTGTGGTGTTTTTTGAGATGACTTGTTTGTCCTCCGGTACCATAGTTTGTACCAAGCTTACCCCGCCTAACAGCCTGCCGACAAATTGAGCATATAGCAATGTTCTCCTCCTTACTGCTAACCGAAAAGAAGTCCCAAACTGGGGAGGAGAACTTTCTGGAGCTGCTGGAGGTGCCACTTTCAATACCAGATGAAATGGAGGGTGTGCATGGAATTTGACTCTGTGCACTTACATTACCACCACCTACTGAGGTGGTGGTTGAGCTTGATGTAGGTCCCTGCCGGGCCTTTGCAAAGGCAAATATGGAAGCTGGAGGTCGTGTTGGCGTTACCTGTGTTGGTGGTATCCGTGCTACATCCCTCGCAGCGATTTGGGATAGTCTAATAATGTTGGTCTCCATCTCCGCAGGCCCAGGAGTGATGTTCGTGATGACTGGCTCTTCATCATCATCACCCCCTCGTCTACATCTACCTCCATAACTGTAAGGCTTTCTGGAACCTTCCTTTTCACTAGCCTTGTCTTGTGGTGTGCATCACTCTCAGGCTGAGCTGGTGGCTTCCAAGTGGCATCTAGATCATCAGAAGCGGGGCTTGAAGAAGAAGTTGATGTACTAACCCTCCTTTTCCTTGCTGGGGGTATGGAAGACACTGGATCTTCTGGAACAGTGGCTTGCTCCTCTTCGTCTGCAAAAGCTCGATTTCCTGAACTGCCCCTACTTCAGGTGGAACAGCTACTATTGTGGGCTGTGGTTCTGGCTGTGGTTCCGGCTGCGGCTGTGGTTCCGGCTGTGGTTGCGGTTCCGGCTGTGGTTGCGGTTCCGGCTGCGGCTGGGGTTGCGGCTGTGGTTCCGGCTGTGGTTGCAGTTCCAGCTGCGGTTCGGGTTGCGGCTGGGGTTGCCCACTTATCTGCTGAGTTTGCGCCTGCGAGTGCGTGGATTGGGTACTACTTTGCGATAATGACATTTCAACATCACTGGTCGTTAGTAGACTGGCTACCTCTGCCACAGTCATGGGCTTGGGCCTAGGTTGCTGGGGTGGGCCCACTGATGCAGAGGTGCTGCTCCCAGCTTGGTCCCCGCTGGACACCGCTGCTGCAGGCGTAAGTTTTTTTTACCAAAAAACACATCGGCCGGCACCCCAGTCTTGGCAAGTGCCACTTCCTTCTTCTCTCCCTTCTTCTCACTGGCAACTTTCTTGCTACTGGAGGACCTGGTACCTTTCTTTGGGGCCATCTTCTTCAGATGTCAGCAGGACGCAGGTGCACAAGTTGCAGAGATGTCTGTGGTCACACGTGGACGTGACGCGCAGCAGGACTTCAGCCTGGCAGTACAACGGGTGATGATGATGATGACACCTCCTCCTCTGTCTTTTTGTGCACCTAAAAGCAAAGAAGCCAGGAGAAGAACATCAGTGAAATGTTGCATTTGTTGTTGTGGTTCAATTACTAGTAGTACAAACAAACAAATAAAAGATATAAATTAGTGTAGCCATTTGTGAGACTGTCAACAAGGGCTTTCATGGTATACTGTGTACACTGTCAGGAAGGATAGGAAAGAAGAGGAACAACAACCAAAATACAAATGTAATAGAAGTGGACCCTGTTTGGCATTAAATTATTTGCTCATCACATCATTCAGGGAGCTGCAGCTGGCAAAGGGGATGGATGCAAGCAGTAAGCCAAGAGGAAAACCATGCAGGCCTAAATGGCAAAAGCAGCACACTTATAACTCCCACCAGAAATGGCCACCAGCCACATGGACACTCACAAATCACAAGCAACAAGCATGAGGCCTGGAAAACAATGTACTGAAAACAGGCCTACGATAGCCAGGCAAAGGCTGCATGGTAAACCACACTGCTTTGCCTGTAATGCAATAAAATGCAAAAACGAAAATACACAGGGCTAAACAAGGCCTGCAACACACCACACACAACTAAGGCATGTAACACACCCCAAAAAACAGAAATACACCCCAAAAATTAATCCACATTTTGCAATTCAATGCCATCCATGTGCCCTAAATGATGTTTAAATTCAACAGAACACACAAACAGTTCTTTTATGCACCCCTGACTATCTCTGGGCCCACTGGATGGAAGGCCTGTTGGCAGATTAGGCTACAAGCTTGCAGGCCTATGGCAAAAAGCACACTGCCTGGCTTCAAAATGGCCGCCAGCCTCATGGCCAGGCCCACAACAACAAGCAACTGAAGACAGACAATGCAGGCCTATGGCAAAAAGCACACTGCCTGGCTTCAAAATGGCCGCCAGCCTCATGCCCAGGCCCACAACAACAAGAAACTGAAGACAGACAATGCAGCCCTATGGCAAAAAGCACACTGCCTGGCTTCAAAATGGCCGCCAGCCTCATGGCCAGGCCCACAACAACAAGAAACTGAAGACAGACAATGCAGGCCTATGGCAAAAGCACACTACCTGGCTTCAAAATGGCCGCCAGCCTCATGGCCAGGCCCACAACAACAAGAAACTAAAGACAGACAATGCAGGCCTATGGCAAAAACACACTGCCTGGCTTCAAAATGGCCGCCAGCCTCATGGCCAGGCCCACAACAACAAGAAGCCTAGGCCACAAAGGAAACACATGCAGGCCTATATGGCAAAAGCAGCACACTTATAACTCCCACCAGAAATGGCCACCAGCCACATGGACACTCACAAATCACAAGCCACAAGCATGAGCCCTGGAAAACAATGTACTGAAAACAGGCCTACGATAGCCAGGCAAAGGCTGCATGGTAAACCACACTGCTTTGCCTGTAATGCAATAAAATGCAAAAACGAAAATACACAGGGCTAAACAAGGCCTGCAGCACACCACACACAACTAAGGCATGTATTTAGCACACAGCCCAAAAACTGAAATACACCCAAAAATACACATTTTGCAATTCAATCCAATGCCATCCATGCCCCCTAAATGATGTTTGAAATTAAAAAATACATCACACAGCAAAGGAACAGTTGTTTCATCATGTTTCATCATGCACCCACCCATGACTAGCTCTGGGCCTACTGGCTACAGTGGCTACCCACCACTATATTTATTTTTAAAAAATGATGAAAATTACAAAAATTGTAATTGCAGCAACTGCAATGACCCAATCAAACAACACCAACTTACTTGTAAAATCTCAAATCCAAAAATCCTCAAATCCAATGATAATGATGCAGCAGACACAAAGAGTGATCCTTCCAGCTCAAATCCAAGTGAAAAATGAACAGGAGATGGAGAAAGCACTGGGAGGAGCCTGCTGGAAAGGAACAGGAAGTAGTAGACTCTGTGGCACTTCCTCCCTCTCCCCCCAAAAAATTGACAAAAGGACACCCAAATATCAATCTGAGGTTTTTTTTCATGCAAATCATCAGTTTATAGAAGGTTTTATGCTGCTCGCGATATTATTCTTCTCCAGATTGAAAATTTTGCGTGTTCGGGATCGCAGGTTTACAAAGATTCTGCCGGAAATCCGATGGCGCACCCGAATGACGTGTTCGCGATCGCAATCTCTCTCGTGGTGCACGATGGCGCGACGAATGACGTGTTCGCGATCGCACACTCTCGCGTTGTCCGATGGCGCGGCGAATGACGTGTTCGCGATCGCAAACTCTCGCAGGATCGCGCGGCCGGCTACCGAAATCTCGTGGCGCACGCGAACGAATAGGAAAACCCGTCGGCGAACGCAGGAATCCCGGTAAGTCATAATCGCGTGCGCTAGAATGCATTTTTAAAGCGCGAACAAGAAAATAATTCCGCTTCGCCGCGGATCGCGGAATTGTTGGCAATTCCGCGTTCTCCGCGGAACGCGAAATTGTCTAAATTCCGCAAATTCCGCGAGCGGAGCGGAATTCAATGCCCAGGGTTACTTTTTTTATGCGCCCAAACTACTATCCACCTCAAAGAGGCACGATCCTCCAAAAACAAAAGGCC
Source organism: Calotriton arnoldi (assembly GCA_963921515.1). Taxonomy (NCBI): domain Eukaryota; kingdom Metazoa; phylum Chordata; class Amphibia; order Caudata; family Salamandridae; genus Calotriton; species Calotriton arnoldi. Next base: position 555,105 of record CAWUFW010001905.1, read on the forward strand.
ACCAAAAGGAAAACTGCAGTAGAACAATCATAGCAAGCTTGGCATTCCAGCAGCCCTTTACCAGATTGACACCTTTGAGCCGTGTATGCCACCAGCACACAACACAAGGCCACACGAGAGCCATGAAGAACTGAGCAAGTAAGAAGAGCAGTGAGTCTTGCAAGGGAGAGTAGCTCTGCGAGAGGGCTTTGAAGACATGTAATGTCCCATGAACTATGCAGAAGAGAGTCGTTTGCTACATTTGGAGATTCAGTGATACAAAGGATAACAGTTACACAGTTGGCATTCTACAGAACCTGCAGTCCTAGGATATCAGTGATAAAGGACAGTACCCACCACAAAAACTACCCAGCAAACATTGACTGCCCAAGCACCAAGGATAAAGGACTACAACTAGTCATCACATAGAAAGACAAAGGGGTGGGAGCACACTGCTTCACCTCCCAGCACAGTTCGCCCCTTAGCATTATGGTAAATGCAGTTCATGGTACATGCTTACTTGAATATTTACTGGAGTATTTCACCAAAGTCGGTGCAGGTTAGTGTCTCTAGACACGTGTTTCTGGATATCATCCGTCATCAGTAGAGATAAAAACGATTTTTATCTGGGGTTGCTGAGCAGGCTGCCACAATCCTTTCAGGTCTCAGTACCTCTCACAGGGGCACAGGTGCATCTCCACAAGCTGATGCACCTGTGCGCCTTTGGTGGAATACTCCAGGAAATATTCAAGTAAGCATGTAACATGAACTGCATTTACCATAATGCTAAGGGGCGAACTGTGCTGGGAGGTGAAGCAGTGTGCTCCCACCCCTTCCTGTTTGAAAAGGCTCCCTTGAGCCATTGAGCTGACGAGCTTGTGGAGATGCACCTGTGCGCCTGTGAGAGGTACTGAGACCTGAAAGGATTGTGGCAGCCTGCTCAGCAACCCCAGATTAAATTCGTTTTTATCTCTACTGATGACGGATGATATCCAGAAACACATGTCTAGAGAGTTACAGCACTAACCTGCACCAACTTTGGTGGAATACTCCAGGAAATATTCAAGTAAGCATGTAACATGAACTGCATTTACCATAATGCTAAGGGGCGAACTGTGCTGGGAGGTGAAGCAGTGTGCTCCCACCCCTTCCTGTTTGAAAAGGCTCCCTTGAGCCATTGAGCTGACGAGCTTGTGGAGATGCACCTGTGCGCCTGTGAGAGGTACTGAGACCTGAAAGGATTGTGGCAGCCTGCTCAGCAACCCCAGATTAAATTCGTTTTTATCTCTACTGATGACGCATGATATCCAGAAACACATGTCTAAAGATTTACAGCACTAACCTGCACCAACTTTGGTGGAATACTCCAGGAAATATTCAAGTAAGCATGTAACATGAACTGCATTTACCATAATGCTAAGGGGCGAACTGTGCTGGGAGGTGAAGCAGTGTGCTCCCACCCCTTCCTGTTTGAAAAGGCTCCCTTGAGCCATTGAGCTGACGAGCTAGTGGAGATGCACCTGTGCGCCTGTGAGAGGTACTGAGACCTGAAGGGATTGTGGCAGCCTGCTCAGCAACCCCAGATTAAATTCGTTTTAATCTCTACTGATGACGGATGATATTCAGAAACACATGTCTAGAGATTTACAGCACTAACCTGCACCAACTTTGGTGGAATACTCCAGGAAATATTCAAGTAAACATGTAACATGAACTGCATTTACCATAATGCTAAGGGGCGAACTGTGCTGGGAGGTGAAGCAGTGTGCTCCCACCCCTTCCTGTTTGAAAAGGCTCCCTTGAGCCATTGAGCTGACGAGCTTGTGGAGATGCACCTGTGCGCCTGTGAGAGGTACTGAGACCTGAAAGGATTGTGGCAGCCTGCTCAGCAACCCCAGATTAAATTCGGTTTTATCTCTACTGATGACGGATGATATCCAGAAACACAAGTCTAGAGATTTACAGCACTAACCTGCACTGACTTTGGTGGAATACTCCAGGAAATATTCAAGTAAGCATGTAACATGAACTGCATTTACCATAATGCTAAGGGGCGAACTGTGCTGGGAGGTGAAGCAGTGTTCTCCCACCCCTTCCTGTTTGAAAAGGCTCCCTTGAGCCATTGAGCTGACGAGCTTGTGGAGATGCACCTGTGAGAGGTACTGAGACCTGAAAGGATTGTGGCAGCCTGCTCAGCAACCCCAGATTAAATTCGTTTTTATCTCTACTGATGACGGATGATATCCAGAAACACATGTCTAGAGATTTACAGCACTAACCTGCACCAACTTTGGTGGAATATTCCAGGAAATTTTCAAGTAAGCATGTAACATGAACTGCATTTACCATAATGCTAAGGGGCGAACTGTGCTGGGAGGTGAAGCAGTGTGCTCCCACCCCTTCCTGTTTGAAAAGGCTCCCTTGAGCCATTGAGCTGACGAGCTTGTGGAGATGCACCTGTGCGCCTGTGAGAGGTACTGAGACCTGAAAGGATTGTGGCAGCCTGCTCAGCAACCCCAGATTAAATTCGTTTTTATCTCTACTGATGACGGATGATATCCAGAAACACATGTCTAGAGATTTACAGCACTAACCTGCACCAACTTTGGTGGAATACTCCAGGAAATATTCAAGTAAGCATGTAACATGAACTGCATTTACCATAATGCTAAGGGGCGAACTGTGCTGGGAGGTGAAGCAGTGTGCTCCCACCCCTTCCTGTTTGAAAAGGCTCCTTGAGCCATTGAGCTGACAAGGTTGTGGAGATGCACCTGTGCGCCTGTGAGAGGTGCTGAGAACTGAAGGGATTGTGGCAGCCTGCTCAGCAACCCCAGATTAAATTCGTTTTTATCTCTACTGATGACGGATGATATTCAGAAACACATGTCTAAAGATTTACAGCACTAACCTGCACCAACTTTGGTGGAATACTCCAGGAAATATTCAAGTAAGCATGTAACATGAACTGCATTTACCATAATGCTAAGGGGCGAACTGTGCTGGGAGGTGAAGCAGTGTGCTCCCACCCCTTCCTGTTTGAAAAGGCTCCCTTGAGCCATTGAGCTGACGAGCTTGTGGAGATGCACCTGTGCGCCTGTGAGAGGTACTGAGACCTGAAAGGATTGTGGCAGCCTGCTCAGCAACCCCAGATTAAATTCGTTTTTATCTCTACTGATGACAGATGATATCCAGAAACACAAGTCTAGAGATTTACAGCACTAACCTGCACTGACTTTGGTGGAATACTCCAGGAAATATTCAAGTAAGCATGTAACATGAACTGCATTTACCATAATGCTAAGGGGCGAACTGTGCTGGGAGGTGAAGCAGTGTTCTCCCACCCCTTCCTGTTTGAAAAGGCTCCCTTGAGCCATTGAGCTGACGAACTTGTGGAGATGCACCTGTGAGAGGTACTGAGACCTGAAAGGATTGTGGCAGCCTGCTCAGCAACCCCAGATTAAATTCGTTTTTATCTCTACTGATGACGGATGATATCCAGAAACACATGTCTAGAGATTTACAGCACTAACCTGCACCAACTTTGGTGGAATACTCCAGGAAATATTCAAGTAAGCATGTAACATGAACTGCATTTACCATAATGCTAAGGGGCGAACTGTGCTGGGAGGTGAAGCAGTCTGCTCCCACCCCTTCCTGTTTGAAAAGGCTCCCTTGAGCCATTGAGCTGACGAGCTTGTGGAGATGCACCTGTGCGCCTGTGAGAGGTACTGAGACCTGAAAGGATTGTGGCAGCCTGCTCAGCAACCCCAGATTAAATTCGTTTTTATCTCTACTGATGACGGATGATACCCAGAAACACATGTCTAGAGATTTACAGCACGAACCTGCACCAACTTTGGTGGAATACTCCAGGAAATATTCAAGTAAGCATGTAACATGAACTGCATTTACCATAATGCTAAGGGGCGAACTGTGCTGGGAGGTGAAGCAGTGTGCTCCCACCCCTTCCTATCACATAGAAAGACAACTGAACTGCACAGGCCAACGTAACAGTACACATCGCAACAGCACTGATCAACAAATGAAAAAGACATCTCACTAGCGCTAACAAGCATATATGAGACACCTCTACAGCACTGGTCAACATACAATGGACAGCTCAAAGAGCCAATAACAATAATAGCTAACAAATATATCAACTAGACAACTTAATAGGACCAACAAACCTATAAAAGAGACACCTTAAGATAATTCAACACCATAAAATGAGACATGACAATAGCACTTACAAATATACAAATGAGGCAACCCACCAGCATCCATAAATATATGAAAGAGGCATTTCAACATCTGGTATTTTGGAAATTGAAGTTCGATAATCCTTTGAAACTAAACCCGGAAAGATAAAATGATAATCCTGGTGATGCGTGGGCTCTCCATCTATCTGAACCTTAGTTTGGTGGCTGTCAATTCTTTGTCACCTTTTATGCTTGCCTCCCAGGCAGGGCCGGACTGGCTGCAGCGGGCACCGGGCATTTCCCCGGTGGGCCGCTAGGGTGGGGGCCGATTTTGGGCCCATGGGGGGCCGTTTTCGTTACAGGGCCGTTTTTACAGCATAGCTGCAATATCGGCCCCTGTAACAAAATCGGCCGAAACCGGCCCTGGCAAACAGCTCGGCCGCACCCCCAACCCCCCGGGGGTTGGGGGTGCGGGGCCAGGGCCGGTTTTGGTTCCCAGTCCGGCCCTGCTCCCAGGGCACTAACCTAACTGTTCTTTTTGTCTTAATAAACAAAGTCTCTCCTATCTTATCTCTCCTCCTCTAAAACCTTAAGGAAAATGTTACCACTGCTCCCCATGTCATGCCAATGTGTGATAATTCAGCTAGTTATATCTTATCAGCTGGACCTTAAGGTGCCTGTTAGACTTGGCATCCTTGGCGTGATTTCCTCTGACTTTTTGCCTCTACCTTCTGTATTTTTGATAGTCTGCTGGATTTTGTTTTTGCTGGCTTAGATGCTTTGGGCACTTTGCTACTGCTGATCACTGTCAAAGTACAAGTGCTCCCTGTGTAAATTGTTACTATGACTGGTTATCCATGATTGGCACATTTGATTTACTGGTAAGTCCCTAGTACAGTGCACTATGTGTGTCCAGGGCATGTAAATCAAATGCTACCTGTGGGCCTGCAGCACTGATTGTGCCACCCACATGAGTAGCCCTGTCAATGCATCTCAGACCTGCCACTGCAGTGTCTGCATATGCAGTTTTAAACTGCCATGTTGACCTGGCACGTGCACCCACTTGCCAGGCCCTTATCTCACCTTTTCTTACATGTAAGGCACCCCTCAGGTAGGCCCAAGGTACCCCTATGGGCAGGGTGCAGTGTATGTAAAAGGTGGGACATGTACTGGTGTGTTTTACATGTCCTGATAGTGAAATACTGCCAATTTCGTTTTTCACTATTGAAAGGCTATCTGTCCCATAGGCTAACATGGGAGTTGCTTTGTAACATCTTACAAGCATAACTTTCCATTGGGACAAGATAGAGAAGTGGAGTTTAGGCTCTCTAAACTCAAAATTTAATAACACATCTTTTTAGGGAGATGGTTTTTAAATTGTGTGTTTGAAAATGGCACTTTTAGAAAGTATGCATTTTCTTGTTTAACTATGCTGTGTGCCTCTGCTGTTTGTGTATTGACTGACTGGTTTTGGAGTGACAGGAGCTGGGGATGTGCATTCACTGTAGACAGCCACAAGGGGGGTTGAGGCATGTCCTGCCTTTCCTGGGTGACTCATAGTTGTGCTGAATAGACCTTGGCTGCATTTAGAGTGGTGGGAGGAGTTTCACTAGCACCTGAATAGTCAGTGCTTCCTCTGCACAATGCTGTCTCCACATCCTGTAGTGAAGCTGGGTCAGCGAGAGCAGAACTGGTTTGGACTGGGCTCAGAGACCCTTGCCACAAAGAGAACAAAGAGAAAATGGGGTATAAGTATTGGTCCTTAAACCCTGGAGAATTAGATCACTTCTGGATTCAAGAAGAACCTCTGCCAAGGAGAAGATCTTGAGAGCTGTAAAGAGGAGTACTGCCCCTTTGCTGTGTGTGCTTTGTTGGAATGGCCTGCAGCTGCTGCTTCTGCCAAGGAGAAGACAAAGACTGGAACTTTGCTGTGAACCTGCTTGAAGAAGAATCTCCACGGGCCTATGTGTGCTGGCCTCCTGTACCGAAGTCTCAGGGACACAAAGACATCACCCACAACCCACTGACCAGCACCTGGACTTCTCTGTGGACTCAAGCATTCAAAAGGATGCCGATTTCAGTTCCTGGGCCCTGAGAACTGTGTGGTTGGTGCTGAAAAGTAAAAAAAACAACACTGATGCTGTCAGTGATGCCGCCAGTGATGCCGCGACCTGCACCGAGGCCGGGGGCACCCCTCATGAAGAGCACAACGCACTGCCCTGTCTGCACCACAGCATCAATGCCCGTCGACGCCAGCGCTCATACCGATGCCGTCACCGCCAGCGCCTGCATTCCGTTATCGTGGAGCTGATAACCGACGAGGGTGACTTCACGAACACTTGGACTTTGCATCGCCTCACCGGAATCAACGACTCACCACTGACGCCAACTAACTTCCCCTGTCTTGGTCTCGACATATCACCTCCTCACGGACTCGATGCCTCGCCTCCCCCGTGGTAACCAGGGAACCGGCGTCGACTTTGGCACTGCCGCCTCACCTCCACAACACCGTGCATCATCCATAGACTTCGTTTCCAACATACTGTTGTTTGGGGAGTCCGTGTGACTCCATGCCCGACGCCACACACCTCGCGGTCGGCTTCGTACTTTGGCTTTATGTCTGTCACAACATCGTAATAGTCTCAACTTGAGCTATTTGTTTCTACAATTGCTATTTTTGAAGTAGCTGTTCTAAAAGTCATATTTTGATACATGCATGTTGGAGTTTTGTCATTTGGGTCTTGTTTGGTTTAGGTAAAGATACTTTAATTTTCTAAACTGGTGTGGTGTCCATTTGTGGTGTTTTCACTGTCTTACTGTGTGTTTGGAGCACAAATACATTACACATTGCCTTTGGGATAATTATGTCTGCCCTTGCCAAGCTACCGAGGGGGTGAGCAGGTGTTATCTTAAGTGTGTAACTTCCTTACCCTGACTAGAACAAGGGTCCCTACTTGGACAAAGGTGCATACCTCTGCCAATTAGAGACCCCCATTTCTAACAGCGCCCTTTCACAAGGGTACATTTTATACATGTTAATTTACTCTTACAGTTTGTAGTACATTTCCTAATTTTGACTGTTCACCATTTCCGAGTGCAAATTTAAAACAGAGTGCACACTTACACGTCTCCACCCCGAGACAGGAGGTGGAGACAAATTGATGACTCTAAAGTTCCTACTCATAACCTTAGACTCATAGGCAGATATTTCTGCCCTGGGCTGGAGGTCTCTCAATAGTAAGTTATAGTTCAAATTTAAAAAGTTTATTAAACTTTAAAAAAATAGTAAAAATATTTTTATCTTGAACATTAATGTAAATTAATTTAGTATATTTGTTTTGAATATAGAACAGATATAACATGCTACAGCACTATTAACCTAATTTTGAATTTAATATTTAACTCATTTATATACATTAAATTAAATTTAAAATATTTTTAAAGAGTTATTTGAAAATCCTACCAAAAGTAAAATGTTTACATTTGTTTATTATGTATTAAAAATTACAAAATCTATAAAATGTATTTAAATTAATGTATTCTTTTTCTAATGAGGTTGCATTTATTTATTAAATTAAAAACGAGTATTAAAATATTTTCTCATAAAAATATTGCTTTTTATTTATGTATAGTTTTTCTAACATTAAATTAAATGTATGTATATATTTTAAGTCAAAATTAAATAATTTATTTTAACATTATTTCTGAAGATATTCTATTTTAAGTCCATGTCTCCATTATATTGTATGGGAGTAGATAGCAAGATAAGTGATTGGCGTGTGTAATGCTGGATTTACTCAAGGGCCAAACTGTTTCAGGTCCTTTTTTGGCTGTAGTAACTTTTGAACTGCAGTTTAGAAAGAACAATGGGCATACTAATTTGAGAGTGGGTGTCTGTCCCTCCCTAAATCCCTCCTTGGCCCACTCTAAACCCCTCCCATTTAGTAAAAAGGTATTACCCACTTTCCAGCTATGCCCCCAGTCCCTCCCACGTTTACTAAGGGGCCGATTACGGTGCTGTAGGAAACTGCTCCGACCCTCGGTCGGAGCCGTTCCCACGACATCGTAATCGGCTGTTCGGATTCCTTTCCGACCGACCCATTTTGGTGGGGTGGGTCAAAAGGAATCTGAACCGGATTTCGGAATGGCCTTTGATGTGCTCGGAGAGCCCGTCTGCCATTTGGAAAGCCTCCAGTAATCCCTCGGGCGGCTCTTTCTGCCCAAGGGATTACAATGGCAGATTCCAACAGCCTTTCTGTGCCCGACTTTCCGACACAGAAAGGCTGTAGGAATCCAACTTTGGGGGCCCCCAGCAGGGTCCCCATGGGTGCAAGGCCTCCGGATGGCGGCCTAGGGGGCAACCATGGTGCCCCCTGTTGATCCCTGCACCCGGTGGCAGGCACCTTGAGGTGCCTGCCACGGGTGCAAGGATGAACTGCACCTCAGCTCTTTACAATGAGAGCAGGCATTCCAGTTGGAATTCATGCTCCCATTGTAAAGAATAGGAATGCGACCGAACCCTAATTGCTAAGTTGGGACCGACGACAGGAGGTCGTTCGGTCCCAGTTCCCAAATGATGTCGGACGGACTAAGGTCAGTCCGACATCGTAATCAGGCCCTTAGTCGTAAACTTACATGTGTGAGGATTTCCCCATAGAGAAGAGAGGAGAACTGAAAATGGAAATTTCCACCTGTAGCTTTGTAAATTCCCTTTTGTAGTAAGTAAGCAGTACTACTCTACGAACAACAAAATGCAGTTTGTGAATCGGGCCCTGAGACTCTGACCTTTTTAGAGCTCCTGAGTCCTGAAGCCATTTATTTACAGATTTCAAACTGTTGAGACTCTGCGGCTCCCCTATTGTTAGGTCTAAACTATTACACCTCAGTTACCCGTCATCTGTTTCAGCCTCACCAGCTCCCGGAATTCTCTGTCTTTTTCATCGTTCACCTAGTTCTCGTGGACCTGTCCATCTCCACAGTGAGTGCATGCCCTTCGTACTTGGTCGCATCTTAAAGGTGAGATGTGGTCCTGGTGGCTGTCTCCCCTTCTGTACACCCCCCTCTTAGGGGTGGGGCAACTTATCATTTCAGATGGAGTTTCATGTAACTCATTCCTGACCATCTAAGAAATTAAAGAACAATCTGTTTTCCTCTTATTTTTTCGCCCTTCTCTGGGCCAATTGCAGTACCGTCATGAGACCCTTTAGTAAGATTGCACTTTATACACTCTTCATTCATCTATTCATTCATTTAACATGGCTCAAGGGCACTCACAAATAGGAGACACATCAACAGCACATTTTAACCTCTAAAAGAGTCATCTGAACCAAACTTATAAATATATAAAAGAGACACCTCGTCAGCGCTATTGAGTGCTTAAGATGTCTGAGAGTGCAAATAAACTTGTAAGAATACCTCTCAGGAGCAATTATTACAATATATGGGCTACCTAGGCAACATCTTTCGACTCACGAAAAAGACATCGAAAGAAGTCGCACAAATGTAAGAACTAGAAACTTTCACATCACTCACGAGCATATGAGGCATTATCAAAGTGCAAGTAAACATGTAAAAGAAAAATCTCAACAGCACTGGTAAACAAATGAAAGAGAAATCTCTATAGCTCCTTTTAACCTGAATGGATTCTTCAGCATCATAAGCGCTTTTTCAAACATAAAAGAGACATGTAAAGAACACTCATAAATGAGTAAACGAGACACATCTGCAGCGCGCAGGAGCATTAAAGACATTTCAAAGTGCAATAAAAGTGCAAAAGACACATCTTAACAGCACTTTTAAACATATAAAATCAATCATTTGTGGCGCTGGGGAACATATAAAACAATATTTAACAACATAATAACGTGGAGTAAAAAAAAAGAGTTGAAAAGCGCCCACTATGATGTGCAGGAAGGGAGACTTTCCGTGACTCGGCGACACAGATAAAAGAGACAGGCCAGCATCAATAAATAATCGATAATGAACACACTGGTGGGTTTATCGTCCAAAAAGAGGGATTGCTTTAAAAGTGGTGCTTATGGGGTGGGGGAGGTCTGCAGTCCTAGGCCACTCTGTGACCTCTGATTTGTTATAAATCAGAATCGATGCTTTAAGTTCCTGCAGCGAGGGGCTGGGATGCTGGGATGCTGAGGGCTGTATCCAACTCCTGGGTACCAGGGACTATATTCACCCTGCAAGATAGATGGCAAAGCCTTGTCAATAAATCCATAAGGCACCAAATCCCAATGATGAAGATCCCAGGGAGAAAGGCAGCGGTTAATATCTGGAGAATGGCCGCCCGGCCTTAGAGCACAAAGCGGAAGCAGCCTAGCGCTGCCCGCTCGTTAATCTTATTATTGGCACAAGCCGCTATTGGCACCTTTTGCTGCTCGGAAATTTGCTAGCCCCCCGGGAGCAATGATTTCACAGTCAGGGGGTCTTTTCAAAAACCCTTGCTCCTGTAACTGGACCATTCTTCCAAATGAAAATTGACATTTTCGTTTGAACTTCACGACCTCTAGTAATCCCGCTAATGGCCTGAGTTTGGTGGGGCGGGGGCAGAGAGCGGAGGTGGTGTGTCCCAGACCTGGTAAAGATTCCTGCAAAGGCGGGGAGGCAGCAGGGTGGTGAGGGAGCAGCTTTGAGGAGATAGGGTGGTCCCTAACATTGTTCACTAACTAGTCGAGGCATCAAGAGGCCTGTACCAATGAAGAGGGCCATAAACTCCTCAAGTCCGGTTGATCAGAAATATTGGCAAAGGCATTTTAAAAGCAATCATTAAAAGTAGTCCCTCTGCTCCTGCGCCATTCTCCTGAGCAAGGTTGTAAAAACGTGGGACTAGTACGCCAGCGGATAATGCTGATCAGCGTGGACAGTACGCCGCAGGTGGCCGCGGGCCAGCTAGCATCAGTCTCCTACCCAACCTGTTGGTCCAACACATCAGACCTGCTTCACAAAGGTACATTTACATGTGTAGAAATGCTCATGTGTAGATCTACACCTGAGCATAATGCTCCACTTTCTTTGCTGTTCAGCATTTTCCGAGTGGAAATGTACTTCTCCACCCTCTCCAGTGAACGGTTAGAGGTTCCTACAACAGTATTTATGAGTGTAAAGTTACTATAAGTAACTTTTCAACTGTTGGTGATGAACTCTGCCACTGCGCTGGGGATCTCCTAATGGGAAATTTTAGGGAAATTTTAAAATGGGGGAGAGAATGTGGCCTAACGGCTAGGGCGGTTGACCTTGGAGCTGGGGAACTGGATTTGAGTCTCGGCAGGGACGCTCAACATTCTGTGATTCTGGGCAAATCACTTGCTCTCCCCGTGCCTAACAAAAATGAATGTGTCCGTCTGTAACGTAACTGGTGCTCATGTAAAGTGCTCTGATACCTTCGGGTCTAGTTCACACTATATAAAACTGCCCCAAAAAAAAATGCTTGTTTACTTTCTAAAACGTTATTTAAATATTATAATGTCAACTATAAATGTAAAATAATTTAAAATAATTAATATTAACCTGGAAATAATAAAATAAAAAGTTACAGCACATTAACTCCTCAAATTAAACTTGCATTAATTTATCAAATTATTTAAATATTTTAACTTATGTTTTAAACAATAAATTAAAAATATAATTACCCACCGTCACTAGCAATTTTATTTTAGTTTAATTTCTAGTGATCTTGGTTAAAAGCTATGCATTTATTTAATTTTAAATACTTTTTATACTTTTTAAAAAAGTATATGATTTTGGTTTAATTTAAATTAATTGTATTATTCATTTTTTAAAAGTAACAAAATAGTCACTAACTATGCATTTTTAATCACAAAAACTATTTATAATTTAATTTTTTTTTTTTAAATTCATTTAACATTAATTCCTGTGGGTATTTTTTACTTCCCTGTCTCAACTGGATTTATGGGAGTGTGTTGCAGTACCAGTGGCGGCTGGTCCTGCGCAGTGCTTCACTTACTCCCAGTCTTGGCTAAATTTAAATGCTTTCTTGACACATTTAGGGCTGTTGTAACTCTAGAAGTGTATTTTTTTAATTGCAATGGTCTTACACTTTTATGGGTTTGTTTTTTGTATTAGCATGTCCCTCCCAAACCCCTCCTTACGTTTATAAACACCACCCATTTTTGAGTAAATATCCCCTATTTTCCCTTGATTGCACCTGGCTCCTCCCACATTTATTGTAAAGCAGAACTCATGTGTGTGGGGGCCTTCACCACCATGGCAGAGATGTGTGCATCAAAAAGATAGGAGAGGCGGAGGTGGGGGTCTCCAGATAGAGGTTTGTAAATTGTATTTTGTAGTAAGCAAGTATTACTACTGTAGCCCTACTTTACATAATAATAATAATAATAATAAAAATAAATAAAGATTCATACAGCAACCTGCCCCAAGCAAAGAGAGGAGGTCGCCATAGCCTGTTTTTTGGCACGTCAGGAGGTTTTTGTTTGTGTCACAAAATTTGTTGATGATGAATGACTATGTAATTGCTCAAATAAACACCCTATTAAATTGAACTGAGCTTGAACAGTGCAGGCCGTGTAGAGCATTGCAGAGGTGTGGTACCATAATATCATCTGACATAAATGGTTTGCTAAATAACGTTTATAAACATATTGCACACGTGGAGTTAATTAAAGACTGGGACAATAGTTCTGGAAATATTATTAAGGACACAATATTTCTGCCAGATAATATCTCTAGATATGATATTTTGACATACAACCACCATAGAGTTGCTTTGTTGAGAAAAAAACTATTTGGCTCTTGCTTAAAACCCTCTCTGGCCCTCTTTCATAGCATGATGGGCTGGCCCTTGGCACTTCACAGTAGATCCTGTGTGGTGAACTTGGTAGTTCAACACACAGGATCCCAGATCCCTTACATCTGGGATCCTGTGTGGTGTCGTTTCATGCCTCAGCCGAGAGCCAGAACAACCACGGTGGTAGTTTTTATTGATACTAATAGCCGGAGAGGTGCTCTGCTTGTACTAGTGCAACAGTCCGGGGCATCATAAAGCCTGGAACACTGACATGGTTCCATATAAGCAGCCTTTTAGTGTTTCTACATAGCCGCAGTTTTCTCACTACTATTTCAGTAACCCCCTTGTAGGGTCAATCTGGGCTCTTTCATTATCAGTGCTCTTTCACTGTATTAATGTGACACCTCAGAGCCTTATCGGAGCCCAAACCATATTGTATGAACATGTCCTAAGAGTACATACTATAAAAGGGGTCTCAATTTGTGCATTGACTTTTCCCAAATGGATTCGAATTTTGCGAACTGACCTATTTACTAATAGGTCAGTTCACAAAATACTGAATCGTAGTAGGTCACAATTTGACCTACCTCATTAAATTAATGAGACAGGTTGCAAATTGCGACCTTGTTTGATTATTTGCCATCACACGGATAGTGGTCTGCTGGGGTTAGCAAACCACCATGTCAATGATTGCTTTTAAATAAAGTAATAGTTTTTTTCTAACACAGCTCGTTTTCCTTAAAGAAAAATAGGATGAGGTTAAAAAAATACAAATTTCACAGACTTTTTTAACAGTAGGCCGTGGACCAATGCCTACTCCTAAAAATTTTTTTCCCACATTCACAAAGGGGAAGGGCTCCCTTGGAGACTCCTTCACGTTTGTAAATAGGTTACCATCTCCTTTGAGAAGTCTGTAAATAATAATGTTTTGCAACTGGGGTTGGTTTCAAAATAATAATATATATCATAAGAGATCAGTTTTTGGAAGGGACGCTCCATGCATGCCCCTACAAATACCAATTTGATATGGTTTCCAAATCCCATTTAATGAATCGGAAAACTTTTTCCGAATCGTTAAATGGGCTTAATACACATGTAAAGGGTCTCATCATTTGCAAACCCTCTGTGAATGGTAAAAGCCTTAGTACACGAGGTCCTTAGTTACCTATCCCCCAGTTAACATTTCTGAATATATGTGGAAAATTCAAATGTTAGAAGCAGGTTAATGCTAAGACTTTGCATGATATTGAGACTGTACACTTACAATGCTGGTTCTCTCCTAAATAAGAAAGACTTTGAGAATAATATTCACGTTTCATTTGCTTTTATGGGGTAGTATGAAAAAAACGTTTAATGACAAGGTATTGTGAGCTGTCCACACACATCCTCCACCCTTCCTCCCACCATGAATCCAAAGACTATTACTTTGTTACAGCCATGGCCTGCCACTCTCTCATGCTGAACGCTGTCAAAACTGAAATTATTTTCTTCTGAATAGCCTCAACCACTTCACTTCCCCGCTCCCCTCTATCTCGTTCCCACCCTCTTCCTCCAATAGGATTGCTTCTGTACAACTGGACTGTAGCCAGAGGTGACACCCTTTATTTTCCCCACCACGACTAAATATCTACAAAAATATCCCCCACACCCATTTCCATACTCCTAGTCAGATTCCCTCAATGTTTTTTCAGCCTCCGGGCAAAGCCAACTAATTAACCACAAACATACCTACAGTCAGGAATTCTTGGGGGTGGATGACAGCAGCAAGCCTCTTGCCACCCATAAACCTAGAGGTTTTCTGGTTTCTAACCAGGGCCACTGGAATAATGGGATTCTGCAGCAGCAGTTTATTTTTTTTACATAATTATGGTTTTGCCACATAATACATAATCTGCTGCATAATAAGCAAAGTTTAACAAAACTAAAATTTTATTTCTGGCTCAAACGGATCAGAAGTTACTAAAAAACATGGCAACACATTCCTGTGCACTGGAAGGCCCTTCAGAACGGTTGACTGGTCATCTTTCAGTTGCTTAATTTATGTATTTGGATATTACATTGCTACTAATATGGTAATACTATCTCAATATGTGCCCCATAATTTGCCTTTTGTTGCTGCACGATTTAGTAAGCCCTGCTAAATAATATCGTCCTCCTCTGCCCCATAATCCCAGTGGCCCTGAATATAGCAAACACGGATACCTGATTCCAGAGAAACAGGAAAAAATTAATAGAAAAGGGGGAAACACTGGTTCTGGCGCCACAAGAAAACACAATTTCCATACTTGTTCCTAGAGAGGAGGTCACTCTGTATAACAGTGAAGACATGTTTATCCCTTTAGAGATATTTGAGATGGGACTTCTCTGGGTACCGAGTATGAGTTGGAGGTGCACTCAGAGCAGACATCAGTACCTTGACGAAAGAGGAAAGAAAGCCAATGAGAAACTCAGAGGAACTCGTGGAACTAATAGCACCAGGAAACACTGCTGTAGACTCGGAAGAGATTGATTAAATCAGGAGCGGAATCAAACAATGCAGCCAACAGAAAGAAATTCATTGAAACTTACAGAGAAACCAGGTGAGGCTGGTTCGTGATAAGACTGGCTTCAGAAAAAAAGCCAGGAAAAAAGTCAGAACAAGGTGGGAGTTGCCAGTAGCAGCAACAGAGAGACATCGAACACTGGAGAAAAACCGTGGCCTCTGAAAAGAGAGTCAAAGTTGTTGTTGCACTGTATTAAGAAGAACCAGGGCCTCTGAAGAGGGTCCCAACGTGCCTGCAGCACTTCAACAACAAGCATTGAAAATGCAGTAGGCCTCGCCTTTTATTAAGTTAAAGTCATTTGCTTTGCTATACAATACCATTAGCAAAGCAATAGCAAAGCAAATGGCTTTAACTTAATCAAAGGCGAGACCTATTGCATTTTCAACTCTTTTTGTCTCTGTCCCTTGGAGTGTGAGACTGACTTAAACTCATCAGCAACCACCCACTGGCTGCTCTGAGCAGAGACAACTGAGGGGGGGACTGGGGAGGAGGGCACAGAAACACGTGACCACATGCAGGAGGTCCCAGGGCCATGACATTCTTTCTACCTCAGAAAATCAGGTGTCACTCAGACAAGGCCTCAGTGTCATTTCCGTTTCCCTTTTTCTCCATAACGTGATCTTTTTGTTTAATATACAATCAAAACAACACTTTGTGGTGAATTTCCCCTGCCATTCACCTTATATTTTACTCAAAATCAAGGCACAAGCAAAGGCTGTGCATATACAGTATTTTATTTTCGTCGTGAAATATCCACATGGGCTCTAAGCAAGAAGACAGACATTTTGTATGGCCGGATTCACAAAGGCCTCATTTATAAAAGTGAATAATCTACTTCCACCAGTTTTTTCGCACCTTAGGGTGTCTTTTTGCTTTCTAGGGATTCACAGGCATCTACATAAGTCAGGGAAATCTGCAAATTTACAGGAGGATTCCAGCTGACCAATATTAACTCTTTAGGTGGGAAATTCCAAAAGGTGTGATTCAACTAAGTGGAGAATCACCACCAGTAAGGCAGGCAGAAATGTGATTTGAACCTTAAACTAGTTTGTTTTCTTTTATAGGCAGAACAGAAGCTGAAAAAGTGGGGGTGTCTGAGAAGCATTCTCACAGAATTAAACGTGACCCTACAACCAGGCATTAGAAGTTAAGGGGGCTGAAACCCTGTTATTACAGTATGTTGTCAACCCCACACCCCCTTAACACACCAAGCCACTAACGCTTCATAAAAACATACGAGCAGTTAATTGTATTTACTCTGTGGCAGCGTGAATACTCATTTACATGGGCGACCTAAGGTATTCTTTCTAATTTTGCAATATTTCACTTTGAGGAATTACCGAACCCAGTTTTTCCTCATTCGTGAAAGGGGTAGATAGCATTTACAGTAGGAGAAAGTAACTCTGGAGCCAATGATACATTTATTGCACTTTAGTGAGTAAGTTGATGTAAGGACTTTGGTGTACATAGCCAATGGAAATGTTTGAGAATGTCCACAACGGTCCCAGATTGTGGGTGTTGGAAACATTTTTAAGGGCGACCACTTTGCCCCTCTTCCTGACAGCATTCATGTTCCCACCTTGGGACTTAATTTGCAGCAGTAGAAAATCTCCATTAATGGTGCAATGTCCACCCCCCTGAGCACACTTTACAAGTTCGAAACTCCCCTTCAGCTCATTTTGAGAATCAGAATGTTGAATTTTAAAAGGAAAATGGCTTTTCTGCACAGCGAAATTACACGCAGGTGTGCTGAACAAGTAGGGATCAGGCCTGTTTCCTTTAGACAGTGTTTGTGAAACTTTAGCCAGATGTGACATTTCCTCATGCACCTCATTGGGGGCTTTGCAATGCACATATGATCATGTTGATTCTGTACACAGGGCTTAGCTACTTACTACTTTCACACCCTATTATTTTACAGCCTTGCAAACTGTGTGCAGTGCGTCCTGCGTGCGCGTGCTGTGTCTCAAAAAACAAACAGGCCCGCAGGCCCAACTTGCAAGTAGGAAAATCACGAAAAAAACGCATTCATCATCTGGTAGTACAGTACTGATGACAATTGTTAATAATATATTGTTCCTGTGAAGGACTTCCGTACAATGCCTTTCCTGTTAGAGGCAGCCATGACAGGGCAGCTGAACAACAATACTGCTGTAGAGTTCAAAGGTCAAAGTCGACAATAAAATTGAATCCTCTCAGGAGAATAGTATTGCTTAAGGTGTGCAATATTTTAAATTAGAAGGGAAGAGGAAATTGAAAACTGAAAATCATGATGGACAAAAAAAGAGAAGTAACTTAGGACAGAACCACACTACCCGAGGAGGCGTCTTTTGCCAAGGCTGCCCAGGGGGGCCGCGTAGGGGACCCTCCAAAAGGGCGGCCGCCTTAGTGCCACAGGAAGGCACAGAAGTCAGCTCACCAGGCTCCCTGGGCTAAGGACCAGGGGGTCTGCTGGCCGCGTCACTTCCGGCCGTGGGAGGGGGACAGGGGTACCTATGCCTTCCCCCGCCCACTGTACGGTCTCTTGACCGCTACCCGTCCCGCTGTTTGCACCGGACGCGTCGTCTCCCCTGATTCCACAGGAGCAGTCCGCGGTGAGTGCACTCCTTCCCCCTCCCCATCGGGCCTCGCGGTATTGCACGGCCACTGCCGGTGTTGCGGCCGCCTTGGAGGGGGAAGAGGACTGCTCCTTGGGGGCATTGGGCTGCGGCGCCCTCCGTCGCCGGGGCCAGCTCCTGGGTGTGGTCTCAGCGAGCTGTTGTAGACCGGGCGCGTCGTGGGCACGGGTGCTGGGTGTGAGCGGAGGGACCCCTCCGGGTTACCGCTTGGAGGGATTTCACGGTGTGGTCCCTGCTGTGGCGGGGGAGGTTACTGTGGGGGCAGCGTGGTCGCTAGGCGCCCCCATTTGTGTCTTGTACGAGGTCCGCGCAGGCCTTTCGGCTGCGGGCGGATCCGTATCCGGCACGCTCCAGCACAGGGCTTGTAGTGCCAGGGGCTTGCTTCTCTAACTCTACGAACATCGCCTTATATTTCCTGCTCACCGCGCTACTGGGGTTAGGACAGCCAGATCACGCTGCCTCTCCGTGAGCCGCGCGGGCTGAGGGTGCGGGGCCTGGGCGCTCGTCCTCCTGGCGGCGGGCTGCGAGTCTCCGACTTCATCGCCATGTCCGAGACTCTTGCCCGGAGGTTTGGGGTCTGGTCCCTGGGCTTGGCCGGGGAGGAGGCGAGGGGTGGTCGGAGGCCCCGATGCCTTGGCAATGCGGGGGCACAGTGTGCTGGGACTCTATTCAGTGGCCGCGCGCGTACAGCCAACATTATCTGAGGTGGTCGCTTTCCCCCCCACCCCCAAACTGTTTTTCCAGCAGACCCCTTTCCCACACATGGGGTTATGCTCTGGGGTCGCCGTGGTCTGCAGCCGGGGTGTCTTTCTGTAGGCTTTTGGGGAGGAGGCGCTCGTGCCGAGCCCCGGGGGCTGGAGCGCGCCGTTCGGGGTCGCGGGCCGGCACCCGGTGTTCGCCCTGGTGCCTCCCACCCGGAGCGGCGCTGGGGCCTAGGGGTGGCGGCCTAGGTGCCCTGCATTAAGGTGGGGGCCCGGAGCCATGCGTTGGGATGTGGTACGGGGTTCGGCATGGGTCAGTGTCCTGTATGAGCATCGCGGGCGGGAGCATGTTCGCTTGGGGACTTTGGCTCACGTACCTTGACATGGGCTCCATGTTGGATGGCGTCGACGGAGCGTTCCTCCTGTCGGGAGCAACACGCAGATTGTGGCCCAGCTCGCAAGTTGCACGAGCGCCGCACACTGGGGATGCCGGGGTGTGTCCCCGGAGCGAGGGACCGGGAGCGCACGGCAGTGTGAGCTGCTGGGCTCGCTCAGCAGCAACAGGGTGCCCCTTGCGGGACTGGGATCTCGGTGGGGAACCCAACCTCTCCGATCCAGGTTTGGCTGCTTCGCACAGCACATGTCGAGTGGCGGGCTGCGCTCCTCGCGGGGCGGGGGCTCCAATGGGGATTTCAGATCCCCCGATATGGCTCAGTGAGGTACACACTCATGCTTTCTATTACTGGATTTGCAAGTAGCGAGTCAAATCCTACCTCAGGCACAGTCAGCATTCGCTCATTTCAAGGTCGTTAATTTGAGCGTTATCAAGGTGTAAGTGCAGCACCACAGTATATAATAAAGTGTTTTTACAAAGATGGGTGCTGGTTGACAGTTGTGCCAGTTGCTAACCACCCAGCCTCACTATCCATTGAAACTACCATACTGGTTTACGGTAGGCAAGCAGACGTAAGTTGATCTCCGGTATGCTAATATATTGAGTAGCATATGTGCACTGGTTCCAGCAAGCCAGGGTGTCAATTCTTACGCACTTGTATCCATCCTTTTCGCACAGTAAGCGCGATGCTTGGACTGCTCACGGGCGCCCTTAATTGGTGAGCCGTAGGTCTGGGGCCAAAGTATCACCTCGCTGTGCTACATGTGTGGGCAGCCACGCGACTGCGCCCAGGCTTCTTAATACGGCCGAGTGAGCATCCACGATGTGAATGGACTGCTAGGCCTGCTACCCCGACGGGGTCCGACGGTGGGTACAGGGCTGTAAGCGCGATGCTTGGACTGCATCACGGGCGCCCTTAATTGGTGAGCCGTAGGTCTGGGGCCATAGTATCACCTCGCTGTGCTACATGTGTGGGCAGCCACGCGACTGCGCCCAGGCTTCTTAATACGGCCGAGTGAGCATCCACGATGTGAATGGACTGCTAGGCCTGCTACCCCGACGGGGTCCGACGGTGGGTACAGGGCTGTAAGCGCGATGCTTGGACTGCATCACGGGCGCACTTAATTGGTGAGCCGTAGGTCTGGGGCCAAAGTATCACCTCGCTGTGCTACATGTGTGGGCAGCCACGCGACTGCGCCCAGGCTTCATAATACGGCCGAGTGAGCATCCACGATGTGAATGGACTGCTAGGCCTGCTACCCCGACGGGGTCCGACGGTGGGTACAGGGCTGGTCCGGGGCGCCCTTGCGGCGTGCAAGCGGTGTGGTGTGCGCACCAGAGCGAGAGGGCGGGGGAGTCCTCGGCCCGAGGGCATGCGTGGGGCCGCGCGTCTAGCCTTTAGCGCCTCTCTTGCCCCTTTGGAAGTAGCGAATGAGCTAATCACGCGCAGGCTGATCGGAGGGAGACTGGGTTTGCGCCGCCAGGTGGGGGGGAACTGCGTGCAGCTCCTTCCCCGGCGGGACGAGAGTAGGGCAAGTCGAGCGACAATGCAGCTGCCGGCCAGGACCGGGCGCGGCCCGCATGCGTGGTCCCTGGTGGGCCTGGTGCTGCTCGGCACTGGAAGCGCCTTGCCAGCTGCACTGCCCATTAGTATAACATGCATGGAACCGGTGCGTGCACGCACAGACCATGGCTCGGTGGTACTTTCAGATAGTGGTCTTATTAG
Organism: Calotriton arnoldi; assembly: GCA_963921515.1. Classification (NCBI taxonomy): domain Eukaryota; kingdom Metazoa; phylum Chordata; class Amphibia; order Caudata; family Salamandridae; genus Calotriton; species Calotriton arnoldi. The sequence goes on from CAWUFW010001905.1 coordinate 576,041, forward strand.
AGCACATGTTGTTATAGTTCCAACTGTGTTGCTCTCGTAGGTTCACGCAATTCTAGCCAGTTAACTTGGAGAATTGAAAGGGAGTCGGTAGGGACCCAACCTTTGTCAGCTCTCACCTAGGTTACGGACATATTGCCCAAGCCCCGATCAGGAGGACGGATGAGGCCACCGGGCCGCGCATGCGTCGGAAGCATTGAGTTGTGGAGACTGGGCCAGCGGATCTGAGGGGGCAGGGCGGGAGGTTGGTGGGGGTACCAAGCCGCCAGGTATTGCACGTGCCAACCATTCTTCTTTCAGGTAGTTGCCATTGACGGCGTGCGTTGAGGCGTGTGCCGGTGGAGCGGGGCGCACCGCGCCGGGACGCTCACGCGGTGGGCAAGTGAATTGACATGTGGCGGATTCTTGTCCACAGCTGGAAACGGTGCTCAGGGAAACCCGGGCATGACACAGGTCGGCGTCTCGGTGCGCGCCTGCTCTCGATTGGGGGTCTTGCCATTCCCTCATGTTTCTTACGCGCCAGCTGCTTACACGGTTCCGATGCTGCGGTGGTCACGTGGGCAGTGGTACAACATCGGTATAGAAAGGGGAATACATAGTCAAGGAACAGACCACTTTCTGAATATGCGTTCCAGTTGATGCTCGCAGTCCATAGTACGGTGGTGCCTATAGGTTTAGGCCACCGGGTGGCACCGCTGCACTGCTCCTCATTCCACCAGTTTCATGTGTCCAGCGCGATTAGTACTGCCATTTTGGGCACACCTGTGTTGGGATGGTTGTGGACTTGGGTTCTCGCAGCGACTACAGCGAGATAGGTACGGAACGAGGGTGGGGTAGCCTGGATTGTTTGCATGTCCAGGCGTTGGCTGGAGGTGTCGTGCGATTCATTTGTGGATTTAGCTGTGCAGGCTACCTTGCGCCCGGGTTTTAACAGACTAGGACACGCTGTAGCTCAGAGGGACAGAATTTTGCATTGTGTGTCCAAGTTCCTCCACAGCGAGGCTCTAGTGCTGGCGGCGCCAGTCAGTTCAGCGTGCGGAAAGGCTGCACAAGGGCAGATTATGCGATGCCGTGTAAGGATGAGCCTTGCGGCGGTTGATCTTTCACAAAGTAGAGTCTTTTGGGGTGCCACATGCACTAGGCTCCCTGGTGCACGGTCAAACGTTATTGTAAATTAGAGGAGAAATATCGGAATGGGGTGTGTGACCTTCTTTGGCTATGCAGTCTCAGCGAGAGGGGACAATGTGCGATTAGTTATACAGCTTGTTTTAAGTCTCGGCATGGTACTTGTCACGGACTCATCTTTCGGTTTGAAGGGATGAGTTGACAACATGGGATACACCCCTAGTACTGCTCCTTTAGGTGTTACTCGGTCATGCCCAGCTTGTTGCAGTTAGGCGGGACGAGTTTCTGAATTGCCGGTAAGTGAGTTGGTTCGTTAGAGCAGGGTTGTTAGTATCTGCCCCTGCAGAATTTTACTCGTTGAGGGCTAGTCGCCTCTCGCCTCATGTTGTCAGCTTTGCTGGCGTTGGTTTGCGAAGGACTGGGCACCTATCACTCGGATTATTGTCACACATTACATTATATCCGTTCAGTTCTGGCAGTCTGAGTGGCAGGGGGGAGGGGCGCTGTTTATCTAAAGCTCCCTTCGTTTACGCCCGAGGTCGAATGACCGGATCCCCGCACAGGTTCACAGGTGTTGGGTGCTCAGTTGTTGTGTACTCTGTTGTGTATGTCCTTTGACTTTGATGAGCGATTCTTTCATGCCTTTCTTTCAAAGAACTATTCTCGCCAATTTAATTCAGTAGTTTGGATGGCGCCTATGTCTCGAATACATCTATATTTCTTTGACGAGCTGGTGACTCGCATTTAGGATATGTTCATGGTTCCTTGCGTGGTTAATTAATGTTTCCAGGTCACTAAGACTACCGTTGCTTAAGGCCTCATGCTCCCATGGCTTCACCCTTGGTTTGGTCGCCCATAAGGGGAGCAGTCACTGGCGTACTATCCGTCGGTTGGCTAAGTTAGAAAGACTTTTATCACTCCTGAGCTGTAGGACAGTGGCCCTATTGACCTAGGGGGTTATGTAATCCCGTTGTCATGAGGAGGTTGGGTAGCACAGGGTATAGGAGCAGATGGTACTAAGTCTCCCTTGCATGAACGAGACGAAGGGTATTTAAAATAAACTGGTATGTAGTCTCTTCGGTAGTGGGTCACTGGGGGAATGTGTCTTGTCCAGGGTGAATTCTGAGTTACCAAGGGCAACCCGGTGAGGTAAAGACAAATATGTGATTGTGCATCGCGCACCCATCAGTAAAGCATGCGAAGTATCAGCACATTCCTGGTATACCGTCAGTGGAAAACGTAAGGTTAATAGGCTACATACGAATAGGCACTTTAGGGCAGCTGGGGCGTAAGGGAGACATGATAGTGCTGAATTGGAGGGGATGGAACACTAATCGGACAACTACCAGAGCACATGTCGCAGTCATAGTTAGGGGGTGCATGTACATCACCCATGTGTTTACTCCAAGTCCCCTGACCAGAATTGACTGAATGTCACCAGTTGCTCCAGTTAAGCGAATTTTCCTTGGGAAAGGGCAGCTAACACTGGGACTGCATCTTGGGGTCAACCGGTTGGCACGCCTGTGAGATGTGAGTTAGGTGCCCGAAGTTTGACCCGCGATTCAAATTCCCAGGCATGTGGAGCGACAGAACCGTTAGGGGCTTGGTTCGACAGCTTGGCCTCAGTTTCTGGTAGGTGCGCTAGCATTTCGTGTGTCGGAGGTCGATAATACGAGTACCTTTGAGTGACAAGGGGAATCCCTAAGATTCACAAGGACTCCTTCCGTGAGCTGCCCAAGGGAATGCCTGAGGACATTGTAAGTTGTAGTCGCAGGCGAATGTGGAATGCACCGGGGACTACCCGTTAGTGTGCAGGGTTATTGTGTAATAGGTGCAAGTTGGAGTTTTGTATGTTTGGTTTGCATGAGTGCAATATATGTTCACATCCTTACAATTCTTTAGTTGCCAGGAGCAAAGGTCTGGGTGAGTTGCCATTCTGGCGCCATTAGAGTGGCGCGGTGGGCGGAAAGCAAGAATGGGGGCAGGGCTTGTCCGCCACCGAGATAACGGGTTTGGGATACCCAGGCTTGCGCGGGAACATCTTGCTAAGAAGCTGCAGCAGAGACGAAGGGAGGGTGTCTCCCTCCCAACATTCTGGTCATACACCCGGGTGGCAATGATCTGACTCGCTCGGGGAGGAGGGAACTGCGGCTAGAAATATGTCCTCCATGTGTAGGTTAAGCAACCTATTGGGGGCTTGTTGGTTATAGTGGGCAGAAATAACCCCTTGGTTAGGGTGGCGAGGAGCCCGGTTAGGGAGGTCGTGGAAACCTCACGCAGGAAAGTGAACAGCCATGCCATGTAGGCTTGGATTTGTCAGGCATGGAGTGCGGCATGCCAAGCCGACAGGGTGTTTTTGAAGAAGATGGGTCTCCGACTGTTTTGTTGGACCGGGTTGGAGGCCCGGGAAGCAACAAGAAGAAGGCCTACCTTGTCCGGGGTATTGTGCAAGGAGGTGCACACTGGTGTGGGTATAAAGGATGTACAGTGCTCATTAAGGGTGTTGGCAACCCAGCATGTCTTAATGGGCCAGGACCAACGGTCTGGGGTGAATGACCTTCCGTACGTCTGGATTGGCACTATTGGAGGAATTCAAGAAATGGAGGCATGGGTTTTCCCACCACCGAAGTAGTTGGGTTGGGTGTCCCAGGCATGCACTGGAGCAGAGATCACTTTCCGCCGCCACAGAGATCACGTGTCTAGGTTACCCGGGTATGCGCTGGTTCGAGCTTATGAAGCCACAGCAGAGACTGGGGGGAGGTATCGGTCCACCGCAGTTCAGGGTCATACACTGGGAGGGAATGACCATACGACCTGGGGAGGAGAGGACTGCTCGAAGACATGAGGGACATCATGTGCCAATTGAGTATTTAACTGGGGGCATGTGTACGCTGGCGGTCCGAAAATTTACCTCGCCCAGTTTGACAAGGAGCCCTTTGGGAGAGGCATTTGAGTTCACGTAGGAGAGTGAACAGCGCCATGCGTAAATGCACGGAGCAAAGAGGATTTGGCTTCATCTGGCAGGGTTGCGCCAGGCCAAGCCCACTGGATGCTGGGAAGTGGAGGAGGTTCACTTCTCAAGGGTAGGCATGGACTTAAGTTGGCTGGGCCTTGGGGAGGCTTTGAAGCAACAGGATGTAGGTAGGAATATCTGCCTTGGTGGGGGCCCTGGTGGTGACGGTGGCCACCCCCAGAGCTGTGGAGGAGTTACAGGGCGATCCAGAGTCTGCAAAGTACAGAGGGGTACTATATTGCAGCAGCACAACAAGGGTGCTGAGCCAAGGATACCCAGGGATGTTTTAGCGGGTCCCCTGGAAGAACTACGGCGCCTCGCTAGCCCTACGGGCGGTTGTGGGTCTGAGCAACCGGGGGCTGCCTGGAACGCTCCGCCCACCGGTCGGGGGCGTGAGTAAGGGAGTGGACTGGCGGTCCACTGATGGGAGAGGTGGCCTCTCCCAAGAATTGGTAACCACCGGTTGGCGACGGCCACGGTGCAAGTTGGCTCATCAGACGGGCAGGCGGCATAGGGGCTGGCCTGCCCTGGGATCGCCCGTAAGATAACCCACCATGTTGGCATATTGGTTATGCAAATAAACCTGCAGCAAATTTCTCCACTAAAAAAGGTGTTGTGTGGTTTATTTATGTATGTTGCTGTATGAGAACTGAATGTTGCCGATATTGGCACTATGCCAAGGCTGCCCAGGGGGGCCGCGTAGGGGACCCTCCAAAAGGGCGGCCGCCTTAGTGCCACAGGAAGGCACAGAAGTCAGCTCACCAGGCTCCCTGGGCTAAGGACCAGGGGGTCTGCTGGCCGCGTCACTTCCGGCCGTGGGAGGGGGACAGGGGTACATATGCCTTCCCCCGCCCACTGTACGGTCTCTTGACCGCTACCCGTCCCGCTGTTTCCCACCCTACCGCTTACCCTGCGGACGGCTAAAGGGTAGTACGGGGAGGGGAAGAATCTAACTTATTGTTTTGTGTTGCAGGAGGAGTTACAGGGCGATCCAGAGTCTGCAAAGTACAGAGGGGTACTATATTGCAGCAGCACAACAAGGGTGCTGAGCCAAGGATACCCAGGGATGTTTTAGCGGGTCCCCTGGAAGAACTACGGCGCCCCGTTAGCCCTACGGGCGGTTGTGGGTCTGAGCAACCGGGGGCTGCCTGGAACGCTCCGCCCACCGGTCGGGGGCGTGAGTAAGGGAGTGGACTGGCGGTCCACTGATGGGAGAGGTGGCCTCTCCCAAGAATTGGTAACCACCGGTTGGCGACGGCCACGGTGCAAGTTGGCTCATCAGACGGGCAGGCGGCATAGGGGCTGGCCTGCCCTGGGATCGCCCGTAAGATAACCCACCATGTTGGCATATTGGTTATGCAAATAAACCTGCAGCAAATTTCTCCACTAAAAAAGGTGTTGTGTGGTTTATTTATGTATGTTGCTGTATGAGAACTGAATGTTGCCGATATTGGCACTATAACCTTTAACCCCTAAATTAAAATACGGCCAAACGATGAAGCACACATTCGGTGGGGCCGCTGCGAGGAACTACAACTGCCCCCGCTCTGCAGGTGCTCAGGAAAACAGAAAAACACGGCTTTTCAGTAACACATCCACGTACACTCTGACTCGAAGGCCAATCCCCGGAGATGCAGTGTTATAAACGTATCTATCGCTTCTCTGTATAGCAGTACTGTTATCAGGTGTCTGTGTGACCCGTGCAGCGCATTGATGCCTCGCGGCAACAGGGCGCTATATATAAAATTAATAATTCCATAAATAGATTAGGAAAGGGGCGGGTGTTTCAGGCAGGAAGTTGGACGTCGATAAGGCTATACAGAATAAAAGACTGCCAGTAGATACTTAAGACAACCTGTGCAGAGATTGCTTCCAGGTCAAGAAGGCTCTTCCTTGAGTCACTGATTGTCTCGGGAATCTGATCTAGACAGGGTTATCGAGCTAGAAACAACTTTGGAATGTGCAGCTCGAGCCCACCCCGTCCTGTGAACTCCTGCGACTGTCAACACAATAAAAAATAGAGTCAATGGTTGTCAAATGGCAACAGTGCAAGACAATAAAACGGAACCGGCTCTTGGGAAGTTCTGATGAACAATGAAAGCTGTGCTTCCCTGGCCAGGATGCGAGAGGGAGGGGCCTCGTCCCCTCAGCCCCCACCGCTGCACTGGAAGCAGGGCATCTCGCTGTCTAGCAACACTGACATTCAGAAGTCAGTCAGTCCTAAACATAAAGAGCCGTAATGCCTCAGTTTCCGAGGAATACCCGCTATTATTTTGAGCAGGATAAGAATAACACCATAGCCATGACTAATGCATCCTGGGAAGAACCCTTCTGGGGTCAGTGTGACTGTGTTTGTGTCCATGTTTGCACTAGTGACAGTCAGGAGCTGAATGGAAACTGTGTTTGCTCCAGTGTAGCGCCGGCACTACTTGGAAGTTGTCCGCTTAAATATTAAAAATGTACAACGGAAGCAAAATGGGCTTTAAAGCATTCGCACAATCCTACTATTTTTGCACGCACAGGGCTAAATCGAGCACAAAGCATACTGCGCAAATATCTGCCCTAACACATTTACACCCGGAATCTGCACCTGGTGAGGGTGATCCAATTTATTAATTTCAGGTAATGGTTTCTTTTTCATTTACCGCCTGCACCGGGCCAATCAGTGCACACCTTTCAAACCTCTCACACATTGAGCAATGAACAAGCGGGCTCTGTTCTAATTGAGAACTGTACACTAGCACATTGTGTGATCCTGGACACATTTCTCAGTGCCTGAGTTACCTTATCCATTACGACAGGTTTAGCTCAGAAACGGGCGAACCCCACTGTTAGACCTGTCAGCCCTAGGGTGGTCTTACCCCGCATTTTGTTTCCCTCTCTGACTCATTTTTGCCACCCTCTTTTTGTTGGACCTAGGCCTCTGGGCGCCTTACCACTGCTAACCAGTGCTGAGGTGCAGGTGCTCTCTCCTAACAATATGGCTGCCACAGGCCCCTGCTACTGCGGAGTGGCCACTGTTCTATTCCCGCGCCAGTAGTTGGGATAAGGCTGGGACACACTGATACTGTAGCCTTGCCGTCCCGTTTTTTTTGTCACCATAGACAGACACCACAGAAGCCCCTGGAGCCTTCTAGAACCTTCCAGCCCAGGGCGGAGTTAGACTTTGCCGCCTTTTAGGAGGGTCACCTGACCTAGAGGTATAAAAGGGGAGGAGGGAAACCTGACTAGTTAGTTGGGGCATCACTGGACCTGGGGGACCCTCTGCCGGAGTATAGGCTGCAGGGCCTAGGTGGGGAATCTACACTGCTGAGACTGACTGAGTTGAGGCCCTGCTGCTCCCAAGATTGCTGAGGGACCCTGCCAGCCTGCTGACCTTGCCCAGTGTGAAGGGAACCCGGGGTGTCAACTCCAGTGTGCCTGCAGGGAGCCATCCTGCCTTTTTATGCCTGCCAACTCTCCACCCAAAATACTGCAACCAAAGTGCTACAACTGAATCCTGCAATTCGCCCCTGGAACTGAACCCTCTAAATCATTCCAGCAAACTACTGGGCACCGGAAATCTTCACCCGGCGTGGGCCTGCGACATGCTGTGACCCTGGAAGGGCTGGGGCTGCTGAGTATCTCAAGGTACGGGGCGCTAGGCCCGCGAAGCGCTACCCATCTGGAAGTGGCCCCTTTTGACGGCAAGCGCTATGCCCGCGAAGCGCTGTGTGCCTGCGCCCACCGCCGCGGCCCCCGCGCTTTGAGGAGAAGAGTCGCTGTGTCCAGGATCGGCCTGCGCCACGACGCGCTACCGCAGAAGTAAGGCACTGGGCTCGGGCCGCTGACCGCCGCTAGCTGGGGCTGAGATCACCGCCGCTACCTGGGTACTTGTCTGCCAAGAAGCTGGTGTGGTCCGGAGTCACCGCCGCGGCCCCCGTAGTGAAGGGCGGGCCGCCGCGGTAGTCGAAAGGGCCACGCTAGGTCTGGGGAGAGCGAGGCGAGTGTTGCGGGGCAACCGGGGCGCCAACCGCATCACCGGACGCGCCCCGAGGAAGCCGCGCAGGGATTGGCTCCCGGGCCCTGAGGCAGACGAAGGCCCGGGGCCGGTCCTGAACATCGTCGGAGGGGCTCCGCTGCGTGAGGGAGCCCCCCCCAGCCTCGGAGAATCCGGCCGCCCCCCCCACAGGTGAGAGCCCCGGGAGAAGAGAAAGCAGCGGGCCGCCTGGGGAGGGGGTGCGTCGCCGTTGAGTGGACCTGGCGCCGTCCGGCTTCCGTGCCTTCCCCCCTTGTAACTGCATCGGACGGGGGAAGCGCTCACTACAGGGGAGGCAGCCTGCCCTAGAACTACTACCGGCCCGACCTGCTTAACTAGGCCTGGTAGTGTGATAAGTATAGGCCGCAGGGAACAAGCGGCTTACATGGATGCCCCCTCTGCATAGGACCTGTTGTCCTTCAGTGAATATGTGCCCAGGAAATATTGTTCTGCTAGAGCTTGACCCCAGGAAAGATCACCCCTGTTGCTAGCATTCCCGCCTAGGTTTTACCACTGATGCTGTGTACCTGAATGGGCCAAAGTACATGCCCTGCATAAGAAATGTTGCGCTATGGAAGCTATTCGCAAGAATGATTACCTGCATTAGTTCTGTTCAACAGCAATGTGGCCTTTATGAGATACCTGCTTAGGCCTGATTCCCTGCAGCAACTAAGTTCACCAGAAATGTTACTTTTATGAAAATGTTACCTGAGTTGACTGCATAAAGGAAATGAATTACCTGCAGTGATGATTATCAGCAGTAATGTTATCGCTACTGTCTTCTTACCTGCATAAAGCTCCTTACTGATATAAGGTACCTGAATGAATTAACGCACTGGTTTTAGGGAGTGAAATGAATTTAATGTTGCCCTGAGATTATCACCTCTACGTACTCTAAGCTGTGGGAATTCCACGTTATTTGCTCTGACATGAATTAGATAAAAAGTCTGGTTTTATCAATGAGCTTGGTGTGGTGTCTCTTCATTGCGTGTGCTTTACTGGGTCAGTGTGAGTGTGTGCTGCACAACTACTTTACACATAGCCTTCGGTGTGCCTTCCTGCCTCGCGCCAAGCTACCACGTCGGACTCGGGGGGGGGGTCCCTGGGGCCTGCCGGGTCTAACACCCACGCTTTAGGACAATGTAAACATCGGGCCTTATAAGCGCCCACTCTTCAGCTGTCTTTTCTGCGTCACCTCTCGAAGCTGAAGTGACAGATGAACCACTTGCACCCGGCCCGTGCGCTGTGCCCTGCGGGTCCGTGGCTTCACCCACAGGATCCGGGGGTCAAGAACAGCAGTACGTAGACCGCGCACCACATTTAAAGCAGTCACAGATGACTTCAAGCGGCAATGATGGGTTCCTGGAGATAATAATATTATTAATAATCATAAATAAGGTTGGTGGTGACAAACAATCTGTTTCAACAGCTCTTACTACGACTCGAGTGGGGCTTCGAAGTGTTGTGATCAGCAGGTGCTCTTGGGGCTGTATTCCCCGGCCCCACACATCTTTGCTCGCCGCCTTCTCTGGCTTTTGGCTGTCTCGCGGACGGCGCGCGCTTCCCGTTATTCTGCGCCGTTTTTCCCTCAGAGAGGGGTCGTCTGCGCCGAAGTGCGCAGCTCCGAACCGCTCCTCGGCAGTGACCGGGAAACAGGGTCCACTCTCCTGCCCCGTAGGTGACACTACTGCGCCTGCAGCGAGTGACGCAAAACCGGAGCGAGCGAGGTTGGGGGAACCGACGGGAGCGCAGGCCCGCGAGAAGGAGGCGAGAAAACACCGTCTGCGCGGATCTGTAAGGAAGGAAGGGACGCGGGCATTACTGGAAGGGCAGAGAAGCAAATTTAATAATACGCCGCACCGACCAATAACAACCTTAATAATAATAATAATAATAACAACAAGAAGAATTTTCACAATGGCAATAACAATAATAGGAATAACAAGGACTCTAAAAATATTATTATTGGTAGTGATAATACGAACACTAAAATTATTATTATTATTATTATTACTCTTACTGTAATTATTATGTGTTTAGTTTGGTATCGCCCGTACAAAAGTGTGGGATTATCGATTTACACTTTATCGTGCTCTGTGAAGGGCGAGCGCCCCGCATTATATTTCTTCCACAGCAGACCGAATAACTTGGGGCCTCATGGTAGTGTCAAATGATTGGTGCTGGAGAAGAAGGAACCCACTGTTGAAGGGCAGGACCCTGGTGAGTCTGCGTGTCCGGGGCTGTATGGACGCCACGGTTCCAACATCCCAGAGCGCGACAGATGGACACACACAGCGCAAAGCATCCACGGACCCAAACACAGACAACTACACTGACACGCACCGATTCGGACACAACTGTACACCCTTACACCTAGTTTAAGAGGGACACAAACAGATCCCACAACCAGACACACACGGTCATTCATGGCACACACATGCCGACATAGACGCGCGTGCACAGTCGCAGATATCCACAATAAACACAAGCAGCCCTCACGCACACAGAACACTGGGGTCACGGGTGTAATCACAGCAGGCACAAATAAACTGATCAAGACTTGTCCCCCTTGACATGAAACCGACATCAGTTCGTGCCGTAGCTCGGGGTTTGCCACCCTGTCCTTGTGTGCGTTCAATGCCGGCGGCTTCACCACGCAGGGAGAGGGTGACAAGTCCCTACAGACCAGACCACCTTCACCCCACTGCCTTCCCGTGCAGGCACGCGGCGGGCCTTTTAGGGAAATTCACTTTACATCTTGCAAACGAATTCACACAAAACAAGCACGGTCCCGAAAGTGAAAGAGGACCGCGCTGCAGCCGGAGCATGGGGATCTCTTGTCTTTATGGGGCCATGTGTTTCTAATTAGAAACACATGGCCCCATAAAGATAAGAAAGTGCTTTGCGACAGCAGCAAAGCAGGCCACCGAGTCCGGATCGGAGGCGAAAGGGCGTGAACCAAAAACCCTCATTTCCAATGGGAGGCCACCGTTTAGCATAAACGGTGACGCCAGCCAATGGAAATGAGGGGCGGGGCTTCAAGCCCTCTTCTGAAAGTCCTCCTTAACAATAAATCTCGCCGAGCGAACAGCGCATGCGCTGCCACGCTAGGCGAGACCTAAAAAGGGAAAGGCAACTTCCAACAGAAAAACATATTTCAGCTTATTGCTGTATTTAATAGAAACAGATGATACAAGAGGTTTTTCTTCCGCTTGTATTGGCTCTTTCATTCAAAGTCTTCTTGTTTATGCCAGACAGTTCAGCACAGCCAACACGTTTCGCCCAACATATAGGCTTCCTCAGGGCCAGAAACAGATAAAGTATGTTGTTTCCAGAAATCCATTAACATCCTCCACAAGAATACGAGTAATAAGGAGATGTGCTTTTGGACATCGTACTCGGTTTACGTATTTGGAGATTTTGATGGTGAAACTTGAATTGGAAAGACCATTTTACGTGGATGTCTTTCTTGTGGGGGATGTTTATGGATTTCTGGAAACAGCATACTCGTGTAATAAGGAGATGTGCTTTTGGACATCGTACTCGGTTTACGTATTTGGAGATTTTGATGGCGAAACTTGAATTGGAAAGACCATTTTACGTGGATGTAGATTCTTGTGGGGGATGTTAATGGATTTCTGGAAACAACATACTTTATCTGTTTCTGGCCTTGAGGAAGCCCATAATTTGGAGAAACGCGTTGGCTGTGCTGAACTATCGTGCTTAAACAAGAAGACTTTGAATAAAAGAGCCAATACAAGTAAAAGAAAAACCTCTCGTATCATCTGTTTGCGTTAGGTACAGCAATAAGCTGAAACATGTTTTTCTGTTGGAAGTTGCCTCTCTATTTGTATATATTTTTTGAAATATGAAAGGCTATCATCAGTAGCTAGGTTTTTGAGGTGGGCAATTATTAGCAGACCATTGAACCTTCTATCTGTATTGAAAATATTCAACACACGTAGTGGTGCGGTATCTAGGATCCCTTGCTGCCAATACCTGTCTAGTCAAAAAAGGGAAAGGGACTTTGAAGAGGGATGGGAAGTTACTGCTGCACCACACAGGAAGAACCAGGGCCTCAGATGAGGGTTGTAAAGTGTCTGTTGCACTTTACCGGTCTGAAAAGAGCTCAGAAGTGTCAGTGGCACGTAAACTAGAACAACCGGGTCCTCTATAGAGGCTTACGAAGTGCCTGCTGCACTTCGGAAAAACAGGGACTCAGAAAAGGGGTGTGAAATGACTGCTGCACCCCATCAGAAAGAACCAGGCCCTCTGATGAGGGATTTAAAGTGTATGTTGCACTTTTTCAAGAAACCCGGGCCTCTGGTGATGAATACAGAGTGCCTGCTGCAATTTACCAGCCTGAAAGGAGATAAGAAGTGTCAGTGGCATGTCAAAAAGAAGAATCAGGCCCTCTGAAGGGGGTTCTGAAGTGACTGCTGCACTCCACTGAGAAGAACTAGGGCCTCTGATAAGGGATATAAAGTGTCTACTGCACTTTACCAAGGGATATATAGTTTCTGTTGCACTTTACCACTTTACCAGGGACTATGATGAGGAATATAATGTGCACTACATCATTTTAAGGAGGGATACACAATCTCGGTGCCACGTCAACAAGTAACACCATGGCCATTGAGGAGGCTTCTGAAGTATTTGCTGCATTTTAACAAAAAAGGATCAGGTCTCTGAAGAGAGATCTGAAGTGTCTGCTGACCTCCACCAAGAAAAACCAGGTGTTCTGAAAAGGGATACAGGGGGAGTGACTTTATCATTCTTTCACGTGGCGCAATGCAGCAAGCCCAGCAGGCCCAGCGTGAAGGGGCAGGAATGCACTGTATTTACCATTATACAGCACATTCTTGTCCTTTCCTACTGCTGGCGCACTTGTGGCTGCCTAGCACCAACACAGGCACCCTTGCATCATGTTGCAAGGGTGCCTGCATTGTAGGCAGGATTGTTTATGTGCAGGAAGAGACACATTCCTGCACAAAAACAATCCTTAGAGGCATTTCCATCTTTCTACATGTGATACAGAATGCAGCACACATAGAAAGAGGAAACAACAAGGAGAAATAAAGATATTTCTCCTCCTTAGGACTCCCCTGGGGAGGCGTAGCATTTTGACGCATTCCCAGGTCTACCACTAATGGAAAATCTGGGAATGCACCAAAATCTATGGGTGGATGCGTGGGAACAGCCACGCTTCACCCATGGAAAGCCTCGCTGCCGCACAGTAACACAAGGCATCGATTTGCGCTGCCTTGTGTTACTCTAAATGTATGAAGCCATGCAGGGCTACGCAAGGTGGCCTTGCGTCGCTTGATAAATCTCATTTAGGTTTTGCATCGCACTTGCGCCCCCTTGCGTGGCACAAGGGCGTCGCGAAACCTTGATGAATCTGGCCCAAAGTGTTTGCTGCACTTCCCCAAGAAGATACAGGGGCTCCAAAAAGGGATACACAGTGTCTGCTGCACTTCACCACAGTCTCAACTGCACTTCACCAAGAAGAAACTGGGGCTTTGAAAAGAGATACAGAGGTTCTGCAGCACTTCACCAAGAAGAAACAAAACCCCTGAAAAGGTATATTAGGTGGATTTTACTAGGAAGACTGTGTAATTTCATTTCTCAAGCTGCTCAGAGGCTCTGCAAGAAGACAAGAACACAATCACCCCAAGAATTCAAAGACACATATAAAAGATGATCTGTGAAGTGTCGCTTTACCAAAATCCTGAGGGCCGTATTTATCAAAGGGTTGCATCGCTTTTGCACCCCGCAATGGGGTGCAAAAGCGACGCAACCCTTAAGATGCGATTTATCAAGCCATGCAAAGCCACCTTGTGTGGCCCCGAGTGCCTTGATAAATCCAGAATAATGCAACACAGCGCCAATGGCTGCGTTGCGTTGCTGAGCCCCAGGGAGGTGTTCCATGGGTGGTGCATGGGTGTTTCCACGTAAAACCCATGGAGTTTGATGCGTTGCCAGATTTACCATCAGTGGTAGACATGGGAATGCGCAAAAACTGTTACTCCTCCCCAGGTGCGGCGTGGAGAGGAGAAATATGTTTATTTCTCCTCGTTTTTTCCTCTTTCTATGTGTGCTGCAGATTGTTTTTGTGCATTAAGGTGGCCCTTCTCGCACAAAAACAATCCTGCCAACAACACAGGCACTCTTGCAAGAGTGGCTGCGTTGGCGCTAGGCAGCACATTGTACACCGGTGCTGGGAAAAGGCAGGAATGAGCCGTATTATGTTAAATATTGCACATTCCTGCCCTTTCCCTGTCACGCAGTGCAGCGCAGCAAGGTGACTTGCTGCGCTGTGTCACATCTTGATAAATATGGCCCTTAGCCTTTATCCTGATGACTTATCCAGAGTAACCCTGGAGACAGCCTTTCAAAACATCATCAATATGTGCTAGAAAATAAGTAGTCACCCAGGTACAGAACACATTCCATTCCTGCTCAGAGGCCTTAAGTCCTGAGTTTTCACCTGAGATGTGATGACAAACAGGGAGCCCCTTGGTGCACTGATCATCAACACAGGTAAGAGAAGGCACTCATACACAATCGTAGGTCTAAAACAACCTCATACTCACACATATGTATGTTGCTTGAAGCTTGCATGGTACACATTTATTACAAACGTGGGCAGCTCAATGAACATTGCCACATATTGTCATATTAGTCCTGCTTCCTGCATCATACTTACGTCTTACATCGCTCTTGGTTATTACAGCATGTTTGTTTATTACATCATGCCTGCTTGTTACACCATGTCAGTAGGGCCGGACTGGCCGTAGCGGGCATTGGGTGCTTCCCCGGGAGGCTGGAAGGATGGGGGCTGGTTTTGCAGCAATGTGGGCCGGTTTTGTTACTGGGGGACGATTTTGCAGTGATGCTGCAAAATCGGCCCCCAGTAACAAAAGCAGCAGTGCTTCACACTTGCACGCCCCTCCCCCTTTCCAGGGGCTGTCGGAGAAAATTACCAGGGCTGCTTCGGGTTCCCAGTCCGGCCCTGCATGTCTGTTAGTAACGTAGGCTGTGGCAGATGTGGAGTGATAGTGTTAATATAAATTACAGCTTTGATATTTGTTAACATGGTTTCTGTTTGTCCTTTTGTGTGTTCAATTAGAATTAGGCCTTGAAACGTGGCCTTAAAATAAAGGTGAATTCTTTATTTTAATCACACAAAGCAAGCAGAATGTTCTTTTCTGTGTGCCAGGTGCCATTCTGAAGGTTTTGTTTTTGCATCAACAGGGTTCTGAAAGTAACATGCACTCATACACCGAAAAACATAAACACAAAACGAAAGCATTTTGTTCGGCTGGATGTTGCAGCATGGGGTTTTGCAGGAGCAGCCCGTGCAGTTAAGAGCGGTGGGGCGTGGTGGGGGGGAGTCAACAGACGACGAGGGAAAAATACATTAAAAAAAACACTTATCTAGCACAAGGTAAGTGGTTTTATTTTTTAAATTATATTTTCCCTCGTCATCGTCTGTCGACTACCCCCATCCCGCCCCACTGCTCTTACCTGCACGGGCCGCTCCTGGGGTTTTGTCATTTTGTGGCAAATAGAAATGATGTTGAGAACCAGGGTTGGCGAGCCAGCAAATCCGGTCTCTGCAGGCAATAGTTATATTTTATTTTTTATTGCAAGCATATGCCTCAAACATAAGCAGAAGAAAAAAATGAAAGCATGATCTGACCTAAGTGTATCATATGTTTGCGAATTAAAAAAACATTAAATAAATTAAACATATTTTCATGTATAATTTTAATACAACGTACCAGGTGCTTCCTTGCAGGCAGGTGAACTTAGAATATGAACAGAAAGCCTTTCTTAACTTTGATTCACCTCATTGGAAAATATGTTTCTCATTGGCCCAAGCAAAAGACACTATTGGCTTTGAATGACTGTAACCTGGAGATATAGTTTAAACACATAAGGGTGACTAAAAAATAAAAAAAGGGAAAAAATGGAAAGAAAACATTGGCAAAGTAAAGTATTGCCCCAAGAGCCCTCTAAATATATGTTTTGAATAGGATTATTTTAAATCACATGATGCTGACAAAACAGGTAAAGCTGTCTCTAGGCCGGACCTAAAAAGGTATATTGCTGTGAAAAGTTCAAACACATATCCCTATTTTAGGGTAACTGTAACCCGTTGCAGCCATGTTTTCTCACTCATGCTTCCAGGCAGCCACGTTGTGAAATTTGCAATCTAGCATACTCATCTGAAGCTGTTTACATTTTCATCCAGGTCATGTTTTAATTATCATGAGCTCAGCTCTCTGCTTCTACGCTTGGTGAGAATGTAGTTCCATGATCAATACTAGAAGCTGTCTGTGTAGTAGAGTATATATTTGAGTTCTACCGTCTCTTGGGAGCTTAACTCCATTGCTGATGTTTGAGTGATCTCCTTGGCAATAATTTCTGTAATTCACAGACTATTATTTTTTCAATAAAGTCAGGAGTCTCTAAAGTTTTCTGTAACGAGAGCTGTTTCTGATCAGTGAAAATCATCATGAGCTACTGAAGGGCAAGCCACTCCTGCAATGTTAACAGACACCTCCATGCCCAGCTTCATTGACCTTAAAGCTAATGTCCATACAGCCAGATACTACGGCTTGAAAAAAATACTTTGACTAGGGGCACTATGACAGGGTTGCCATGTGTATCAGTGAGAGCGTGGTCTTTGGAGATGTGGGAACATCTGTGCGTATGAATGTGATATATGTGTCAGAGTGACTGAGAGCCTGTGTAATATGTACTTTTGTCACAGGACATACCTTTCGCCATATGTGGCATGGTTACATGTATAACATAAACAAAGAACCATTTATTTTTAATGGGAGAAATTTAAAGTGCAGTAAAATGTTCTGCAAAAATGTTCAAAATATGGACCATTTCTCTGCACTTTAAATTTCTCTCATTTAAAAAATGACTGTATTTTTCAGTTCTACATATGGCACAGTGTTTATTGGCCATTAGAAGCAAGATGCCTGCTGTTAGTAAATGTGACACTTTGAAATGGGAGAAAATTAAAATGAAGAGTTAACTTATTTTTTTAGTTACTTTATTCACATTTTAAGTGTGCAAACAGTACAATACAAATGATAAAGAATAAATAAAACTGTCAAGGTTAACACACTGAGCCATAACAGAGAAACAATTGAACAGTTCTGCAGAATAATAGTATCCCGTCTCTCAGCTAATACGAGCATTCCACTTTCACCCGTGGGGGGAGCCCACAGTGGGGGAGTGGGGGAGCGACACACGAGCATGCACATACAGTAGCTAATAATCCCTAATCAACTGTCTAATGGAGCATAGGATGAAGAAGGGAGGCTACAATCAGCCCTGCACCATCCAACTATCACACTTCTTAATACTTCTTAATCACTTCTCTCACCCATCTGGCCACAGGATTCATCTGGCCTCTAAGGGTGTGGGGGGCTATCTGGGCCCGCTAGAGATTATCTCGGTCCTCTACCACCATTTGAGGAGACGCAGCCGAAGTCCCGGATGAGCTCGGGGCAGAGTTTGCAACCACCATTTCACCGTATGAACTGGGGCCTGCTGCGTCTTTGCCAGGCTTTAAAACCATAATCATTTGGGCCTTTCGCATATGGATTGGCAAGGCTCTGTTTGTCCTCGCCTCATGGAGAGTCTCCAAAAGTCCGGGAAACAAGGTGGCGGAATATGCCTGGTAATATTCAACCAGGAGAACGTCGGGTCCCAGACATTTCCCATGGACTGTGTCTCAGAGGGCCTCTTGTAGCTCTTCCAACTGTATGTCTTCCTCCAGCCCCTCTTTCTGGGCCAACGATAGTCGGGAGACCACAACCCTATTTAAAAAATCTGCCAATCCATGTGTCCCATCTCTTGCTGGGGTCACATATATCCCTGCCAGGTGATTTTGCAGCAACAAATTAATTGCTGCCTGCCCCATAGCCATTCAGCTGTCCAGCCATGTGAGGGAAAGAATCACTGTTAGGGGCCTATCACATTTGAGCAACCAAGCCAGCATCCATCCCAACCAGTCCCCCTCCCTGTGGAGGCACTATATATAATCTGTCCGCTCATGGCAATCTAGTCTGTCCCAAGCTGTGTGCCTTTGTCAGTTCTGCATCTCCTGATGCCTGCCCCACCGTCCGTCTCTGCAGGTGAGTAAGAAGTTCCTCACCTTCTTTTGGCACTTGTTCTAATCTCTTTCTGGTGCCATAGGCATTACTGAGACTCTCACCCTTAACGACTACCTTTAAAGCACCCCCCTCCATTCTGCATGACCCAGCTGTGTTCCAGTTGGTGTCAAAGTAGCCCTGCAGCGTCCATTGCATGTCTGCCTTCTAGTCAGGGTCCCCCAGTGTCTCCGGCCGCAACCTCCACAGGTGGATGTCTGGCTTGTGTCCACGCACCCCACACACAAATAACAGGGGAGCATGATCCGACAGAAATTGCACCTGGCAACTCACGCAATGGGTGTTTAAGGTGGCATCATTCGTTAATAAACATTGGTCCAGCCAACTATAAGCTCGATGCATGGGCATGTAACAAGAGCATTCCCTTACCGTGGGGTGGGGTTCCCTCCAGATGTCTACAGACTGTAACCTGGCCATTGTCTCTCGCAAACTCACCACCATATGGGGTTTTGTACCCAATCTGGGGGGTGCCTGTGTAGTTGCCCATCCAGGACACAATTGAAGTCCCAAGCCCACAAAATGGGCATTCCGACACAGGACAGGAGCTCTTCCTCCAGTTCCCCAAAAAAACCACTGTTGCTGGGCATGTATACATTAAGGAGACATAACTCCCTACCATCTAGGATGCCATGCAATGGCAGATATCTGCGCCCCACCATGTCTGTGGTGTGACTGTGCAGCTGGAATGGGACTCCGGGTGCCACCCAAACAGACACTCCCCTGGCATAAGAGGAGTATGTTGAGGAGAAAAGTTTCCCTCTCCATTTTGTCTGCAATTTTTGGGCTTCTCCATCTTTTAAGTGTGTCTCTTGTAGCAGGGCGATGTGGACGCCTATCTGCCTCAGGTAGGCATGAGTCTAGTATCTCTTAACAAATGAGTTCAATCCCCTCACATTCCATGTGAGAAAAAGAATGGATTTTCCCATTTTAAGTTATTTCACTTCACGTCAGCCCCCACTCCCCACTCCCCATCTTCCATCCCTCACCCCACTCCCCACCCAGACACCCACAGGAGCAAGAATCACTACATGTTGCATGAAAATAAACTCTGACCCACAATTGCCCACCGACCCCCCTAATCGGGTGAACACTTCTGAAGCTAACTGGTGTCTCCCCAGCCATTAGTCTGCACCCACCCACCCAAATTCCTGGCACTGCAGATCTAAGTCCAAGGTGCTATCCTGATGCACTACCACCTTTGCTCCGGAAACTGAGCGCCGTCTGCGTCTCCTCCTCCTCTACACAGGTATTGCACTCTTTCCTACATGGGTGCCTCCTGGTGTTAGGGCTGGGATTCGGTGGCCTCCTTGAATCTCCAACCAATCCCAGACATCCTCCAGTGTCATAAAAACATGTGAATGACCGTCATGTAGCACTTTCAGTTTAGCCAGGTAAAGAAACATGTAAGTGTGCCCCATTGCTCTCAGTTTTTGCTTGACACCATTAACCGCTTAACCGCGGCACGAATTCCGCCGCGGTGCGGCGGTTTAATTAGGTGGGCGGGGCCGCGTCGGCCAACGGACGTGCGCAGCACTATGGAGGTAGTGCTCGCGACGGCCGTTGGCCGACAGAAGCATCGAAGGGGTTAAAGCACTGCCTCTGTAGTTGGACAGCTCTTGTATAGTCCGGGAAGATGCCTATGACATGGCTTTCAAGGGATCAATCAATCAATCAATCACAAGATTTGTAAAGCGCACTACTTACCCGCGAGGATCTCAAAGCGCTGAGGGAGAGGAGGGGGGGTGTTGCTGCTACTGGTCGAATAGCCAGGTCTTGAGTCATCTCCTGAAGGTCAGCAGGTCTTGGGTCTTTCGTAGGTTGAGGGGAAGGGTGTTCCAGATCTTGGCGGTGCGGTGAGAGAAGGATCTTCCTCCGGTGGTGGTTCTCCGGATGCGCGGGACGGTGGCCAGGGAGAGGTCGGCGGAGCGGAGTTGGCGGTTGGGAACGTAGAAGGAGAGTCGACTGTTGAGGTAGGCTGGGCCGGTTTTGTGGAGTGCCTTGTGTGCGTGGATCAGGAGTTTGAAGGAGATTCTCTTGTCGACGGGGAGCCAGTGTAGGTTTTTCAGGTGGGGGTGATGTGGCTGTGGCGTGGAATGTCGAGGATCAGGCGTGCAGAGGCGTTTTGGATTCTTTGCAGTCGTTTGATGAGCTTGGTCGGGGCTCCTGCGTAGAGGGCGTTTCCGTAGTCGAGTCTGCTGCTGACGAGTGCCTGGGTGACTGTTCTTCTCGTGTCTGTCGGGATCCACCTGTAGATCTTGCGGAGCATGCGCAGGGTGTTGAAGCAGGAGGAGGAGACTGCGTTGACTTGCTTGGTCATGGTGAGCGTTGAGTCGAGGATGACTCCCAGGTTGCGTGCGTGGTCGGTTGGTGTCGGCGGTGCCCCTAGTGACGAGGGCCACCAGGAGTCGTCCCAGGCTGATGGGTTGGAGCCGAGGATGAGGATCTCCGTCTTGTCTGTGTTCAGCTTAAGTCGGCTGCACTTCATCCAGTCGGCGACGGCTTTCATTCCTTCGTGGAGGTTGGATTTGGCGGTGAGGGGTCCTTGGTGAGGGAGAGGATCAGTTGAGTGTCGTCGGCGTAGGAGATTATGTTGAGGTCGTGCTGTCGGGCGATGCGTGCGAGTGGAGCCATGTAGATGTTGAACAGTGTCGGGCTGAGGGAAGATCCCTGGGGTACGCCGCAGATGATCTCGGAGGCTTCGGATCGGAATGGGGGAGGCGGATGCTCTGGGTTCTGCCGGAAAGGAAGGAGGTGGTCCAATCCAGGGCCTTGTCTCGGATCCCTGCGTCGTGGAGGCGTGTGCGTAGTGTGCGGTGGCAAACAGTGTCGAAGGCGGCGGAGAGGTCCAGGAGGATGAGGGCCGCCGTCTCACCGTTGTCCAGCAGGATCCTGATGTCGTCTGTGGCGGCGATGAGGGCGGTCTCGGTGCTGTGGTTGCTGCGGAATCCTGACTGGGAGGGGTCCAGGATGCTGTTATCTTCGAGGTAGCGGGTGAGCTGTCTGTTGACGATCTTCTCAATGACCTTAGCTGGGAATGGAAGCAGGGAGATGGGCCGGAAGTTCTTGAGGTCGCTCGGGTCCGCCTTGGGTTTTTTGAGTAGGGCTTTGATCTCGGCGTGTTTCCAGCTCTCTGGGAAGGTCGCGGTCTCGAAGGAGAGGTTGATGATGTTGCGCAGGTGGGGTGCGATGGAGCTGCCGGCTTTGTTGAAGATGTGGTGTGGAAAAGGGTCTGATGGGGAGCCGGAGTGGATTGTGCCCATGGTCTTGATTGTGTCCTCTGTGTTCACGTTGACCCAGGCTGTCAGGGGGTCGTGGTCGATGGGGTGTGGCGGGTCTGATGTGCCGGGGCCTGTTGGGGTCGTCCGGGAGTCGAAGCTGTCGTGGATGTCGGCGATCTTGCGGTGGAAGAAGGTGGCGAGGGAATCACACAGGGCTTGCGACGGTGGGATGTCGTTGGCGTTGGAGCTGGGGTTGGAGAGTTCCTTCACGATGCTGAAGAGCTCCTTGCTGTTGTGTGCATTGTTGTCGAGGCGGTCTTTGAAGGAGGTCCTCTTGGCGGACCTGATGAGGTGATGGTGGTTGCGGATGGCGTCTTTGTGGGCTGCGCGGCTGTCCGGCGTCTTCTCGCTGTGCCATTTGTTCTCCAGTTTCCGGCAGGTGCGCTTGGATGCTAGGAGTTCCGGGGTGAACCAGCTGGCTCTCTTGCTGGTGTCTTTGTAGGTTGGTTTTTTCAGCGGGGCTAAGGTGTTGGCGCAGTCGTCCATCCATCGTCTGAGATTGCGGGCGGCGGTGTCGGGGTTGGAGGGGTCGGTGGGTGGGCTGAGTGCGAGGTTTGTCTGGAGTTGGTCTTCGGTTACTTTGCTCCAGCATCTGCGGGGATCTGTAGGGTGCGGTGGTGTGCGGCGGGTTTCCGGAAGGTGAAGTGGATGCAGTGGTGGTCGGTCCAGGTGAGTTCGGAGGTGTGGCTGAAGGAGACGTGGGAGCTTGAGGAGAAGATGGCGTCGAGCGTGTGTCCGGCGATGTGGGTCGGCGTCGTGACGAGCTGTTTCAGTCCGAGGTTGGCGAGGTTGTCGATCAGGGTGGAGGAGTTGCTGTTGTTGTTGTTCTCCAGGTGAAAGTTCAGGTCTCCGAGGAGGATGTAGTCGGTGGAGGTCAGGGCGTGCGTGCTGATGAAGTCGGCGATGGAGTCGCTGAACTGGGGTCGGGGTCCGGGGGTCTGTAGATGAGGGTGCCTCTTACGGTGGTGTTGGGATCCGTGTGGATCTGGAAGTGCATGTGTTCGGCGGTGCTGAGAGTGTCGTCGGTGCTGTTCGAGACCTTGATGGTGTCTTTGTGGACGATGGCGATTCCTCCTCCGATTCCGTTGGTGCGGTCTCTGCGGGTGATCTTGTAGCCGTCGGGGATGGCTATGGCGATGTCGGGTGCGGAGGATTCGTTCATCCAGGTCTCTGTCAGGAAGGCGACGTCCGGTGATGAGGTGTCGAGTAGGTCCCAGAGCTCGACGGCGTGTTTGCGTGCGGAGCGGGTGTTTAGTTGGGTCTCCCTTCTACCGCACTTCCTGTAGAACGCCATCCCGGTCTCTATAATTAAGGATCTTTGCTATGACGGTTCATGGGGCGCCCCCTGGTGGCAGGGCCAATGACCTGTGCACCCTTTCCACCACAAACAGCTGTGACAGTCTCACATCCGGGAGCACCACTTTGATCCCGCCCTCCAGGAATGCTTCCGGGGCACTGCCCCTGGCCCGCTGAGGGATTTCATCTGCTGGACCGTCCTTCCACATCCTCCGCTCGTACCTCCAATTTTTGTGATTGGGTACAACCACCATGGCTTTCAGTGTAGCCATTTCCTCCTGCAATTTGGACACCTGCTGGTCTGTTTCGACTGATCTCTCTGCCCCCTTGCGTAGGTCTCTTCTCAGCAGGTGAACGTCCAATGCCATGGCTTCAATCTTTGCCTGCACTGCCGAGCTCGATGCCCCGATAGCTGCTAGGATCTGGACTCCCGTCTGCTCCTGTGAGTCCTGAAGACTCTCACTGCCTTCCGCTGGAGGGCTTCCACCCGAACCAGGAGAAGTGAAGTCATAGATCTTCGTTTGCTGCGCACCTCTAGGTGTTCTGTCCTTGCCCATTGTTCACCTTATATCAGAGCTAAGTAAGCATCCACAGGACCTGTATTTGCTGGGCACAGCAGCCCGAGTCCACCCCAAATGAGTTTACCAGACACTCTCTGTTTACTCTGTCCACTAAACCACTTACCCATCGGGCTGCTCCTCTGGTTCCTGGTGGGATCGCCTTCCCCCCAGTTCTTTAGCATTCAGCAAGCATCTTACTTCCAGTTTGCAATAATGACACCAGGGGTCTCGGTGTGGGAAACACCACCCCTCTCATGGCCACAGGAGGAGGGCACACGAGGTTAAGCTCAAGTGGGTCGGTTTACACAAAATGTATGTATCTCCTGGTTAGTGCTGATTGTCACCGGGCAGCACCTGAATCCTTCAGTTGGTCTGTGTGGATCTCATATATGGTCCCTGACCTGCTAGAAATGGGGCCCGATAGGCTGTTGCATGCATAACGCTCCCTGTGCTGCTACACTGTGTGAATGTTCAGCAGTGGGGCGGGAGTGGGATGACGGGGCACACCAGTTATAATTCCCCCCTAGGCAGGGCCCTTGTCAGGCACCAGGCCCGCCAGACCTCATGTTGTCATTACTCGTCCCTGGTGTAGCGCCCACCTGTTGTCTTCTGTACTGCTGGCAAGGCAGGGGGCGCAACCAGGGGCTCGACACCCTCTGTCGGTCCCGTGCGAGTAGCACACCTCCTCTCTGCGCTGCCACAACTGGGCCCGCTCCGCTGCACCCCCCACCCCAGGCCCACCACTGCCCTCGGGGTGTGGCACAGGTCACAGCTGTGAGATCCAAGTTGTGGGGTCACAGCAGCAGGCAAGGTCAAGCCGGCCTCCAGGAGTCCTTCTCTCCTGCCTCACGGCCTGGCGCTGAACCGGGCCTCTTCGCACGGCCCAGCTATGTGGGCCTCCAAACTCCTCGCACCCACAGCACGCGCAACTCAGCCAGTCCCAGCTCCCACACCCCGGCTGGGGGGTGGAGCAGCCCGGCCATCACATGCCACACCGCAAGAGCCTCGTAAATGTGGCATCTCTTCACTGGGCTGCCCCAGTCGGTCCCTGTATGTAAGGCTCACCAGGCTCTCCACTGCCCTCGGGGTGCGGCGCAAGTCTGCTCGGCTCACCGCCATCGGCAGGTTGGGCCAGGGCGTACTACCAGGAGCTCACCCCATTTGTGTGCACCAGGGTCTCTTGAATCACTCTCCAACATGGGGCTTCAGGCCTTCTGTTGTTCTACCCCAGCCCGCTACGGTGTAAGTCAGTGTCCAAACCTCCACCTCTGGTGGGTTGGGCCAAGTCCTGTCTTCATCAGTGCACCTCATCTCCCGGACGCTCGACCCGGCCACATGTTGGCACCAGTCCTCACCTCTGTCCCAGCCGGCGTAGGGTGTCAGCTCTGGCCAGGCCTCCATCCCCTTCAAAACCATTCAGAAACATAATTTTGTTCTCATGCTCCAATATTGAGTTGACAAGGACTTTTATTTAAGAGTTAAATACCTCAGTGCTTCAGTTCTTCACCACTTTGACCCTGCCCCAGCCTGTGTCATAAATCCGACCAGCACTGCTCATTATCAGGCCCAGTTATCTGCAACCTGATGATAATAATGTAAAATAAACACAGCCTTCCCTTAACTTTTAAAGGAAAATTTGACTCTGTGCTAATTTAAAAATGAACTTATGGCTGAGAGCTACTCTGAAGGTGTCTGGGAGCTACTGGTAACTGGCATTAGACTGGATGGAGACACCTGCTTCAGAGACTCAACATAAACATGAGGCAGAGATGTCTTTGACAATAGCTTCCCCTAATTATGAAGGGGCAGAGAGAGAAACCAGATGCCGGGAGCATGCTGCTTGTCATGGCATTTAACTGAGTGTCAGGATTTCAGTTCAAGAGCGAGAGGGAATGCAGAGACATTTGCTTATGCTGAGGCCAGTTTGGGTGTCCCATGAGCAGTCATATGATTGCTGTGCCATTCTGCTCATTACCAACAGAATCTCCCAATTCAGACAGGGAAGGGACTAAAACTATCTAAGAATGGGCATGGTATTTGGGAAAGACTAGACCATGATTCTACTACTGGGTCAACAGTGTCGGAGCACAGGCTTGAACAGTGTGCCCAAGTCTCCTTGCATTTCAACTATTTGCATGTATTTTGGGTCTCCACCCTCATTCAGTCCTATCCACTCAATCCACTCGTTTTTTGTTTTCTCCCTGGTTTGCTTCTCTTTTTTGTTTAGTCCTTTTCTCTAGAACTTTATTGGCTATTTTGTCATTGTTTGGATATTGTTGTCTTTCTGCGGCTGTTTGGAAGTCTCCTTGTTGGGATCCTGGCGATCAGCATTGGTACCCTGGTCAAAATCTGGTCTCACAATCGTCTTCTTCAACCTGGATCAGGGTACGCCACTTGTCCCGTTTAGGGTAACTTCTCACCATGCAATTATTGCCTGACATTATTAGTTACCGTGCTAATTTAGAGCTCTTTCTGCCAACTAGCGTGATAGCAGACACTCGTGCATTCTGTGTGTTTCTAGTGACACACCACTGCGACAAGCACTCCTGTCTCTTACTTCCTCTTACCCATGTCATCCTTATTTCTTCAATGAGCTTATTTGAGTTTTCTATTCCCCTGGAGAGACTGCGACAACTGGGATTCTCAGAGGGTCTTCTTCTTCAGCCAAATCTTGACTTTGGAGACCCTCAAATTGACAGCAGCTCTGCAAGAGCATTATATGATTCATCTTCTCTGCCAGGTGTTTTGGATTCTGAATAGCACCGTACCCCTACCAACATATTCCAGAGGCAAGAACCGCCCCTCTCCCAAAAAGGGGGGTATTTCAGGGCCATATTTTTTATTATCATACCAATGTGTACCTTAAAATTATTTGTTGCTTCATGTCGATGTTTTTACAGATTATCTGGCTTGTGCATTCTGTGCATTATTCAGGTCCCTGGAAAGCTAAGAAATGAAAGTAAGAAAGAACCAAATATATCAATAGGTAAGTCTATTGAGCGCAAATGGATGCATTGTTGGTTCATGGTTAGGATTCTACAGACGCTGTGGATTCACCGAGAGTGCCAGCTCTCCTCAGCTCACTTGGGAGGGGTCTGGTTGACAGAAACCCCACACGAGGAAGAAGGGAAAAATGGGGGAGGGTGAGAGCGAGACACCGGAACCCTTGCTGGTCGCAGGGCAGAGAAGGTAAAACCTGGCCTGGAGTCTTGGTAAGTCTGGAGTAAGGCAGGGTAGCGCAAGTCGCTGTCTTACGTTACTGTGCCCTGCACTGGCGTAACGAAAGTTGAGAGGGCCCCCCTGCAAGGTACATGGAGGGGCCCCCGCTCCGGATTGAATCCGAAGCTCCCAGGCCTGACTCCTGCGCAGAGGGGGCCCCCTACAGCTCGGGGCCCCCCCGCACCGCGGGGGATGCGGGGGCCTGTGTTACGCCACTGGTGCCCTGGGAGGGGGTTCCATGGGTGGAACTCACACATCCACCCATGGGTTTTGGCGCTTTCCCAGATTTTCCATAACTAGTAAACCTGGGAATGTGTCAAAATGCTGCGCCTTCCCAGGGGAGGCGCAGCAAGGACAGATTGCACCATGGCAAAAGGGTGCCTGCCTTGGCAGCAGATTGTGTGGCAGTGCGGGCAGAGAGCAGGAGTGTGCCATATAATGGTAAATAAGGCACATTTCTGCCCGCTCCCTTTCATGTAGCACAGCAAGTTGTCTTGGTGCGTTGCGTTGCATGAAACCTTGACAAATCTCCCCCTAAATCTCTCTGTGCCTAAAAAAACAAAAATAATGTGTCTGCGTAATATATTATAAGTGATGCTCATATAACGCGCTCCAATACCTTCACGTCGCGTTTGTGCTGTATAAAACTGCAACAAAAAGATCAGGCAGGGTGGTTACTTAATTGAAAACTGATTTAAATTGCTACCGTGGTGTTCATTTTTTTTTACTCCAGCGGAGCTTAAATAGTTCAAACCCGATTGTGTGTCAATCCAAAATTCAAAAGATTTTTACAACTATGACACAGGGTGCACAAAACTAATGAACTGAGTCACAAATGTGAGTGTAAGAAAAGAAAGAAAAAAGATTCTCGAGGTGACTTGGTGTTGAAGGAGGCATTTCCCTCTCTCTGATACCAAGCATTGTCAGGTGTCATCAAACATGGAGTTTTCAGACCAGGGTGTGTGGTGTCCATGTATATCATGCATGCAAGATGTACACACAGGTGCACAACTCACAGCAAAAGGTCATTACAGAGGCAGAAAGGTCTTGCAGCAGGGGACAGTACTGTAGGATTCTGTAGACATTTGATCTGGTGGGAGGGAGTTGAATAGTTTTGGAGGCAGCCGCGGCCCGTGC
This sequence comes from Calotriton arnoldi, assembly GCA_963921515.1. Lineage (NCBI taxonomy): Eukaryota > Metazoa > Chordata > Amphibia > Caudata > Salamandridae > Calotriton > Calotriton arnoldi. Next base: position 603,886 of record CAWUFW010001905.1, read on the forward strand.
AGGCAAGAGCGGTGGGGCGGATTATTTATTTAATTTCCCCTCGCCGTCGTCTGTCGAAATCCCCCCCACCCGGCCCCACCAGCCCACCGCTCTTACCTGCACGGGCTGCAGCTGTTTGGAGGTACATCCAGGAGCAGGTGTCCACCGAAAGTTGGAAGAACTATTCCTGCTCGGATTAGAGGCACACTCGAGTAATGTAAGTCTCGGCCCTCTGACCTACTAATGAAGTTTGTCTAAGAGCCGTCACAACTTTTAAGACCGTTAGAGTGAACTTTAGCTTCAGATGGAAGATCAGGTAGGGCAACTCGGTTCAAAACAAAGGCATTACTCCAGGTTCAGAGTCACATTGAGTGGCCACAAGCCTATATCCACAGAAGCCCACAACAACTTCAGAGCCGCCACCAACGCCCACCATCAACTCATCAGAGAAACGAGGAAAAAGCGATTGAAGACAGAATCTCCACCCACGCGCACAACAGCAAGGAACTCTTCAGCATCATCAAGGAGTTCGCCCAACCCACCAGCGAGTCTACCGACATCCCTCCCTCACAAGACCTCTGCGACAAACTCAGCACCTTTTTCCACCACAAAATCAAGAGCATCTACGACAACTTCGACGAAGACAACCAACACACTGAACCCTCACCAACCACCCCCGACACCCGGAAACCAGCGATTGACGACTGGACAGCCCTCACCACCGAAGACACACTGAAGACAATGAAGTCAATCCACTCAGGGGCCCCCACGGACCCCTGCCCCCACCACATCTTCAACAGAGCCGCCGACACCATCGCACCCATGCTCCGCCACACCATCAACCGCTCCCTGGCGACCGCCTCTTTCCCCGACGACTGGAAACACGCCAAGGTCAACCCCCTCCTAAAGAAACCATCAGCGGACCCCACCGACCTCTAAAACTACAGACCCATCTCCCCGCTCCCGTTCCCAGTGAAAGTCATTGAGAAAGCCATCAACAGCCAACTCGCCACATTCATTGAAGAACACAACATCCTCGACTCCTCCCAATCCGGCTTCAGAAAAAACCACAGTATGGAAACCGCCCTCCTCGTCGCAACAGACGACATCTGCACCCTACTGGACAAAGGAGAAACAGTAGCCCTCATCCTCCTCGACCTATCAGCGGCGTTCGACACAGTCTCCCACCGCACCCTAATACGCAGACTCTACAACGCAGGAATCCAGGACAAGGCCCTCGACTGGATCCGCTCCTTCCTCTCCGGCAGGACGCAGCGGGTCAGACTCCCCCCTTTCCTCTTGGACCCCACACCTACCACCTGCGAAGTCCCCCAGGGCTCCTCCCTCAGCCCGACGCTCTTCAACGTCTACAGGGCTCCACTCGCCCCCATCGTCAGAACCTACGGACTCAACATCGTGTCATACGCAGACGACACCCAGCTCATCCTCTCCCTATCCAACGAGCCCAACACCGCCAGACGCAACTTTCGAGAAGGCATGGAAGCCGTCGCCAAATGGATGAAAAACAGCTGCCTACAACTAAACACCAACAAAACAGAAGTGCTCATCATGGGCCCAAACCCCGACACCTGGAGCGACACCTGGTGGCCCCCCGCCCTCGGAAACCCGCCAACCCCCACGGACCACGCACGCAACCTGGGAATCATCCTGGACTCCGAGCTCAAAATGGACCGCCAGATCAACTCTGTCTCGTCTTCCTGCTTCCACACCCTCCGCCTCCTTCGTAAGACCTTCAAATGGATCCCCCTCGAACACCGAAAGACCGTCACTCACGCCCTGGTCACCAGCAGACTCGACTACGGCAACGCACTCTACGCCGGAATAAACAAAAACCTCACCCGCAAGCTACAGAACATCCAGAACGCCGCAGCAAGACTGGTCCTCAACCTGCCAAGACACTGCCACATCTCCCAGCACCTGCGCACACTCCACTGGCTCCCCGTCGAGGCGAGAATCACCTTCAAGATGCTCACCCATGCACACAAGGCCCTCCACGGCACCGCACCAGCATACCTGAACAGCCGACTCAAATTCCACGCACCCCAAAGGACCCTACGATCAGCCCAGCTCTCCTACGCCGTGGTCCCCCGCACCAGAAAGACCAGATCGGGAGGCCGCTCCTTCTCCTTCCTCGCGGCCAAAGCATGGAACGCCCTTCCGCTCCACCTCAGACAGACAACATCGCTCCCCATCTTCGCAAGAAACCTCAAAACCTGGCTCTTCGACAGACCCCCTCCTTGATGGAATGGAACCTGCACCCCCCCACCCCTAGCGCCTTGAGACCCTTACGGGTGAGTAGTCGCGCTTTAACAAACCCCTGATTGATTGATTGATTGATTGATTGATATCGTGGTCATTTAGATGCTGAAGGTACGTGTTTTGAGTGCCACATCCTATATCAGATCCCCTTCTCCAGACTCATGCTTGAAGATGTACTTCTCACCATCTTTTTCCCTGCTCCAACAGGCTGCTAGTGGGTCCCTTGCCTGACCTCTTCAGACCTCTGTCTGAGCCCCATGGGATACATACACCACATCACACAGTTTTTTACTCGCCTCAAATGGCTCTAACAGTGGTTGCTATTAGTTTGGCAATGACACACTTGCTCAATGCTTTTTATCAATAACAATGCATTTTATCAACAAGAACTGACACTCAATAGTAGGGCATCGCACACCATACGTAATCGACAAGGTCCTCTTGCTTTGGCCTTCAATTCTGCTCAGAACCACTTCCAGCAGGTCTTTTCTTGTCATCTTTGCAAGTAAAATAACATAAGACTCTAAGCGTATGGTCAAGGAATAGCCATAGGTAGAAATCTGCACCCACCCTCGTATTCATTATAAATTAAAAATCTGATCTCCTTCATGTGCACAAGTGGCTAAGTTCTTTTGCCTTACAGACTCTTTGGCAACGTAGCTCAGGAATGAAAGCACTGATTTCCCATATAGATCTGCCATCAAAGGACTTCCCTCTGACCCTTGACCCGCCTTACCTGCACAATTCCACTTCCCTAATTTAATAGCTGACCCTCTGTTGGCAGGGCTGTGGCTTCCGGGGTCGGGGGAGGGGGTGTAACACCCTTTAAATAAATACATTCTTGCCTAGGTAGTTGGGTCCGGGGCCCTGAGATGGGTCTGCTATCTCCATGTCAGTTTTTCTCATCCTGAGCCAAGAATGAAAAAACAAAACAGTGACCTTTGATGTAAACGGGAGAAGGACAGGGTGACAGTGATACCCATCTGGTGGCTGAATTTCAAAATGTGAAACCAGGTAACCTGGAATCTGCATGACAAAATTGTGTGATCCTATGCAACTATTTTATTTCACAATGCTTCCTTTTTGTTATGTATTAGCACATATAAGCACACTTTTAAATACTTGAGTTCAGGATGTGCACTTTACAAGCGCCTCTTATGTTTAAATTAATGGACTATAATGTTGCTCCATCTATCATAAGAAACTAGCACACATTTAGCATTTACATGGCCTCTTATTCACTAATGGTATTTTCACTGAAGGGCGAACCATGAATGTTTCTAAAAACTCACTTTTAACAAATGTCTGTCTATGCAGTGGTATAATCTGATGTACTGAGGTGAAACGCTTCCACATAATTAAATACACTTTTCGGAATTTAAAGCTATTGTATCATATTTTTACAATTTATTTGTTTAACCATGTACATGCCAAACGTTTTCATAACTTGGCTTGTGCACAGACTCTTAGATCCATGCCAAACACACGGCCCAGTTTTGGCTCAGCTCACCCTATTAATTTCAACTAGGGTTTAGTACCTGGGGCCATCAGTCACTTGATAAAATGATTTGTTAAGGCAAGGTTTAGAAGCATGGAGCCCTGCCCACATGCACCGATTTGATATTCTATGTTCAAGGCTTCTTGTAGCAGAGGCAAAGAAGAGCGTGTGTAGTGAAAATACATTTAAAATAAGTGATCCCAGGGCAGGGAGTCCAGGCAGTTGTTTTGTATGTGGCCAAGTTACAAGCTCCCATGGAGAACACCAGGCACAGGTGGGAAGGGTAGGGGAGTAGCTTAAGTGGGGGTGTTTGGGGTGTGACATCCCTCAAATGTATTCTATTCCAAAGATGGGTCTGAGGGCCATGAGTCAGGTCTGCTGTGTCTGTGTTGTTTTTTTCTCATCATTCTCATTTCACTAAGAGGTTTTAACTTGTTCATTTTTTGGATCGGCTTTAGAAAAGTATATAGTAACTGGTTTACCAAACAGTAGTAAATCTGCACCCACAGAAGTACTCCTTGGATGGGTGCAAATTTACTACTTCTTGGTATTCACAAACATTGGCAGCAGTAGTCTTGGAAAGCTGTGCCAGTCTCAACTTGCCAGGCATACTGACATACCAAAGGTGATGGGATAAAATGCTTAAAAATAGTCAAACCGGGGGCATGGCTAAGCAACGAAGCGTAATGGCCGCCTAACGCTGTAGCTCCGTAAACCCTGTCCCCACACGCCTATCCGCCACACTGATCCGCTCCCCCCGAGGAGGAGAAAATACACCGGAGGTATACCGGAGGGGATTCCTTCTGACCCCGAGACCAGCAAACGTTTGTGCCCCGAGAAACCGGGGCAAACTAAGTGGGGCCTATCCGCAGCGCTGAGACCAGGGAGCACAGTGCCGGTGACGCCGCGGCAGTGAGGGGGCGGAGCCGCCTTTCCCGGCCGTAGCCACGAGCCTGGCGGAGGGCCCTGGGATTCACCCGCGCTCCGCAGCGGCATCGGCGGAGTGAGCGTCAAGCGGTCCAGGCAAGAAGCACCTGCAGCAGCCCTCACCATCCCGAAGATCGACTCGGAGGCCTGAGACGCCATTGCTCCGCGAGGCAGGACCGGAGCACTGCGGCGCGACCTGGAGGTGAGGCGGGGGGCCCGAGTGTCCTGGGGCGGTGCCCCCGAGTGAAATCATCGGTGGACCTTGTCTCCCCCCCCCTCGCTGACATGTCCGCGATCAGCTGCGGGTCCTGTTCCCCCCCCCTCACTGGCATGCTGTGAGGAGGCGCCGGGGACTCAGTGACACAGCCCAGCCACCCAGTCGAAGAGACAGGGAGAGTGTTTGTGCCGGCCGGCCCTGCGCCTATTACCAGTGGGCCTCCGCAATAGCTGGCAGGGTGGAGCGGGCGCTTAGCTCCCACATATGATGCCTCCTGAATCAGCGCTACCGACCATAATGTGATCTGGGTGCGCGTGGACCACATACCAGGACCCTGCAGTCGTGGGCCCCTCCCCCGCCTCCACCGTTAGACCACTGGCCGGACACATTACCAGTCAGCACCCTCCTGACTACCGGGGTCATAGACGCCTCGTTCAATTACACCATAAGCCCTTGGTGCGGCGAGGAGCGGACACAATGGAGAAAAGCAAGCCCCAGGAACGAGAGGGTCTAAACCAACACAGACCAATAAACTCGATCGCTACACGATGCCCAAAGACATGCTACAGGGCCGTCAATCCAGAGGTACACCCCTGGGGGACCCAGAAGAAGAGGAGCGAGAACTCTCCCTCAAAGACGTCATGGAGGCCATCACAAGCGTCAAGACCTCTCTTGAACATAAAATGGACACTATCGCAATTGACGTGAACCTAATAAGAGCAGACCTAGCCACATTTAAGGAAAAGGTCAAACAGGTGGAAATCGCTATGACCAGCCTGACGGGAGACGTCGCACAGCTTCAGGGGGAGGTCTCGGACCTACAAAATTTCCGGAAATGAAACTGGATGATTATGAAGGGCGCCTACGCCGCAACAACCTACGCATTCTGGGAGTTCCGGAACGGGCGGAGGGGCAATCTCCGGACCTCTTCGTGGAAGACCTTATCCTAAAACACCTCCAACCCAAGGGCCTCAGCCGATTTTTTGTTATTGAGAGGGCTCACAGGGTACCGGGGGGGCGTCCGAAGCCCGGGGCCCCTCCGCGCCCTATGCTGGCGAGAGTGTTGAACTTCCGGGACAGGGATGTAATTCTCCAAAATGCTAGGACAGGAGCTCCACTCCACTATGAAAACGCAGACATCACCTTCTTTCCAGACTTTACTCAGAGGGTGCAAAAGATGAGGCGCACCTTCCTTGTGGTGAAGAGGGAGCTTCGAGAGCGGGGCCTGAGGTACTCCATGTTGTTTCCGGCACGTTTGCGGGTCGAGGCGGAGGGGCGGAAGTGGTTTTTCGAGCACCCTGAAGAGGCCGCGGACTGGATTGAAAGCAGGAAGATCCCAGGCCCACCAGATAGTCATCCCAGAGAGGAGACTTCGCTGTCCCCTACCGGATGAGACATGGTGGTGGAGAGTGGATGTCACTGGGACATTTTGGCCCATAACCGATCTGGGTTAAGTACTGGGCGACCACGCAGTTGACCTGGAGGGAACTTCTTCGTGACTGTTTAAACTCCAACCCTTGAGGTGTGACTTTTCCTTGGGGTTACAGACTTTAATTTTTACAGGGGACAGAGATACGGACAGCCACACCCCTATTTTTTTCTACCTTTAGTTTTTTGCTAGGGCGACAGGCACTCTGCAAGTTTGAAATGGGCAGTTCTACACCCAGAGTGCAGGGCAGCAGGGAGGGGGAATTTTTGTTTATAATATGTTGGAAATTTTGCATTGGTGTTAATTATGGTTTCTTTGGCAGAGGGGGTGTCGACTTTGTTCCTCCTGGCACTTCAGAGTCTATCAAATTGTACGACAGATGTGATGGGGGACGGGACAATTAAGGTATTAAGTTGGAATGTCAACGGGCTTGGGGACAAGATTAAGCGGAGTATAGTTCTCCAGTACCTGAAACAGCAATCTCCAGATATTGTCCTGCTCCAGGAGACGCACCTGGTTGGTAATCTGTGTAAGGTAATGCATAGGGGAGGATACAAAATGGTAGCACACGCGGGGTTCACTTCTGGCTCCAGAGGGGTGGGCATTATGATGAAAAACACACTCCCCCTCGCTATAAGTTCCACATGGGCGGACGACCGGGGCAGATACGTTGGTATTACGGGAACTTGGGAGGGCCGACTTATTTCTCTCATGTCCATCTATGTTCCGCCAGGCCTACAGGGCACCACCTTTGCGGACCTGGGTACGGTCCTCCTCTCCATTCCAGACGGCCTTGTGGTCCTCGGAGGGGACTTCAATGCGGTGGTCTCGGGCACCCTGGACCGCTATCCCCCGCGTGAGGTGGGGTCCGCTTCCCGCTGGCTACCTGACTTCCTAGAAGCTATGGGGCTAGTCGATGGTTGGAGAACTTATCATCCGGATCAGATACAGCACACCTTTCACTCCGGGGCACACCATACCCTTTCCCGCCTAGACTACTGTTTACTGCCAGCCGCACAAGCATTCCTCATACACGAAATCAAACATCTCGCGAGGGGCATCTCCGATCACTCACCAATATAGCTCCGCATGGTCCTCCATCAGAACAAAGTAGGAAGACTAGCCCCAATCAATCCCTGGTACCTCCACAATCCCAAAATCCGCACAACCCTTATTGAAGCCATGGATAATTATTTCTTAGATAATGAGGGGACGGTGTCCTCATCCAAGTCCCTATGGGAAGCATTTAAGACTGTAATCCGGGGACAGGCGCTATCGCTGATCTCGGGTGCGAAGAAAGAAAAACAGAAAGAAGTTCTGGACATCGAGGCTGAAATCGATAGATTGGAGAGTGACCTGGAGTCTGGGGTGACACCAGAGAAGCTTCACCTCCTGAGCCTGAAACAGCACAGTTATAAGGCCTTAGTCACAGACAAAGCCAAAAACCTGGGGAGGGAGCGGCTGGGTAGACTCTATGACCTGGGCGACAAAGCAGGGAAGCTTGTAGCATGGCTAGATAAACGGGAGTGGGCGAGCAGGCTGGTGCCAGAGATTAGAGTAAAAGGGGACATACCCGTCACGAATCCACAGGAGATAGTCGATAGCTTTGCCAGCCATTACCACAAGGTCTATACGACAGTGGCCCCCTATACGGAGGAGGACTCTCAGGAATTGTTGCATGACATCAAACTCCCCCGCCTCTCCTTAGAAAATCGGGACTTCCTGGACAGTGACTTGACCCCAGACGAGATAGCGCAATCGATCCGTTCGTTAAAATCGGGGAAGGCTCTCGGCCCCAATGGACTCCCCATCGAGCTCTATAAGCTGCGACCCGATAAATTCTCCCCCTACTTAAAATCTATGTTTGAGGAATCACTCGAGACGGGAATGCTGCCCAGAGAACAGAGGATAGCCACCATAGTTACCATCCATAAAGACGGGAAACCCAGAACAGACTGCAGTTCCTATCGGCCAATTTCCCTCCTAAACGCCGAACCAAAAATCCTCGCCAAGCTCCTGGCCAATCGCTTGGTCAAGGTTATTAGTGCCTTAGTGCACCCAGATCAATCCGGCTTTATGCCGCATAGGAACACGGCCCTGAATCTACGTCGAGTCCATGGGGTAGTAGCTAGAGCACATACTCTCCGAGAGCCAGCAATGATCGCGTCCCTGGACGCAACCATGGCATTCGACACTATTGAATGGCCTTACCTTTGGGCAGTATTGGCCAAAATGGGTTTCGGCCCTAACTACATAAACTGGGTACGACTTCTGTATAATGAACCCCTAGCCCAAGTGGTGGTCAACAATAAGTTATCAGCTACCTTCCATCTGAGTCGGGGAACCCGTCAGGGCTGCCCGCTTTCGCCTCTCCTCTTCGCCCTGGCCCTGGAGCCTTTGGCAGCCTGGATCCGTAGGGATCTCAGGATACGGGGATTAGAATGGTCTCCCGGCTGGGAGGACCGAATCTCCCTCTACGCAGACGACCTGTTGCTTTATCTGGCCTCTCCTAGGAAATCCCTTATAGTGGTCTTAGATATCCTGGCGGTATTCGGTCGATACTCTGGATTCTCTATCAACTGGAGTAAGTCGCTTTTGTTTCCTCTGTGGGGCGATCCACCCGTCCCTCCCAAGCACTGCCCCATACAAATCAACACGGCAGGCTTTAAATATCTGGGGATTTTCATTTCGCTAGATCCCGCAATCCGGTATACTCAAAACCTTCTCCCCCCCCTTCGTAAGCTTAAAAGCGATATTGCAAGCTGGAGATCGCTACCCCTCTCCCTTCTGGGCAGAGCCGCCCTATTCAAAATGATGTCCCTGCCTGGATTCCTATACACCTTGCAAAACACCCTGGATCCTGTTCCCGCCAAATATTTCAAGGAAATTGAGGGTCTACAGAGAGACCTGTTGTGGGATGGAAAACCTCGAATCGCCCTGACTAAACTAACACTGAATTGGTATGACGGTGGTATTAGCCTCCCAGATATCAAGAAATACTACTGGGCGGCTCACCTAGCAGCCATCAACCACGGCATGTATGGCCGTGCAGATGATCCCGGATACGCCATGGATAAATGGCTCCTCCCAGGCGGTAATTATAACAGGGCGCTATACTCACGGCCCAGACGATACACCTTGACTGGCCCCACCAAACATTCTGTCCAGATTTGGCATGATGTTATCGCCTCATTGGGATGGAAAAACACGCTGACATTAGCCACTCCACTTTGGGACTCAGAAAGATTGGGCGACTTATGGAAATCGAAGGGTTTTGACAGATGGGACCTTATTGGTATCTCACACATTGGGGACCTTTGGGGGGCCGGAGGGGTCAAAACCTTTGACATGCTCCAGGCGGACTACGATCTGGCAGCCACCGAGTATTTCGGCTACCTGCAGGTCCTGCACTCACTGCAGTCTTCGCTGCCTAAGGGGACTTTCCCTCCAGAGGCCTCTCCGCTGGAGGACAGAATATTAGACGGCCACCTTCCCGAGAAAACCATCTCCCTGATTTACAAAAAGTTAATTAACAACATGGAGAGTCCCCTTCAATCACTCCGTGAGAAATGGACGCAGGATGGGGTGGAGGTGGATGATGAGGACTGGCAGACGGCGGTGTCTTCCCCAGAGAGGTCGCTATCCCGGCACGTTTGAGGCTGGTACAGCTTAAAATCCTCCACAGAATTTATATGACAGGACCCCGTTTGGTACACATGGGATGGTCTGATAATGGGAACTGTAGGCGGCGATGTGGTCACGTGGGGACATTCATACATATAATTTGGGAGGGCGAACATATCATATCCTTCTGGCTCAAGATCCATGACACTATTAATGCGGTACTACAGGTTCACCTCCGCCCAGAGGCAAGACGATGCCTCCTCAATCTGTGGGAACCTACAGATCTCAACACAAATCAGACACGGTGGGCTACGCTGGGGTTCATGCTGGCAAAACGCAACATTGCTCAACTATGGGGGGCCACACTACCACCCACACTGGCAGCATGGGAGAAGAACCTTGACAGGTGCATGTTTCGGGAGAAAACAGTCTACCTGGCAAGAGGGTGCCCCAAAAAATGGTCCCGGATGTGGAGCCCCTGGAATACCTACCGGGAGAGATCTGTGTGCCTCCTGATTGTCACGAACAAAATGACCCCCACACCCTGTAACATTCCTCTACCATGTAGAAATCCGACGTATTTCCTCCTGTACCGACTGTAATGTATGATTTGGCTAACCCTCTGCAATGTTTATTGGAACCGATGTATGTTTAATAAAAAGAATTATAAAAAAAAAAGAATACGTATGCGATTAACAAAATAAAAACAACTGAGACAGTCAGACAGATTACAAAAAAAAAAAAAAAAAAAAATAGTCAAACCAGTGGCAATCACTCGGGGTAGCATCCAACACATTGTTTTTCACTCACTGTATCACTCTAGACAGAGGCCCACCTGATGCAAATCAGTATTGACCCAGTTCCTCAAGAAAACAGCCCATTCTGAACCTTGGATATATCACTGCTCATCCCTCCACCCCGCAGCCTACTGGTTTTTCAGTTGGGAGATTTCAGTTTCACGTAACCCATCCCCCACCCCGAATCTCCCAGACTAAACTATGCCCATGTCTGTTGGGACAGAGGAACTGGAACAATTTCAAGAGGGGGTGCTATCTAATGTAATAAATGTGTGCTTGACAGTGCTTGCAATGACGATCCTTGATGCATGGAAGAATTTTTAGGGGGCCTAAAGGATGGAAATCTTTTGAAGATTCTGCCTGTTTATTTTGTATTTGGCCAGTCTCTATGTATTGAACATATGATGTGCATTTATTCATTTTAGCTAAAATAGTGCACTGCTTTGCTCATAATATCGAGCCACACTCTTTGTCGGGGGACAAAAAAAGAAAACAGAAATGTAAAGATTTTTTACCTGAATGCTGCCGCCGACCCCCACATCGCACTCCTCTAAGCTTCTTCTTCTGGGAATTGGCTCCCAGACTGCACTGCGGCCAATCATGATGTTGCATGAAAGCAGCGTCAGGATTGCCCTGGGCGCTGGAAACTTGCACTCCCAGGGAGTCTGGGAGCCTGTGCTTGCTCTCTCCAGCCCCAGCAACGCAGCTAGGGCTGGAGAAAGCTTCAGTGTGCATGAGGGTTTGGCCGGCGTGAGACGGCTGGCCAAACCCTCATGCGCAGTGAAGGGAGTGTCCACCACTTCCCCACCAGCAAAATCATCGCTTGGACCCGTCTCTAAGACTTGTCAGAGTCCTGGGAGTGGGTCCAGGGGATTAAAATAAAACAATAATAAAACGGGTTTAAAACCCTTTTTATTATCGTTAATTTGCTGGTGGTGGCGGGGGGCGGCACTCCTCCACCCTAATGGAGTGGCCGCCGTGGTTGCCCGCCCACCATATGCCATGGCTGCCATCTCTAAGACTAAAAATAACATCCAGTATTCCAGTGTTAGTGTTTTGCCATAGGTGTCTTCATGGGCGTCCACAGAAATTTTTCCAGGGGGGGGCTAACCTGGCAAATGAAGTGGCGTGGCTAATGTTAATCAATAGGGGCGGGGCTAAAATGGCAGACAATCAGGATCGGGTAATGCTCAGGCCAAGCTGAGAAAAAAAAAGTGGTGAATTCTGCATTTGAAACTGGACAACAATTTGAGCACACATGAACCCTAAAATTACCCCCCTGGCCCCTTAAAACTCATACATTCCTGATCCCTAAAATTAGCCCCCTGGCACCCCAAAACCCATAACCCATACCCGCCCTGACCCCTAAAATTGTCCCCCTGGCACCCCAAAACTCATACCCGCCCTGAACCCTAAAATGTCCCCCTTGCACCCCAAAACCCATACCCACCCTGAACCCTAAAATGACCCCCTGGTACCCCAAAACCCATACCCACCATGAACCTTAAAATTATCCCCCTGCCCCCCAAAACTCATACCCTCCCTGAACCCTAAAATTACCCTCCTGGCCCCTTAAAACCCATACCCGCCCTGAACCCTAAAATTACCCCCCTGGTACCCCAACACCCATACCCACACTGACCCCTAAAATTACCCCCTGGCACACCAACACCCATACCCGCCTGGAACCCTAAAATTACCCCCTGGCACCCCAAAACCCATACCCACCCGGAACCCTAAAATTACCCCCTGGTACCCCAAAACCCATACCCACCATGAAACCTAAAATTATCCCCCTGGTACCCCAAAACCCATACCCACCCTGAACCCTAAAATTACCCCTGCCCCCCCAAAACTCATACCCGCCCTGAACCCTAAAATTACCCCCCTGGCCCCTTAAAACCCATACCCGCCCTGAACCCTAAAATTACCCCCCTGGTACTCCAAAACCCATACCCACCCTGAACCCTAAAATTATCCCCCTGGCACCCCAAAACCCATACCCACACTGAACCCTAAAATTACCCCCTGGCACCCCAAAACCCATACCCACCCGGAACCCTAAAATTACCCCCTGGCACCCCAATCCCTAACCCACCCTGAACCCTAAAATTACTCCCTGGCACCCTAAAACCCACACCCAACCTGAACCCTAAAGTTACCCCCTGGCACCCCAAAAGCTGAACACTACAAGCTTACACTACATTTGCATATTCGGAGGGGACTGTCCTCCTTGACGTTTCCATGCATGTAAGTCTAGAACACCGTTCACTTAGAGTAACCTAGATATGCAGCCAGTAGGTAATGCTGATGCTGTAGAATGCATTAAAGTTACTGGAACTTACTTAAAAACTGCTGCCTGCTCTTCTGATACTATTCAGTGGAGTCGGGCTGATCAGCAGCACTGTCGTCCTGGCATCCAGCCCCTCCCGAAGGTCTCACTGTGTAGATAGATGTGGGTCAAATGTCTCCTGGTTTCTCCTTGCCTGGGCCTCCTCTGCTTCTTCGTCGGTGCCCTTGGATGCAAAAAGAGACAGATCCATGGCCCTGTTCACCATTCATCTGGTGAGCAGCGCCGTGGATGTGTATTCCATACAAGTGCACAGACAGCAGGGGGAAAGGGATGGCAGTGCAGGTGACGCTTTTCCTTTGTAAAGTAATTCCTGCTGGCATCATAGCCCAGGGTTTGCTGTCTGTGCACTGGTATGGAATACACATCTATACAAGTGCACAGACAGCAAACCCTGGGCTATGATGCCAGCAGAAATTCCTATACAAAAGAAAAGCGTCACCTGCACTGGCCATCCCTTTCCCCCTGCTGTGCACATCATCCCACTCCCACCCCATGCTCACATTCACAACACATCAATTGCTTAGGTGAAATCCCTGCCTTCAGGCAAGGATTCACCTCGGTGGCACCAGTCTAAAAGAAAACAAAGGGTGGGGGCAGGGAGGGTCGCTGAAACCGTTCAGAGGCGGGCTGGCTCGGGCTGGTTCTGGGCCTCTCAGAAGGGGTCATAAAAATCATAATTCTCGGATGCTTAGCATTCAACCATGGCTCGTTCTTAGCACCTGGTGGTGGCTCAGATCAAAGTAGGCGCTTTACAAGCGTAATATGCTACACGGAAAAAATACAGAAACACAACATCCGGGAAATCGTTAACACTCTAAGGGAATGAAATATTAAGTAAAACGTCAAACACAAACAGGAACTAAATCGCTGATATGGATTGCCTTTTTACATTCATTATTTAGAAATCGATCAGTGTTTATGTCAGAATAAAGGGCATGACGTTAGAGCCCGATAAGGACCCGTTGCAACGTCCTCTGCGACCCGGGGGACCCGGCCCATTTAAAGCCCTGGCTGAGGGGTTACTTCAGAGAAATCCCTGTTCTGGAATGGGGGCTGAGCAGGACGTTTGTGGCGGGGAAGGAGGCTCATGGTTCCTGCGCGGCTTGTAGCGTGTCTTTTCCCTGCTAGTGGAGGTGCGTGCTTCAGTCATGCTTCTGGGCTTCAGTCCTGTCCAGATCTGCGCATCCGAGCGTTTCACATTGTAAGTACCATGGATGCATTGGTGAATGCTTTGCAGACACGTTCGGGTGAACTCTGTACTTTTGGTGACGTCATGTGTGAACGCAGCGCCCCGAAGTGAACTCACCAGTTAATGTAGGGTGACCAACTGGCATGGTTGCAAATTCAGGACGGTAAGTGTAAAAATTCAGGACCAAGGGTCAAAATTCAGGACGAAAATTCAGGACAGAAGCTCAAAATTCAGGACAAATCTTCGGAACAAAAGGCACGTTTTACAGACACATCAGAGGAAGTTGCGCGATAGTATAAAAGTAAGTAAATAGACAACCACTTAAGTACAAGTCAAAATAAGTTTATATTAGGTTGAGACAATCGTGCACTTCACGGTTTTTTGGTATGCGCACAGCTTTGAGCAACTGTGCAGGTCTTTTTGAGGTATTTCATATGATAATAATCTATTTATATGGTTACTGCACTGGGTTGTCCAGTCTGATATTTTGTTTACAACTCATGGTCGTGAGCAGACATGTATGGTGAGAGAAGTGCTCAGGAAGATCTGCTCGGATAGACTTTGTTACTAGCATCTCATATCTGAGTGCCATTGTGAGATGTAACGCGGCAAGCATAGGTGAACTAAAGGGAGGATTGCTGTGATGAACCCACTATAGGGAACGCATTATGGGTGTTTCAGCAAGTGGAACTTAAAATATGGAATCTGATTTTGCTTATGGGGGCTTCGCAGAGAGTTGCACTAGCTGACGGAAGTCACAAAGGTGCTTTTCCCTGCAGCTTTCTTAAAGAAGGCACTGTCAGTACACTATTACATAGTTTATTTTTGACACCTTGCCTATTGTTACAAACACAATATACATCTCAAGCACAGCTTATGGCACTATGAGGCTCTCCCTAAAACCTTACACCTAAAACAAAGCATGCAAACATTTACAATTACTAGTGTAACATTCAAGTAGCAGTTGGGTGTCACTCAAAATGTCGTATGCATGATGTATGGATCCCACACATAAGCACACAGCAAATACAGAATAGTAATACATAGGCAAGGGAGTAGCCAGAAAATTGAAATACCTCCCACTTTGAACTAAAGCTCTTATGGCACCAAGAAAGCAAAGTAAGTCATCACAACCCTCCCCAGAAGAGCTCTCTTGTCCAAGGATCTAGCCATTCATCCTTCCATCAAACCCCTGACATACACCATTTCAAATGTACTTTCTGTTATCTATTAATTTTTTCATCCACCATTCAGTCTTTCACCATTCATTCTGTCCTTCTATCTGTGTTCCCATCCATATCCAAACCTTTTCAACCATTTGCAAACCTATCCAACGTCTATTCTTCCATCCATCATTTCACTCATCCATCCCTCCATCCACCATTTCACCCAATCCATCCATCATCCATCCACCCTTTCACCGAATCCATCCTTTCACTCATCCATCCACTCTTCCACCAACCCATCCATTCACTCATCCATCCAACCATTTACCCTTTCACCCAATCCATCCTTTCACTCATCCATCCACTCTTCCACCCATCCATCCACTCCTCCATCCAACCACTTACCCTTTCACCCATCCAGCCACCCTTTCACTTATCCATCCATCAACCATCCACCCTTTCACCCAATCCATCCTTTCACTCATCCATCATCCATCCACCCTTTCACCCAATCCATCCTCTCACTCATCCACCCACTCTTCCACTCATGAATTCCATTCACTCATCCATCCAACCATTTACCTTTTCACCCAAGCCACCCTTTCACTCATCCATCCACTCTTCCACCCATCCATCCATTCAGTCATCCATCCATCCATTAACCCTTTCACTTATTAATTCATCAATCCATCCATCATTTCTCTCATCCATCCACCCATTCACTCGCCCATCATCCACCCTTTCACTCATCAATCCATCCTTTTACTGATCTATCTTTCATAATTGGTGGTGTGAAGGGTGGGAACCCCAGGACAGCGCACCCATGCGCACACTACTGTTCTTTCACATCCCCTACTGCTCACCTTTACTGGCACGATCGAATCTTTTCTACTGCTGCCTGAAGTCAGTCTGGTATTTTTCTAAATGGCCCTTGTATTTTTATTGGAGCTGTTTGTGTTTATTCTTGTATACAGACAGACATGCACAAACATTTCTCTATCTCTCTCTTTCATTACAGACAATTAAAACAACAGATTGATTTACATTTCTTTAACAGTTTCATAGCGAGATAAAGCGTTGTCCGTTCCTTTCACACTACAAAATGAAATGGCACCGGAGAGTAACAAGACTTCACAATTTATCGAACACAAGCAGGTACATTTGTTAGAAGATACGCGTCTTCTTATGAGAGAAGGGCGAGATTATGCTTTCAACTGCACGGATCCCCTACTTGCATTTTTTCCAGGACCGAAACCCCCCAGGGTACCCCCACTGCCTTCACTGTACGCCCCAACTGCAAGAGGAGACTTCTTTTAACCCCGCAGTGCTCTTCTGCTTCTCCTACCATTTGTGTCATATTTAAGCTTCAACTTTGAACTTTACCTTCCGCTGGGCTCCTCAGTGATTTTAAGCGAAGTAAGGCGCTTTAGAGGTTCCAGGGTGAGAAGTATGCTTTAGCAGCTCAAACTGGCCATTGTCATTCTGTATGTGACAATCAGCCACAGACAGAATGACAATGGGCGGGAGGGGCTGCGAGGAGGAGTGCGAGGCGCCCCATCAGGGAGTTGAGGCCTCCGGCAGGGAACAGCTCTGCTCCCTGCAGGGCCCAGAATTACAGACAAAAGGCGTCTGTAAAAGCATGGGTGTCCGCAGGGGGGGCACTCCAGGGGGGCAAGCGCCCCTCCTTGCCCCCCCTGCGGACGCCCATGGGTGTCTTATATGTAAGAATCACCTGCCAACATTTTGTCATGGAAGCCTCAAATACCCAGAATGGCCTCCAGTATGCCAGCTCCAGCATTTTGCAATGGGTGTCACTGATGCCACAAATTACCTCCAAGGTGCCAGCATATCACAGTTGTTTTGTTGGTTCCTAGTATGTACAACCTGCTTCCTTGTGAATATGCATAGCAGGCACTTTCATCTAGCCTCAGAGTACCGTCTGGGAGCACTCTCTGTTCTAGGGTGCAAACACTCCCAAACGGCTATGCTAATTGTCATGAGACAAGTAGTACCAGAGAAGCACTGCCTCGTTTTCAAAATTCTGCATTAAATTAATTCCACATTAACTGTGGTATCATTAAAAACCATAACTCCAATTAATGCTTTTCCATGTTGTCAATCATCACAGCACGGTTAGCGTTCCATTTACCGTCGAGGTCTCCATTTGTTTCATCGTGGGCTCATTGTCCAATATGTCTCCTCCTCATTCGCTCATTGATATTTCTTTTCCCCAGGGAATTTCAGTCAGATGTCCTTAGTCAGGGGTTGTTGGCCCCCCAGCAGTGTTTCAAAATGCAATGTGATAAACTGAAAATAATAAAATATGTTATCAGCAAGCGGAAAAAAGAAAAGCATGCACTTGTTGATTAAAAGGCCCTGTGTCGAAGGTTACTGCATCACAAAATGTGAAACACAATGGGAAATCTTGAATACTCAGCAAAACCCCTACGATGTGCATCACTACAATTTCAGCTCTTAATAGCGTGCGACATAATTAAAATCATGAGCTGAAGAGTGTGATCAACCCAGAGTAGAAACAGGGACACTTGTAGTTAAACAGCGTCTCAAATATATGTGAAAAATACCCAATGTGAAATTTGCATCAAATGTACAATGAAAGCAAAGTAGGGAGTACTTGTCTCGGAATAAATCAACCTCGTAGGCGTGTGTGTCCCGCGGTCTCCACAATGCGGTGAGAATTATAGGGGTGAAGTGTGAAGGCAGATAATATGGACAATAACAACTTGTGTAGGAAGACGTGATCGTGCAAATACACATCAGTTGCGTCAATGTTGAAGTCAGATATTCTGCTGACTGAATATAAAAAATGTAAACGCGCACCTATAGAGTGCAACACGGGCAGCTTAGCTGATTCTTAAGCATCAATTCTGTAGCATTTAACACATGGGGGGGCAACTGGACATGTCAGGCCCATGAGACCAGGCCTGTGACATCCCCAGCCCTGGAAGATCTGTCTGATAGCTGGTGCCGGTACCTCTATGCCCCTGTGCCATCCATCAGACAAAAGCATTGCCCAAGGTTGCTTTTTGGCGCTTGCTTGCAGCAAGGGTTGGCATTGTTTTATTAGCCCAACAATAAGCTTTTTTTCACTAATAGTATAATAAAACAAGCATTTGCAATGCAATAGGTCTCGCATTTACATGAGTTTAAGCTATTGGCATTGTAAATGACAATGCTTTTATTTATGTTTCAAAACTAAAACATAAAGAAAAGGCATTGTCATTTACAATGCCAATAGCTCAAACTCGCGTAAATGTGAGACCTGTTGCATTGCAAATGCTTGTTCCTAATTGAAACATATATTTTTCTTCCATGGTGTTAGAATGCTGTTCACATGGAGCACCTGCTCAGCTTAACAAGAAGCATTATAAGCAACAAATTAATTGAATGAATGAGAAACCAAATGGTGCAATCTGATAAAAAAAAACGCCCTAATTAAAGAGATGATGATACCTACGAACAGGAACCAAGGCCATTGACTTCCTAGTACAATGGGTTGGGCTAACCCTGTCCTCCATTGCAATTAAGTCCACAGAACTGGACAATGTATTTTCCACTTTTGTGTGTTGCTGAATATGAATGAGGAAACACTGACGAAATGTTTGGCATGCACAATTATATGAGAACATTTTTATGAGTTTATAAGCAAAATTTATAAGCTATTGTGTATTTTTTAAGGATTAGCAGCTCATCATGTATTTACTTTCTAGATGAAGAGTCAGATTCTGTTGCTTGATACGTGCAAACATTGTATGTATGGATGAATGCAAGTACCTTGGTAAATATTAGAACTGGGCTAGTGTGAACCTGACTGGAAAGCAGTGGAGTGCTGTAAATGGTCAGGGCACGGAGGGGGTGGGGTGTGGGGGGGGGGATTGTTCATGGTTTCCCCCCCTTTTAATGTAGATGAGATTGTTCATTGAAAAAAATGTGTATTGCATGCCTTTCAGAAATGAAGGAATATGTTTTTTAGCTTTGCCTCAACCATGGTTATTCATAAGCTTTCAATGTTTAGTCTTTTAGTGGGGGCCAAAATGATCTACAATTAACATACAAGTATGTCACTGAATCGAAAAATAGTAAAATGGCGGTTTGGTTGAAAGCTTTTGAAGAGAATCCAACTGTGACTGAAAATGAAGGTTTTGCAGCATTTTGCAGCATTTCGAACATTAAAATGTCACTCATATTTACTCTGAAATTATGAAAATGTCACACATAGCAATCTGAAACCTTGGCAGCTACGTCTACAGTTGATTCTAAAATGCCGCTGTCAGAGCCTGTACATGTGAATGGTTTCGTATGTATCTTCTTAAGATACAGTGCCGCCAGGTGGTGAAGCGCTATAGCGCTGCGCGACTCACCTCAGAGCTGCGCGATCCCTTCAGCACCTGCTTGGTGAGGGCGATGACGTCAACGCTACAGGTGTTCACCTTCTCGGTCAACAGTCCTTTTACTGACTGCCCGAAACGCGCCTGGCCCTCGGCGGTCGCCATCTTGGGAGCAGCGTCCTTCTCCATGACGGCGAACAGACCCGGAAGAATGACTGAAGGAAACGCGATATTGCGCAAAAGGCTCTGAAGCCCGCGAGCCGCCGTGCGTGTGCACATCTGCTGTCCGGCGCCGGGCGACGTCAGTTGCGTGGCACATGGGCGGCGCATGGAGCGCGCGGCCGGAGGTGTCCGGGGCTCCCGTGAGCTGAGGGAGCCCCGTGTGTTGGAGAAGTGAGGCGGGAGCCCACCCCGCAGAGGGAAGTCCGGCGGGTGCCCACCCTGCAGAGGGAAGTCCGGCGGGAGCCCACCTCGCCTTCGTGAATGCCGCATGGTGCGGCCGGAGCAAGATTCAGCGCTGAGTCCCCACAAGAGCCGGTGAGTGGGGTTGAGCGGGAGGCATGCTGGACGCCGCGCCTGGACAGGACATGTGCACGCGTATGGTGCGAGCAGGAGTTGTAAAGACGCGAGCCGTACGCGTGCACATCTCCTGTCTGTTAAGCTTGAGCACAGACAGTCGATGTGCACGCGTACGGCTTGCGGCGTTATTACAACTTCTGCTCGCACCATACGCGTGCACATCTCCTGTCCAGGACTTGCCGTACGCGTGCACCTGTCCTGTCCCGCATCGGAGCAAAAGTCGGCAACAATAGATCTCGCATAGCGAGCAGCGCTTTGCGCTGCATCGCTAGGCGAGACCTAAAAAGAATCAGGAAAAAGGAGGGCAGATTCCCAACACCCATAATGGCGGGCTGCCACTGTTTGTACTCGATTCTATCTCAAGCTCCCTATCACACTCTAATGTCAACAAAGTCTTCGTCAGAGAAGCCAGTCACCAAGTAGACCCCTCAAGGAGCAAAGATCTTCATGGACTCGTAGGTCCCTCCGAATGCCAGGGTAAGTCTATACCAGCGGCAGGCACGAGCCGCGGAAAATGAGGTAAATCTGGCCTGACCATGACCAACTCTGGAAGCTTTCTGATCTTCCTCTTTCACCCAAATAAATCAAATATGAGTAAATTGTCATAAATATCTTCTATTTAAAATTAGGCCTGGGTGGAGTTCTGCTCCGTGGAACTCCATGAAGTGGCAAAAAAAATCTGCCTTGCTTCACGGAGTGCCGCGTGTGGCTGAGTGTGGCAAGTCACGCTGCTTGCACTGATTTTTAGCGCCAGGAGTTTGTCCCGTGCTCTAAAATCAGCACGAACTGCACTACGCATCGCGCTGGAGGACGCTGCTTCTTTCTGCCGCTCGAGTAGATATCCTTCTCGAGTGGCAGCTTCCCCAACGTGAGCGGCAGATTTCTCAACTCAAGCGGTCGTGACTTGCCGCAATGGCCCGATCTGAGAAATCTCGCTAGGAAGAAGTCTAGCGCGTGATTTTTCCCGCTCGCGCTCGCCAACTTAAACTTGGCGAGCAGCGCAAGAGAAAAAACTCCACTTTGTGTCACTTTGCAGAGTTTTGCGGAACTCCGCGCTCTGCGTGGAGGGGGCAACACTCCGCAGACTCCGCCAGTGGAGCAGAAGTCTTCGTCCACCCCTATTTAAAATCATTACAAAGAGGTGCCATCTCCCGAGATGGTAATATTATTTGTAATACAATTAGTAACTTGTGATCATGCCATACTTGCTTTCCTACCCACTTATTACACCAACGGTGCTGCATTGTTTTATTCATGTAACTCTTAAAATAAGAACGTAGAATATTTATTGCATCCGTCTTATATCAAAGAGAGCTTTGTTGGCAGTGAGTGTTGTACAGAACAGCCAATCTGAGAGATTGGAAGACCAGAAGCAGACTGTTGACCAGAAGCCGAGTGTACATTAATGGTCATTGGGTTTTTCCTGCCTAGGGCCATACTCAACAATAACTCAAACAGATGGAAAGACGACAACCTCAGAGAAAAGTCTACTGCAACAGGATACCATATCATAACATAAAATAAAGGAAGCACTTTGGGGTAGGGACCTTATTTCTTAATTTCCATGCAGGAAAACTATGTTCTAATCCAGGTTTGTGTACTTGACCAAACATTGTTCGACCCTGAGCAAATCACTTTATCTTCATAGGCATCAAATCGTAAATATGTGTAAAACTAATATAGATATGTGTGATGTAAAAACAACAGTGCCATATAGCACTGTTACAATTACATTTTCTCATAGCCCCTGTCTATAATTTCCTTATTCCTGTAATCCGCAACAAGTAATCGGCGAGGGGCTACTGATGAAGTGTAGTACAGCCACAGCAGTATGTGGAAGCTGCGGCGGGGTCTGATACAGCACAGCTCCCTGTGCTCTGGTTTTATTTTTTGGAGACCCTGCCTGACACTGTGCTGATCACTGCAGTGAAGCTCCGTTTTTATGGTACATCTTGCTGCAGGTCGTTGTATTAAAGAGTTTGGGGCTTGTGAGTGTGTGTGATTTGTTTCATGCTTGGGGCTCAGCTGCATGTTTGTTTTGAACAGCCAGACCAACATTTCGGTGCTGGTTTCCCTATATGCTGCCTATAGTGTGTTTGTGCTGCACACTGTTGATTGGGAGAATGTGTGGGTGACCAAGACCTCCAATTCATATCTGAGGATTGGCTGCACGCTGTCTGAACAGCCTGTTATGCTGCTGCTGCTGATTACCTTTAACAGACTTAAAAGTTCATCTTGTATTAAATAGTTTGTTTTGTGAAGTTGTGTGCCTCTGCCCAGTTGTATTTACATGGAGGGGGTTCGCTGTATCCCGGGGTTCTCAAGGATGGACTAATCCATATTTGGGGGTTCCAGCAGTGCTGCAGACAGTTATTTTATATTGGGACATGCTCTCCCCACAGCTCTCTTACCTGTTTCCCCACCTGACCAGTTCTGTGATTGGCTGTTAGGTGCTATGCCACCCTCTTTCCTCATCACAGTTCCAAAGCGAGGCTTGAACTAGTCATGTGACCTCCTGTGGTCACACTGAGGTCTATCTTATCAAGCCTTTCATCCCTATTGAACCTTCCTCACAAAGTGTCGAGCCAGTTTGTTTTAGTAAAGAGTGGCTCGTTAACGAGTCTACCTGTGGCATCTTCGCTGTTTGGGGTTGCTATGGCATGGAAAGGGTAATGGGTTAGAACCTTTGCCTCTTGCTCAGAACCCTAGCCTCCCACCCCCTTTAATTACCCGATTCCTTACCTTCCGTCAGTGTTTCCCAGGAGGGTGCACTGCCAATAGCAGCTCCTACCTGAAGAATGGAGTAATCCCGGGCAGGCCTCTGACTCTTCAGCTCAGGACTCTGGACCGCCCGTAGTATGTTCTGGTGGCTCTACGCTGCCTCCAGGGTCGGGCTCTCAATGTGCCTGGCTGAATACCGTAGACCATGCACTGATGGTTCAATGCTGCTCTCGGGGCCTGGCCTCTGTGGCTCCTACGGGGCACTCAGGTGGTACTTGGTGGTGGCCTGGCAGTGCACGTACAGCTGAGCTTTACTACCTCTGGACTGACTGCATATGTCACTTTCTGGTGATTTTAGTAGGGCCTTCTGAAATAGGGTATCCACTGCACCCCAAGTCGGTGCATGCTGTGTGATACTGAATACCTCAAAAATGTTTGCAATAAGTCAAAAGGCTCTCAGTTCGCTCTCACACAAATATAAATACAATTATACAGCAGATTATTACTAAAGGTTTGTGTTAGAAATGGGATCTCTAGTTGGCAAGGGCTTGCACCTTTGTCCAAGTAGGGACCCTTCTTCCTAGTCAGGGTAAGGGTTGTTACACTCGTGAAGTAACCCCTGCTCACCCTCGTGGTAGGAAGAAGGGTCCCTACTTGGACAAAGGTGCAAGCCCTTGCCAACTAGAGATCCCATTTCTAACATTGGTTGTCAGCGGTGAGGATAGGACTTGTGTTTGCACTTGACTTACAGTGATTGGTGTGCACTACTACCATATCGCAGACCATTACGTACCACATACTGGTTCTTTTTCTTTGGCCTATTTTTGATCTTGCCAGTTTTCAACTCACTACTTTTGTCATGCCTGAATCAATTGCATCATCCGTTGCATCTCTGGAAGTTATCTTTGAGGAGGACAGGTTGGAATCCTATGCCGTAAAGGAGTTACGAGCGATTTGTAAAAACCTGAAAGTCCAAATTAAAGGCCTCACAAGGAAGGAGGAGCTACAGAAGGCGCTGAGGGCCTGGGTAGCAGCCAGACATGCCAATGGGCAGCCTGGTGATCTCAGTGAGGAGGTGGAGGAGCCTATTTCCAGGGTGGATGTGCTTTTGGGTAGGGGCGAACCTGCCAGGTCAGGCAGCAGCAGTCTGTCCCCAGAGGAGCTGGAGGACAGGCGGGAGGCAAGGCAGTTTGAGCTGCAGAAGCTCAGGCTAGAGAGTGAGCGGGAGGAGAAGAGATTGGCCAAAGAGGAGAGGAAGATGCTCTTAGAGCATGAGAGAGAACTGAAGGAGCTAGAACTTAGGAGTAAGTCAGGCTCAGATGGTGGCAGCAATTCATCCAGAAAGGCAGACAGGATTGTGCACATTCCCAAGAACGTAGGCAAGGAGTTCAAGAAGGGGGATGACATACAAAGGTGGTTTCAGGGTTATGAGGCAGCCATACACATGAATGGGGTCCCTGAGGAGAATTGGGGAGCAGGATTGTGGCCACTTTTCCCTGAAGAAGCAAGGGATGCTCTGATAGCTTTGGGTAAGGGGTATCACCTCACCTATGCTGACATGAAGGATGCCCTTCTCACGAAGTATGGTCTTACTCCTGAAAAGTACAGGGATCAGTTCAGGTCCAGTAAGAAGTCTGATGCCAACTCTGTGGTTTTCAGCATCACGGTAGGCTCGGACGGAGCTACCGACTCGTACGAACTTTGCTTTTGTGCTATTCCTGCAAAGAAGAAGTTACCTTATCAAGCATTCATTTTTAAAGTATCGTATTGTCAATTTTTGTCGTAATTGGTCTTGTCTTGAGTATATAAAAATTGGTTATTTTTCTAAACTGGTGTGGTGTCCGTTTGTAGTGCTTACACTGTATTACTGTTGGTTATGTGCAAATGCTTTACACACTGCCTCTGAATTAAGCCTGACTGCTCGTGCCACGCTACCACGAGGGTGAGCAGGGGTTACTTCACGAGTGTAACAACCCTTACCCTGACTAGGAAGAAGGGTCCCTACTTGGACAAAGGTGCAAGCCCTTGCCAACTAGAGATCCCATTTCTAACAGTTTGTGAAATGTAATTGATTGCTACTTAATTGCGTTCAAAGTTTAACTTTCTTGCAAATGCTGTACGAATTAGAAACCTGGAGGGCCTTTTTAGGTCTCGCCTAGGCAGCGCGCATGCGCTAATCTAGGAGATGACCTTTAGAAATTGGTCTGCCCTTTTCAAGCACTCGTGCTTGTGCTGGCATCCACCTTGCGGGAGCGGGCACGCTAATTGAAAACAGATGGCCCGCGCGCCGCTGCTCGCTCCCGCAAGGTGGATGCCAGCACAAGCAGGAGTGCTTGAAAAGAGCTGTTTGCATTTGCCTGCTCGCGCGCTCGTGGTCGCTTTAACTTTCAGCGCGAGGCGCGCGCGCTTGTTTCCCTTCTAAATCGTGCATGGTTAGCTGCTGAAGGTGCCTCCTTGTTCTGCTATGTCCTGAACTCACAGGCTACACAGTCCACGTCTCTACTCTCCACTATTGCTCTCTATCCCGTCCTCCTGAGGCTTCCTCACTCAGCTTCTCGCTGCCTCCATAAAAATCTTTGTCCGATACCAACATCAGCAGTTAGTACGTGTAGCCCTCAGGTCTCCCTCTTGTGTGCCACCCTTTTGATACTACGCACTCTCCTTGTATTCCATGTCTGTCCTCCTTGTATTCCATGTCTGTCCTCCTTGTATTCCGTGTCTGTCCTCTTTGTATTCCGTGTCTGTCCTCCTTTTAGTCTGTGTCAGTCCGTGTCTGTCCTCCTTTTAGTCCGTGTCTGTCCTCCTTTTAGTCCATGTCTGCCTTTAGTCCGTGTCTGTCCTCCTTTTAGTCCGTCCTCCTTTTAGCCCGTGTCTGTCCTCCTTTCTCTCCTCCTTTTAGTCCGTGTCTCTCCTCCTTTTAGTCCGTGTCTCTCATCCTTTTAGTCCGTGTCTCTCATCCTTCTATTCCATGTCTCTCCTCCTTCTAATGCCACCCAGCCATCACTCACAATCAACTCACTCTGAGTTCACATTCTGCTAACCCCACCCATTCATCACTCACCATCCTCTCTCTGAATGCACCTTCTTCCTACGCCACCCAGTCATCACTCACCATCCTCATCACTCACCATCCTCTGAGAGCACCTTCCTCCTACGCCACCAAGTCCTCACTCACCATCCTCTCTCTGAGTGCACCTTCTTCTAGCGCCACCCAGTCATCACTCACCATCCTCTCTCTGAGTGCACCTTCTTCCTACGACTCGCAGTCCTCACTCACCATCCTCTCTTGAGTGCACCTTCTTCCAACTCCACCCAGTCAGCACTCACCATCCTCTGAGTGCACCTTCTTCTAGCGCCACCCAGTCATCACTTACTAACCTCTGAGTGCAAATTCTTGCTACGACTCGCAGTCCTCACTCACCATCTTCTCTTGAGTGCACCTTCTTCCAACGCCACCCAGTCAGCACTCACCATCCTCATCACTCACCATTCTCTCTGAGTGCACCTTCTTCCAACGCCACCCAGTCATAACTCACTAACCTCTCTGAGTGCACATTCTTCTAGCGCCACCCAGTCATCACTCACTAACCTCTCTGAGTGCACATTCTTCCTACGACTCGCAGTCCTCACTCACCATTCTCTTGAGTGCACCTTCTTCTAGCACCACCCAGTCAGCACTCACCATCCTCTGAGTGCATCTTCTTCCTCCGCCGCCTCGCAGTGCTCACTTGCCATCATCACTCTGACTGAACCCCTGAATTTCGGCAAAGCTTGACCTCACAAGTCAGGTGTTCAGTTACCAGAGTAGGCGCAGGATGATGCACTGAGCTGCTTCCCATCTAGGAGCCCTCTCCATGTCCATACCATTATGGCAGATTGACAACCCCCTTACTGAAAGCTGCACGTGTGTAAGTAATCCTATATATTCTTAGAAAACAGCCACACGTTTTTGGATGAATAGTTAGAAATGAAAGTTTCAGAGAGCGGCTTCCCGTCACACCGCTGACCCTGTTGTCCTTGTAGTTTGTTGACCCGGAAGTGGCAAGATTGGAGCCAGAATCCTGCCCTCCTGTGTACCAGAAATGTGTCCTCTATACCAGAAATCTGCCCTCCTGACCCGGGTCGGGGAAGTAGCTTCAGCCAGTGCTCGCTGCTGAGATGTGGAGAGTAACCTTTGGGTACGGGTCTCAATGTCTGCGGGACCGGCTCACCCTTTCATCCTTCTGAAGTCAATCCAACCCCATTCCACAGGCTAGTAATATCGCCATGCTTGGAAACAGCAACGTCCATGGAGGAAACGCTAGAAATGAACTTTCATCTCAAATGGGGCACAGCCGTTTTGCGACAACGATTCCACTCTGTAAAATGTGTTATGTATGTAATGCATGTTATTGTTGCTTGGAACTTGTATAGTCCAGATAACATTCACTTAAAGTTTTTGCGAATGTGTCACACCCACCAGAGATGGTCTTAAAGCCCTCGAGTAGCTTTGACCGTTCCAGGTTCTTTTGTCGCATTCTGATAAATATAGACCTCATTTTAGAATTGGAGCAGCAGGACTGCATATCCCACAGTGCAAAGTGAAAACCTGGAGTGAATGAGCTACTTAGCCACGGAATTGGAAATGTGAGCGCTCTGGCTTAGCCATCTAAACTGCAACCTATAGAAGAACCCAAGAGGGCACACTTTTCTGCTACCCCTTGTGCCAGAAGGCCACTGTTCCATATTTTGTTGTCACAATGTAGCCTCTTATTAACATCCACTTTAGGGAGACCAACACAATATGGAAATCTCTTCAAGCTCAAGGAAGCTTGCGTTATAAACAAGCATTGGCATAGCCAATAGGTCTCGCCTTTGGGACCTTATAAGTGTTTAGCCATGCAACAGTTGATGTTGTTGCACCAAGGATATTGTGCTGCATAACTAAATACTTATAAGGTCCCAAAGGTGAGACCTATTGGCTATGTCAATGCTTGTTTATCATTCTGCTGCTGAAAGGTTCCAAGGTTATGTGGGGGTCTGCAGCACCTGTCCCTTCAGTTCCTCTAGTGACAATGTGTTGGGGCCACACTTCTCGACTCTCCTTTCCTTCCATTGGTGGCCAGCTGCGCGCCCTGGCTCTCCAGGCTTGGGCTGGGAGCATTGGTCCCCGTGACGGTGTCCGTGCATTTTACCGTTCCCCTGATACCTTCAGATGCTTCTGTGCTCGGAGCCGCTCTCCCCGTCCACTCATCGCCCATCCTTTCACCCTTACTTCACCATCATTACAGTGATGACGTGCTGGCAGGCCTCCCGATATTGAACAGGGCTACTGAATCGGTGCCATTTAAATGAACTGCTGCTTGTCAGAGGCCCGGCCCTTTGAATTGATGCCACTGCTGCGGAGGAGGGGCACCCGGACCCAGATTCCATGCCGCTCTGACAAATGCGCCCTTTACGACCCTTATCCATTCCTCGCTCTTTCGCCGCGAATGTGCTGATGGCGCAGAGTTGTCGGGCGAGGGCAGGGCCTGCCCTCCCACTTTCATTCATCACCTGTCCGGCTTCTCTTTTGGTTCCCATAAAAATGTGACGTGAGGCTGGCAGGCTCGAGATGCTCTCGAGTCCTTGCCTCGAGCTGTCTTACACTCAGTGACACCCCCATCACTCACTGCGCGCGCAGTGACAGGGCGCGCCCGAGAGCCACCCTGCGGGCCGCTCTTCTCCCAGATCTGACATACGGAGGTCTTTAAACCGACTGACCCTGTCAGAGTCGGAGCTCTGCAGCTTCCTGTGTTCAAGGGGATGAGACCAACATTAGAGTCTCTTAGGGGGTAGCACCTCATACCCCTGGCTTGCCCCTTGATACCCTTGGCCACCCCTTATCTCATGGGTCATGAAGGAAGTGACAAAAAACAGTGCTTAAAGCATCTTCTATGTGACGTAGCCCTCTTAACTTGCCTTTCCTAAGGCCTCAGCAATATGTAGGAGCGAAGAATGGGGCAAAGGGTTCATCCATGTGATGTCATTGGGGGGGTCAAAGGATTTGTGATGTCACTACCGTTACCGCTGGCATTTTGTTGAATGCGCTCCCTTGCTGACTATACTCACCAAACAGAAGTGCAGGTACCCTATACCAGAGTATCTGGTCACTTCTGAGAAGTGCTGGTACTCTCCATTTAAAAGTATTGCACCACTGCTAATAAATGCAGGTACTCTCCATCTCCAAATAAAGAAGTGCAGGTACCCTATACCAGAGTATCTGTTTACTTCCGAGAAGTGCTGGCACTCTCTGGTTAAAAGCATTGCACCTCTGCTAAGAAGTGCAGGTACTCTCCCTCTCCAAACTAAGAAGCGCAGGTACCCTATACCAGAGTATCTGTTTACTTCGAAGGAGTGCTAGTACTCTCCAGTTAAAAGCATTGCACCTCTGCAGAGAAGTGAAGGTATTAGTCTCCCCTTCCCCAAATGAAGAAGTGCAGTTACCCTATACCGGAGTATCTGTTTACTTCCGAGAAGTGCTAGCACTCTCCAGTTAAAAGTATTGCACCTCTGCTAATAAGTGCAGGTACTCTCCCTCTCCAAATAAAGAAGGGCAGGTACCCTATACCAGAGTATCTGTTTACTTTCAAGGAGTGCTATCACTCTCCAGTTAAAAGCATTGCACCTCTGCAGAGAAGTGCAGGTATTAGTCTTCCCTTCCCAAAATAAAGAAGTGCAGGTACCCCATACCAGAGTATCTGGTTACTTCTGAGAAGTGCTGACACTCTCCAGCTGAAAGCATTGCACCTCTGCTAAGAAGTTCAGGTACTCTCCCTCATCAAATAACGAAGTGCAGGTACCCTATACCAGAGCAGAGTATCTGTTTACTTTCGATAAGTGATGGTACTCTCCAGTTAAAAACATTGCACCTCTGCTGAGAAGTACAGGTATTAGTCTCTCCCTCTCCAAATATGGAAGTGCAGGTACCCTATACCAGGATATATGTTTACTTCTGAGAAGTGCTGGTACTCTCCAGTTAAAAGCATTGCACCTCTGCAGAGAAGTGCATGTATTAGTCTCTCTCTCTCCAAATAAAGAAATGCAGGTACCTTATACCAGGGTATCTGTTTACTTCTGAGAAGTGCTGGTACTCTCCAGTTAAAAGCATTGCACCTCTGCTAAAAAGTGCAGGTTCTCTCCCTCTCCAAATAACGAAGTGCAGGTACCCTATACCAGAGTATCTGTTTACTTCTGAGAAGTGCTGATACTCTCCAGTTATAAGCATTGCACTCCTGCTGAGAAGTGCAGGTACTCTCCCTCTCCAAATAAAGAAGTGCAAGTACTGAGTACCTGACAGCACCGCCCCATTTAAAGCACTAGTGCTGTATACTTATTGGCACAGTAACTGCAATTACATTTCGAGAGGGCAGCATAGTGGTGTCAGACGCTGCTTCCTAGATATGTGTGTGGGTGTTAGAAATGGGATCTCTAGTTGGCAAGGGCTTGCACCTTTGTCCAAGTAGGGACCCTTCTTCCTAGTCAGGGTAAGGGAGTTACACTCCTAAAATAACCCCTGCTCACCCCTTGGTAGCTTGGCACGAGCAGTCAGGCTTATTCTAGAGGCAGTGTGTAAAGCATTTGCACATAACCAACAGTAATACAGTGTAAGCACTACAAACTGACACCACACCAGTTTAGAAAAATATCCAATATTTTTATATACTTTAAACAAGACCAAATACGATAAAAATCCACTGTACAGTACTTTAAAAATCTTCAGTTATCACAGTGTCCTTTAAAAACAGTTCCTTGATGTCGATAGCTCCGTCCGGGGCTATCACGGCGTAGAGAACAAACAAATCCAAACAGTTCTGGCTGACCGCGGCGTCGCGGGTCAGCTACGGTGTCGGGAAGACCCGCAAACAGTACCTTTCAGAAATGCAGGGCGTCGATGACCTCGCGGTGAGCTTCCGAAAACACGGCGTCCGCAGGCGTCGGTTCCGGAGGTCGGTGCGGCGTCGTCGGGGCCCTCGAAGTCACACGCGTTGCAGATCGATCTCCTCTGTTGAAGTCAGGAGCGCTGGCGTCGGCCGGCGTCGGGTGCTTCGGTGCGAAGTGCAGCGGTGCGGTGCTCTCAGGTCGCGGTGCGAGCAGCGGCTCGGTGGCGGCGTTGGATGGCGTCGTCAGTGAGACCAGGGTCGCGGTGTGAGATGAAGGCGGTGCTCGTCACGGTGCTGGCAGGTCACGGCGCAGCAGCGGCGTCGTCGTAGCTGCTGCACTGTCGTCGGCTGACGAACGGGAGTCGATGGCACCGGCGTCGGTGGGCCAAGGCTGCGGTGCGGGATGAGGGCGGTGCGTCGTGTAACTTACGAGCGGTGCCCCCGAACCACGGTGCAAGCAGCGGCGTGGAGTCCGGCGTGGAGCGGCGTCGTCGGGAAGGCCACGGCGTCGTCGTGAAGCAAGGCGGTGCGGAGTGCGGTGCCCACAGGTCACGGTGTGAGCAGCGGCTCGGTGGCGGCGTCAGCAGGCGTCGTCGGTGAGACCAGGGTCGCGGTGCGGCGTTGCGGCGGTGCCCTCTGCGGTGCCGTCGGGACACGGAGTCGGCAGCGGCATCGTTGACGTCATCGAGTTGCTTTTCTTCTGTTGCAGCACAAAACACACAGTCCCCAGTGCTGAGGGCAGAAGAACTTGAAGTCTTTGCTGTTCCTGAGACTTCTTGAACAGGGGGCAAGCTCTACCTCAAGCCCTTGGAGACACTCACAAAGTAGATTGCAGAAAGTTCAGTTCCAGTCCTTTCACTGCCCAAGACAGAAGCAGCCACTGCAGGCCAACACAGCAAAGCACAAAGCAAAGTGGTAGTTCCTCCTCACAGCTTCTCCAGCTCTTCTTCTTGGCAGTCTTCTTGATCCAAAAGAGTTCTAATTTTCTGGGGTTTGGGTCCCCCTTTTATCCTCAATTTCTCTTTGTTCTCTGAAGACAGAGAGGCCTTTGCCTAGTCCAAACCAGTTCTGGTCAGTCCTGGAGCACTTTGTTGACAAGTCTCCTTCTTTCCTTTCACAGTGCAGGCCAGGGACATCAGACGCACCACAGGAGGTGGAGCCAGCATTGTGGAGGGAAGGCCCAGCCCTATTCAGGTCCCAGGTGCATCTCCTCCCACCCATCTACATGTAGATCTTGCTATTCAGCCCTGTGCTGACTCACCCTGTCTCCTGGCATCCCCCAGCCCCTGTCACTCACACTCCAGACAAGGAATACACAACCTAGCAGAGGCAGGCTTGGATGGTTAGACAAGAAAATACCCACTTTCTAAAAGTGGTAGTTTCAAACACAGAATGTTAAAACCAACTTCACTAAAAGATGCATTTTATCATTCTGAGTCCAGGCATACTAAACTCGAATTTTTACCATGTTCCCTGGGTCAGTTAGGATTATAAGCTGTAATAGTCAAAACTGCCCATTCTGGCCTATGGGGAACAGGTAGCCTTGCAATAGTGAAAACGAAATAGGCTGTAATTCACTATCAGGACATGCCACACACACCAGGGCATGTCCTACCTTTCACATACAATGCACCCTGCCCACAGGGGTACCTTGGGCCTACCTTAGGGGTGACTAACATGTAGAAAAGGGAAGGTTTAGGGACTTGCAAGTGTGTGCACTTGCCAAGTCGACATGGCAGCCCCAGGCTGCACACAGGCTCTGCAATGGCAGGCCAGAGTTACACTTTACGGGCTGTTTGCGTGGGTGGCACAATCCAGTGCTGCAGCCCACCAACAGCATTTGATCTATAGGCCCTGGCACTCTCAGTGCACTTTACAATGGACTGACACAGAGATAAAATAGGCCAATCATGGAAACACCAATCCATAACACACTTTACACAGAGAGCATATGCACTTTAGCACTGATTAGCAGTGGTAAAGTGCCCAGAGTCCTAAAACCAACACACACAGGGTCAAAAACAGGAGGCCAAAAAGCAAAAAGTCTGGGGGAAACCCGCTGAAAAAGCCAAGTCTAACAGTGGGTGTATGTCGGTTTGTGTATCTGCGTGATTTGAAGATAAAAAGTTTGTATTAGACAGTCCATCCAGAAAACCGCTGAGTTGATTAACAATGATATGAATTTGGTTCTAAAAGACATGAGTTTGTGGTGTAAGTTATATTGTAATTACATTTATATAGAGGTTACTACGCCTGACGAGGCACTAAATTGCTATTTGCCAGGCTGGATGCTGCTCCTGTACTGCAGGTTAGTGGTTAATCTAGTGCCTACTGGTTATCAAGATTAGTCTTGTGCCCTCAGAAAAACAACTCATTCATTCACTCATTCACTCCAGTTTCTTTGTGGTAGATTACATTAATCGGAGGTATGTGTGATCATTATTGGGGGATAAGAGAGTTCATCCAAATGGTTGGTGGAGTTGATAGGTGAGCTGCAAGAGAGTAGGTATTGTTAAGTTGCAGGCAAATGCCTTTCAAAAGGAAGGAGAGGTTGTGACCTTTGAAATGAAGTGTGGGCAATTTGCAGAGCTACAGTAATAGATTAAGAGAAGCGTGCATGTATTTACAGTAGACTGTGCTCAAAGAGATAAGACATGCAGAAGATGACAAGCAAGGAGAAGGTCATTCAAAACTAAAATGAGGTCAACATTCAAAAGTTTTAAGTCAAGGTCAGTTTTCATGCCTGGGTTTAATAAAATGAAGGAGGCTTCTTGAGACAGCATGCAATTTGAGGATGCAAACTGTAGATAGGCAGAAACAATAATACTTTATTTGGTGCTTGGCAGTACTAATTGTATACAAACTACTGGCAGAAAAGTGCTCTTGATTACCGACACTAAGAAATCACTGGGTTGAGCACCTGCTGCTGAGACCTTTGCGCAATTTGCAAGTTACCTTTTCAAATTTCAGCAGGGACACCTCAGATTTTAATTCATTCAAATTTCTTCATGGAATATATAAAGTAGAATCTTGTGCCTAATAAGCAAGTTTTAAGGTCACAATTTTAGGGATGAAACATAATGCTGCTATAAGGTTACGGGCATCCTAGCTTGTTTTGAACTCACAATGGGCATTACGTTATAAAAGTGTTAGAGTACAAGGTTTAAGGAAGAAGACAAATGTTATGGAGGATGATGTAATTTATTCTACATTAACATTTTTTGCTTACTATTTTAATGTAAACATTAAATAATGGAATGTTATGAGTTTGAGTTAATCCACAATAATTTTAAGTTTGACAAGGAACTCAAAGATATGAAATATGTTACTTATCTATAAAACTGAAGGATTCACGATGCTTTCTTTTCCTACCAGCCATTCAAAAAGAAAAATAAGAATGCATGCATTTAATGTATACAATACCTGCATCCTTCTGAGAAGTGGGTGAGCCATGCCATTAAAAGTATGAGTCATTTTTTAGAAATGCTCCTATCATTCCATTAAAGGTATGGCAGCCCCTCAAAGTACAGGTAGGACTAAAAGCATAGCAGCCTTGTTGAGAAGTGCAGGTAATGTCCTATTAAAACTATTATGGCTCTGCTGAGAAATGCTGGTACTGGTCCTTTTGAGAAGTACTGGTACCACCTCACTGGATGTATAGCAGCCCCATTGAAAAGACTGGGCACTATCCCTTTAAAAGTAGGCCCAGGTGCAATTTTTGCAAAACTGGTATGATTTGGCGTAATTTCAGAATGAAATTTATGAATATTGCCTGAGATTACGCCATCACGCCATGTGGTGTAATGAGAATTCTATTTGGGAAAAACTCCCGGCGCAAGTCGTACTGAAACAATATGATCATCATGAGCGCCAGCAGCATTTTCCCAACGCGAGTGGATGTTCTATAACACAGGCTGCCAACGTACATTTAAGCCTGACTTAGTTTTTACCTGAGTGGATCATTTTTTCAGTGGCGGCCGGCATGGTTCGCGGGTGGCAGGGCGCGTGCAGGCCCAAAGGAGGGGGTGGGGAGGGTGAATGGTAAAAAAAAAGACATAATAAAAGAAAAACGTACTTTGCCGCGCCGGTCCCGCGTCTCTGCTCCTGCTCTCCGAGGCACAGGAAGCACAGAAAAGGCTCCCCTGACCAATCACAACGCTGCAATGCAGTGTTGTGATTGGTTATGAGCGTCCTGGTTCGACGCTCAACCAGGGAATGGGGGCCTGGGCTTGTTGCCCACGCAGGCTGTAATGCAGCCTGCATGGAGAATGGGGAAAGTGCGCATGACTGGTTTGGGCGGCCCGAGAGGGCAGACCAAACAATTGTTGCGCACTTAAGAGTGGGCAAACCACTCCTCCCCTGCTTGCTCCGAGAGCAAGGCAGCCCCGCACGCCCGCAAAGCACAAGGAAACATAAAATGATAATAACTCAAAGTTATTATCATTTTATGTTTCCTTTGCAATGCACTGTTTAAAAGCAGTGGGGCGACGCTCCTCCGCCATAGCGGAGGAGCCGCCCCTGCCTTTTTTGAGCGTGAAACTGATGTTCCAAAAGTGTGTGTCAGTTCTTTTATAGCTGGCTTGAAGAACTTGAAGAAGTTTGAGTTGATTTGTTACTCCAGCAAATCGTTTGGATAATTTCTCTAGCGCAAAACATATTTTTCTTTTTCTTTCTTTTTACAGGAGGAAAGTGCCATCGACACTGGGAGGCCACTGTGCATACAGTAGCAACTTCCTCTTCCTGTCATTAAATGGAAAATATCACTTTCATTTTGTCTGCAATCTCTGCTTCATCCACACTCTTGGAATCTTTACTTTTTGGGAAAAATCAAGTAAGGTCAATGCAGTAATTTGAAATAAGTTTGTTGTTTGAGTGAGGTCAGGCACCATTATTGTTTTCCTTTTTTTCCTTTTATTTGTATGTTGCTGGATGGTAAGGAGTTTGGGGGCCATGTGGGATAAAAGTTTTTATTGGATGATGTTTGCACATTTTTGGGATGGTGGAGGTCTGTGTATAACTATCTATCTTTCTATCTATCTATCTATCTATCTATCTATCTATCTATATACATATATATATACATATATATATATCAAAAGTCAAAGTTGCCGTTTCTTGAGCTGCACTCGCAGGATAACTCCGCTGACACACCACAAGCGCTCCTGCATGACACGCACTTCCTGGACTCTGCCAACGCGTTTCGGGCACAAGCCCTTCTTCCTGGGCAGTTGAGACAAAAATAGGCAAAACGATAACCACCAGTCATATCCCAATTTATTAACATAATGCGTTTCAGGTGATTTGTTACGCAATGATTCCTGGGACTGGTAGTCTTTATCACACCCATGTGGGTCGCTGCCGACAGTTGTAAATAAAATAAGAGTTCTTAAAGGCACCATAACATGTCCAATGCAGAAGCACTTGTAAATAACCCAGCGTAACCCCGCTCCGATATAAGCTGTCCCAATAAACAGCGACGGACCCACCAGGGTACTGTGGTGGTGCAGTCTCGTGGCCCAGGCAGGACCACTAAATCCCAAAAGTCAAAGTTGCTGTTTCTTGAGCTGCACTCGCAGGATAACTCCGCTGACACACCACAAGCGCTCCTGCATGACACGCACTTCCTGGACTCTGCCAACACGTTTCGGGCACACGCCCTTCTTCCTGGGCAGTTGAGACAAAAATAGGCCAAACGATAACCACCAGTCATATCCCAATTTATTAACATAATGCGTTTCAGGTGATTTGTTACGCAATGATTCCTGGGACTGGTAGTCTTTATATATATAAATGTGTGTGTGTGTATATATATATAAGGGCTGTGGAGCATTTCTTGGCCAGCAGACCATTGAGATTTGCACAACATAACAGGATGTTAATTGATATGTTGACTTTTTGTCTGGAAAATAATCTTTTCCTTTTTAAGAATCAAATGTACCAACAGATACAGGGAGTGGTGATGGGGGCCAGCTTCTCTCCCAGCTATGCATGCTTGTTCATGGGCTGGTGGGAGGAGCTGGTCCTCAAGAGGCAGTATGAACACATCTATAAGGATAAAGTACTTTCATGGCTCAGATTTATAGATGATCTGTTTATTGTGTGGCACGGTACAGTACAGAGTGCCAATGAGTTCATTGCAATGCTCAACATTAATGGCATCAATTTAAAGTTTACTTCCTGCATTAGTGATGTGAGCGTAACTTTCTTGGATGTACAGATTACTGTAGCCAATAATGTCATTTCGACATCCCTGTATCGTAAAGAAACTGCTGGTTACACTGTATTACACGCATCCAGTGCGCATCCTCCCCATCTGATACAAAGCATTCCCTACGGGGAAATGCTGCGAATAAGGAGGATATGTAGCAATGAAATAGATTGTAAAGTTAAACAAATGGAGAGCAAAGAACGATTTTTGGAGAGAGGGTACAGAACACAAACTATAGAAGCAGCCATGGTGAAATCAAGGCAGAAAGCCAGGGAAGACTTACTTGAATATAAAGCTAAGTCTAAGAATGTAGCCAGTAACAATAGGGATGTATCTACTGAACCCATTAGACTCATTATGTCATATTCCAGGCAGGAGAATCAGCTAAGAGGATTCATAAGACGCAGCTGGCCTATTATATTGGACGATCCAGTAATAGGTGAACTTCTCCCTAAAAAGCCTGCCATTACATACAGAACAAGCATTGGCATAGCCAATAGGTCTCGCCTTTGGGACCTTATAAGTTTTTAGCCATGCAACACATTATCCTGGGTGCTACAACATCTAGGAACATCAGAACACTAGGCAAAAGTTTACAATGGTGACCCCCCCTTGAAACACACACATGACTTTAGTCGTGCCATTCGCAGCCCACGTCAGATATGGCTCAAAGGTATTTGGCAGTCACAGGCGGCTGTGAATAATAGTGTTAATAAGTGAGATAGGTTTACACGCGCGTGATTCGGAGCAGCAAGTGGGCGTGAGTAAATGACGAGTGAGGGTGGAAGACAAAACCTGTCAACAACCTAAGCAGACTGGCGCGATTTGACGCGATATGCCATGTTAAGTATCAAAGTAGTGAAAACATATCACAAGACTCACTTTAGAGGCAATAAAGCGTATCAGTGCCATCGTGACGTGGAAAAAGTGCAACCTTCGTGCAATGTATCTGAAAATACGTGCAAACGGTGTGCTGCACAAAACACGGAATGAAATGAAGACGTGAATGAACAAATACAAGCCCGTAATAAAAGGCCCGGACCGGGAGTCTACACATACATCATTTTGTGCACCTCCCTATAACTCCTTTTTAACTATATCAGCCACTAGACTAAATAAAGTGTATTTTTCCTGGTGGTCAGGTATTTTTAACTTTCTCTTCACTATTCACTGACCCTCTCCACTCCTACCTTAGTTTTATAATATAGTCCCCACCTCTTAAAAGTGCTCCCACGACTCCGTCGGTTGAAGCACGCCCCGTCCCGCAGCGGGCGGGAAGAACCCGATGATGAAGCATGCCACCAAGGGGCCTTTTGGTGGGTGAGGGTTATTTTAAGAAAAGTAAGGGGCATATTATCAAGGGCTTTATCGCCGCTTTAGTGGCACTTTTTGCCACTAAAGCAGCGATATTTTTAACACCCTATTAACAAGCTGTCGCTAACAGGCGTTAGCGACAGCATTCAGGCGTTAGCGGCCGGGTTTTACATCGCCTTGCATGTCAGCGATAATTATCGCTAATGACATGCAAGGTAGGCGTTCCCCACTAAAAGCGACTGTAAACAGTCGCTAACACAACTAACCCCTATTACCAAGGCAGGCGAATCGATAAAATAAATCGCGCTAAGCGCGTTTATCGCTAGATTTTAACACCTGCTACTGAGGATGACTTACCTGTTTAAAGTATAGGAGGTGGATTGTCAGGCTGAATCCATCCTTGCGTTAATGCGAGAATATCGCTGCTTTTCCAGCGATATTCTCACATTTTGCCGCTATCGCTGGAAATTTTATCGCTATGGAGATAAACCTTGTTAATAGGGTGTTATCTCAGCGATATTTTCCAGCGATAGGCGGCGTTAAAAAAATTCGTGCTAAGCGCGGTTAGCGATAAATATCGCTATTCCTTGATAATATGCCCCAAAGTCTTTTCCCTTATGGAAAATATCTGGAATAACTTCTACCTCTTAACCCTTGTGGACTTTCTTTGATTAACTCATCTCGTACAGGAGGCCAGGTACACTATGTACCTCTCTCTCCCCCCTTTGATTACTAACAGCAATAATACTCACCTTACACCCTCTTATGAATAATACTCTTTCAGTCTGTCGCAGCAATAATACTCAACTTACACACTCTTATGAATAATACACTCTTTCAGTCTGTCGCAGCAATAATACTCAACTAACACACTCTTATGAATAATACTCTCCCTTTGTCTGTCACAGCAACAATACTCTCCTTACACCCTCTTATGAATAATACTCTCCTTCAGTCTGTCACAACAACAATACTCTGCTTACTCCCTCATGAATAATAGTCTCCTTCAGTCTGGCGCAGCAACAATACTCTGCTTACACCCTCGCATGGATAATACTCTCCTTCAGTCTTTCGCAGCAACAATACTCTTCTTACACCCTCTTATGAATAATACTCTCCTTGAGTCTGTCGCAGGAATAATACTCACCTTACACATTCTTATGACTAATCCTCAACTTCAGTATTTTACAGCAACAATACTCTCCTTACACCCTCTTATGAATAATACTCTTTCAGTCTGTCGCAGCAATAATACTCAACTTACACACTCTTATGAATAATACACTCTTTCAGTCTGTCGCAGCAATAATACTCAACTTACACACTCTTATGAATAATACTCTCCCTTTGTCTGTCACAGCAACAATACTCTCCTTACACCCTCTTATGAATAATACTCTCCTTCAGTCTGTCACAACAACAATACTCTGCTTACTCCCTCATGAATAATAGTCTCCTTCAGTCTGGCGCAGCAACAATACTCTGCTTACACCCTCGCATGGATAATACTCTCCTTCAGTCTTTCGCAGCAACAATACTCTCCTTACACCCTCTTATGAATAATACTCTCCTTCAGTCTGTCGCAGGAATAATACTCACCTTACACATTCTTATGACTAATCCTCAACTTCAGTATTTTACAGCAACAATACTCTCCTTACACCCTCTTATGAATAATACTCTTTCAGTCTGTCGCAGCAATAATACTCAACTTACACACTCTTATGAATAATACACTCTTTCAGTCTGTCGCAGCAATAATACTCAACTTACACACTCTTATGAATAATACTCTCCCTTTGTCTGTCACAGCAACAATACTCTCCTTACACCCTCTTATGAATAATACTCTCCTTCAGTCTGTCACAACAACAATACTCTGCTTACTCCCTCATGAATAATAGTCTCCTTCAGTCTGGCGCAGCAACAATACTCTGCTTACACCCTCGCATGGATAATACTCTCCTTCAGTCTTTCGCAGCAACAATACTCTCCTTACACCCTCTTATGAATAATACTCTCCTTCAGTCTGTCGCAGGAATAATACTCACCTTACACATTCTTATGACTAATCCTCAACTTCAGTATTTTACAGCAACAATACTCTCCTTACACCCTCTTATGAATAATACTCTCCTTCAGTCTGTCACAACAACAATACTCTGCTTACACCCTCGCATGAATAATACTCTCCTTTAGTCTGTCGCAGCAATAATATTCTCCTTTCGCTGAATGACTGCTACCTTTGACCTACCACCTGTTCTCAGGGAGAATACTGGCTAGTCACCTAATCTGTAATATTCTGAGCTTTCCTCTACCACGTATAACACACTCTTTTCACCCTCTTACTCTCTTGGTATCAGTCTCGGCTTTTTCTCTTCCCTTTTTAGGATGTTTTCTTTTTTTCTGCTGCTGTAATCCATGATAGGAAAGTGAATGTGCCTTTCAGCAATAGAGGTTTCCTCCCTGAGGCTTCGAGTAACAATACTCATTTTACTGGTACCCCTACGGATTCACGTGCACTCGGAATAACACTATAGAAAATCCCGACTTTCTCTGCAACATTGCGTTGCCAATGTACGTTTCTTTTTTCGGATGTGGCCTCTGACAATAGCCACGTTTTTGCTATTTTTTTGTGCAGTTCCTTTTCCATGTTGCTAAATTGGGGGGTTAGGCCTGGGTTCTGGTTGTGGGGTCCACACACATGTGTTAATAACGGATTGAACAAGCAGAGTTACAGCTCATAAAACCGAGCAGTGAGTGCCATTAAAATGAATTGGATTGTAACTTTCGAAGATGATTTTGGCCCAGCGCAGCGATGCTCTCTTAAACGAGGGCTATTTTACTCGAAAACCAATGAATGAAACACACAATGCAAAAGCGAAAGAAGAGAGCTGCGGACTGTTTGTGTGAGGTGGAAGGAGGGGGCAACCCAAAGACCACCCGTGAAGGTACTGTCGGCAGTGAAGAGTGACGCTTGGACACTGTGTGGGATTGTTCTGGCGTCTGTGTGGGGAGCATTCCCAGTGTGGGACCCGAGGAGCCCCAGCGCCCCAACTATGTGATGGTGGGACGGGCACTCACTTGGCATGTATCCGAGAAGCCAACAGAACGGCACTGACTTAGTAAGGGACATTTTCCAACCAGTTATTCGACACAGACCACGTTTCTACAGCTCTTTCTCTCTGGCTTTCTGGGGGAGTTAGTGCATTGGCTGAAATATAGGTGTATGTACAGTATGCCCATATCTCTGAGGGGGCGTGTCTACGAAACGAGAGAACACGTGCTCACAGTTGTTTGCCCTGGCATGTGTACCAAGTTAGGGGCAGCCAAGCGAGACATTTTGCAAAGTGGATGGCGGTTGTACCTTGCAGTATAGCTGCCCATATAATGGAAGAGAAGACGTAATTCAAAGTTGAGAAATGTCAATTTGTTTTGCCCGAAACGGAGTGACAGTTGCCTCTGAAGAGGAACAGTGCACGCATACAAAAATGTTCAGATAAAAAAAAAAAAGAGACATAGGAATGTGGCAACTATGACAAGGAGGCGGGGTGTGCGCTTCTTCGACAGCATCACGCCCTTTGCTTTTACAGTGTAAAATCTCAAAGCACACGGCTGTCTGCACTCTGTGCCCGAGGCGCTACAACGCAGGAGAGCTGAAGTTGGGCTGCCTCGTTCTTCTGTTTGCTTGGCGGCCATATTGTATCTTAAGGGAGGCCGCGGATTCGACTCTAAGTAGTCAGTTTTAAACAGATTTAATAGGTACACATAAATAGGCCCTTTCTTTCCAGAGAGCCATAAGCCTGCACTCAGGTTTTCCGACAAGTGGCTCCTGCAGAATGGGCGAGCATTACAGACCATGAGGCACTCACAGGCCGTGGAAGCATCACTCTGGTGTGAACGTACCCTTAGATTGAAAGGCTGGCGTCAGATGTGGAGTGGAGGCCTCTCAGATTTGGAAGCCCCTGTCGGATGCGGCGGCACCTCACCAATGTCCAAGCTTTATTTACTTTAGTTCGTCTTTGGCAGCAATGAT
Source organism: Calotriton arnoldi (assembly GCA_963921515.1). Classification (NCBI taxonomy): domain Eukaryota; kingdom Metazoa; phylum Chordata; class Amphibia; order Caudata; family Salamandridae; genus Calotriton; species Calotriton arnoldi. The sequence continues at coordinate 646,453 of CAWUFW010001905.1, forward strand.
TACAAACCAGCGCACGCGCCACGCACGGCAGCAGGGGGAGGCGGGAGAGGAGGGGGCCTGCGCGATTCCCTTGCAGGAGCGAGCGGCACCAGGAGCGATAATTGCTACCATATGGCGCCAGCTGCTCGCTCCCGCAAGTGAATCACCAAACGTGCACGCGTTGCCATTGAAGGCAATGGAACACGTGCACGTTTTTGGCTGAAAAGCCGAATCGATTGCAAAAGGTCTTTTTGCCTATGCAGCGCATGCGCGCTGCGTAGGTGAGACCTAAAAATGGCATCTATGGGCAATGCACTAGTCAAGAACAAGCTCGAGGATCAAGAAGCAGGAACATGGCTCACAACCGGGAAAGGGTTTTATAAGTGCTCGAGCTGCAAAGCATGCCAGTTTGGTACTAACAAAACCTCATATCATACAGCCTTCAATGATAGGTTGCAAGTTATCAATCAACATTTAACATGCAGAACAGATCATGCTATCTATGTTCTGGAATGCAGCTGCAACCTAGCATATATTGGCAGCACCAAACTGCCTGTACACAAAAGGATGTTACAGCATATAAGGGCAATCGCCAACAATGACCCTAGCTACCCTGTGGCAAGACACTTTAGAGATCACCATGAGAGTAGTTAAGCATTTAAGATATTTTTTGATCGATGCAGCACCGCCACAAAAAAGAGGAGGTGACAGGGAGGCGAAATTGAGGCGCCTAGAGACTTGCTATATACTAGAGTTGGATACGAAATATCCTGGGGGCCTCAATACAAGTGAGGATCTGTATACATATCTGTAAAATCTGTAAAATCTCTACAAAATACAAAAAACAAACTCCAAAATTACAGAGATTCTAATTTTATATTCTTTGCTCTACCCACATCAATCTATTTAAATTTTAGTGTATGGAAGGCTTTAGATAATTTTTATATATAATTTTATATGTGAATTTTATCTTTAACTAAATATATACACTTTCAGGATTATCGGGCAAAACTGGTTAATGTCCGATCTGATGTTCATATGGATCATTCCAAATAATTTTAGATTAATTGTTGTTAAATGTCAGATAGATGTGTGATAAATTTTATCCAGTTTTTAGGCAATTGAGTTCTATTTATACTGATATTTATATGTATTTATTTGCATATTTATATGTCTATGTTTACAATTGTGGGAATCAACTGCTCTAAGATCGGAATCATGAATATCACACTATCTTGCCCCATGCGCAAATGCCTACTTTGCACATGCTATTTTTGCACTTTATTTATATTATCAGAGCATCATATAAAATATAAAAAGACATTAGGTTATCAATCGATGCTGCTGGTAATATTGGATACACATTTTTATAATTCTTTCAAGCACTAGCACTTTATTTTAGCACTTTTGGAATATTTAGAACACTTAGTAGAAATTGCACTTTAGAGGGTTGAAATTAGCCAATGTAGTATGGATTGAAAATTTTGAATATTAGTGACATTTAAGCATTTATGCAACATATTTTCCAGGTTAATGAAAATAATATTAACCGGGTATAAATGCCTGAATTTACATATTGGGCAATATGTATTATATGCATTTCAGATGTGTTATAACAGTATTTTATAATTCACATTCTGCATTTAAGCGAACAATTCATATGTCAATAGGTGGAAAATTTCTTAAAAACGTATGTATTTTTTCCATATCCATGAATTGGCTGGTATGCACTGTCACTTTAAATAATGCGATCAAACAGGTCAACGCTGTCATGTGATCAAGGCAGGTAACTGCCGAAACGCGTTATGGCGGAATTGGTTGCACTATACCTGGGTCCACTCTCGTTTTGTCTTGAGAAGACTGCTGCGAACGAGGAATCGTTATATATATATATATATATATATATATATATATATATATATATATATATATATATACACAGTTCCAAAAGCTGAACGTGCAAAATGCTCGGATACGTGCACACGCCTCCACAAAAAGTACCATCCAGTAGTTTTCAGTATGGTAGATTTATTGCCAGCATACCTGAATAACCCAACTCATTTCGGCGTACAACATGCCTTGGTCACATTTAGGAAAGTTATCTTCCTAGCTCATTTTTAAACATTTTTTCTACATGAAGACATACAACAACATAGACAACAGACAACCAGACCAAGTTGGATGTGAGGCTGGTGAGTGTTTCGGCCATCTTGGAACATACTTCAAGTGCATATAAATATGTGATGCAGTACCTCTATAATGCAGACTGTAGGTTGCGCTGATACAGTTCCCACAAAATTTGTAATATATCATTTCCACATGATAAATAGATAGGTATATACTGTTATTCCTGTTGCCACAAAAACAATTGCGTAAATGTAATAGTGTGAATACTCTAAAAATATACTGCCCCAGTGGGCAAATAAACAGGGTGGTAACTTACAACTATGACTAATAGATTTTGCAGCAACATAGAAGAAAATAAGAGAAATGAAGGAATTAAATTCTATAGAACATTATTATATACAATTATTACTAATGGAATCACGCAGTATTTCACTATTCCATTTCTATGCGCTAATGATGTCTGCAAATATCATAAACCATATTGTGTATATAAATCTCACACCCCCAAGGGGAAGGAAAAATTAATGGGTTTATACCTAGTACATAAAGTGCAGATAAGCAGATGGTTTTATTCACAATGTAAAAACATTATACAAATTATTGCCAGTCATCCTTGTCAAAATATAGAGATGTTAGACACTGTTAAACATTTCAGCCCCAGTGGGCAAAAGAAGTATACTGGTATTAAAACAGAAGTACCTAAATTGCCTTATATCTCACTTTGTGCTAGTGCATGACTCTCTACTGGTAACTGTGAGTTATAAATTGTCAAATTGTACAAATTACAAAACAAATAGCACCATGCTGGCTATAAATAATACTTTATCTGTGAATAATTCATCAGCTTTCCCACGAGGGAGAAAAGGGTCCAGACCCAATGATAGTTTCTACACTCTCTATATGTACAGCTCTTCACATATCACCACTCAATTGGTCCTATGTGAAATAGAAAAAACACAGACAGAACCTATTAAAACAAGTAACGTGGTTACAGTTTAAAAACCTTTCATTGAAGGCTATGACATATAAGATATAGACTATTGAGCAAGGAAACGAAAAAGATCGTTGAGAAAAGAAAAAGAGACTAGAAAGTTAGAAAGAGAAAATAAAGTGGAAGAAAAGAAAAGAAAAAGATGGAAAGAAAGAGAAAAATGTCAGACAATGTATAATACCTATAACTGTCATATAGCGATAGAATACAGGTTGTACAATTAAGAAAATGAAACAAAATCACATACAAAGCAAAACAGATTGGTGTACTTGGATGATCCAAAGAACCTTATGTATTATTTCCCTAACATTATTATGTATTCCCCGACATTTCTTTATCGGAATTCAGGCCTAGTCGCCCCTTTGTGTCTAATTCTAAAATGTATCTGGACTCTAGTTGATGAAGTTTGCGTATTCTGTCCCCACCCCTCTCTGATGGTTTTGGGAATACAATCAATGACAAAAAAATGTAATAAGTTCCTGTTGCCGTTGTGGGCCTCTTCAAAATGACTTGCCACTGGATATAGTTTGAATTGCAACACACTCAAACAAGGGGGAAGAGGAAGAACTCCTACTTCGACATCCACTCTAAATATCCAACTACACACAAAGAGAAGTAGGAGTAAACTATAACTCGCTTCTAGAGGCTATGGCAAAGTTAATATGTTTGAAAAGCTGCGCTCACCCACAAAATTGCGGCATGCTTCATCATTGGGCTGCTAAAAAACACCCCTGCGCAGACCAATGCATGGGATGGAGCAATAGGGAGGGGGAAACAATACAAACATAAAGAAGAGTAGGGATCAAGCAAATAATATGTGCAGAACATAGACTCTAAACCTAGCTCAGGGATATCCAATATCCTATTTTATTCCCTGATTCCCTGGCCAGGAATAAAAATTTCAAACTAGAGGATGGTAGCGACAGGGTTAATTATAAACCGTTCACCCCTCCTCTCTGCATGTAAGTCGAGAGCCGGTTATTGTGTCTTTTCCGGCTTTCGCCAGGACCGCAAGATCCCCTTTATAATACCCTCCTTTCCTACCTTTATACCTTTATATTAGTAGATCGAGGATTGACCCTGTCTTTTCATACAGCATGTGTATTCACACTTCAAACATGATCCGTGGAGTGAAAAAAAAATGTGAAAAAAAACAGACATATATGTGCAAATATTTAAAAGAAACATGTAACCATGCCCCTCTAGACTAAGTTAGTGAGTCTTACGGCTTAACCTATTAAAATAAAATATTTGTTTTCATTTGTTCGCCGTGTATCAGGACTATACCTTCCTATAATGTCAATCAGCATTATTCTTCATTTTAATTGTTTATATGAACATCATTACTCGGAGAAAACCACATATAACGCCCCCCTGAAAAGGAGGGTGTATCGTCATGAAATTAGACCAGTGTCACCTTACAGAGTTTCACAGTTGATAAAGCTCGAAAAGGCATGGGAGCGAGGGCGGCTTCCTGTAGTCACACACTAGTTATAAAAGGGAGGTAATGCATCGAGAGTTAAAATCAGATGAAATTTCAACCTATGTTTACCCATTCTGCGCATTCTTTAGTCACCAGCTACATTCCACCCACAAATGGTGGATACCCATGGGATTGACCGTGTCCGGGCACTTTTTCAATATCGAGTGTACCGAACGAACTTCTGTACAACTATGAAATTTACAACCCCTTAATCTGTATATTGGTGCATTTGTTTACGCACTTGTCAGAGTGCTGCATCCCCACCATCCCCTCTTACTTCGTCAAGGTGAGGCCGCCGCATAGACACTGTCTCTCCGTCTCCCGTGAAGGTTCTGAGCCAATGCCCGGAATCCCCTTTACGGCGTAACCGATTCCCGTCACGTGACCTCAGGGGGCGGTCACGTGGTCTGAGTCTTTTACAAACGACTAGAGCGTGTCCCCTCCTCTGGGTTTCTATAGCGTCATGATTATGGGTGAATGATACCTCTCTGATACACGGTTCTGCCTAATCCGGCACGTGATTCGAGCATAAACGGTCACCTAATCGGAGGTGGAAATATTTCCGGAAAACATTTAATGTAATATGCGTTATTGTAAAACTAAGAACCACATAAGTATCATTAATCCGGTGTTCATTCTTATTGGTATATCGCAGACCATCTGGCATTGTCAGCGTGTCTATCCTGTAATGTACAGTGTATTTTTGATGTGGCTCCCTGAGCGAGAGTCCTACCGTAAGTATACTCAAAAGGTGACCTTCTTGATCCTAAGCTCATTCAAAGGTGTATCATCTTCGTGTCAAAATGTTGGTGTAATATACACGTGCTCTACGATGTGTTCCCTCTAATAAACTTGATATAGCTTATTTAACACAGTTATGGAATATCATCTCACATTGTTAGCAGCAGTGAGTTATTCTTTGGAACGTCCGGGTTTGCTACTGAATCTATAGAAAAATTCTATTGTACTTTAAACCGAACTATGCAAGGCTCTTGGTCAGTTCTCTATTCTCAGAGGTGAAGTGTGGTAGAAAAGGAGTTGTGCTGGAAGATAATCCATCAATATTTATAGCCTGCTCAAAGTATTCCAGGGTATCTCATCGTTGAGACCCTATTCATGACTACGGATCCTATAAATCTGTTCTCTCAGGAATAGGACTTTCTTTGGGTCTTGTGTCGAAGAGGGAATGTATGGTTTATCTAATACAGTCCAGTGGATGTCTTTTCTCCACATAGTGTGTTGTAAACCTCGTCATGGCTCTCTGTCACCTGATGTTACTTCTGTGCTCCATGATTCTGATCTTAACCTTTCGTGTCGTCATGCCCACATACAGTAGGCAACAGGGGCATTTTATAAGGTATATTACATTTTCGGAATTACAATTTGTGTGTTTCATTTGATCCCAGGGGTAGTTCAAGCCAACATCAATGCTTTTTGTGTCTTCAGTGAGGTTGCAAACGTCGCATAACCCACATCTAGTGTGACCTGTGACTGGGGGAAGGTCCCAAAGTCTCTGTTGTCCACCCAGCAATTTTGGTCGTGGTCTAGTATGGACTAGGTGGTCTCTCACATTCGAACTTCTCTTATAGGAGAAGAGAGGTTTTTCCAGATTGAGTCCATTTGAGTTTAAAATCCGCCAATTTTTCAATATAATGCGTTTGATGGTAGTTGAAGCAGTATTAAAGGTTGTGACGCAAATGGTGTTATCAACAGATGGTTTTTCCGTGCTTTCCAGGAGGGCTTCCCTGTTGCAATTCAATGCTCTCTTCAGGGCTTTCTTAATGATCTTTCCCGGATAGTTTCTGTTCTGGAGTTTCTCTGCCAGTGCCTTTGACTCCTTTTTGAAATCCCCTGTGTCAGAACAGTTCCTCCGGAGATGAAGGAACTGTCCTACTGGTAGGTTCTCCCTTAGTGATCTAGGATGAAAACTATTGAACAGTAGGAGTCCATTCCTGTCCGTGGGTTTGTGAAAGACCTGTGTCATAAGTTTTCCATCCTTCGGGATGATCTCAAGGCCTAGAAATGGGAGTCTTTCCCTGGTGATGGTGGATGTGAAGTGTAATAGGGGGTTATGGCTGCTTCGTCCCCTTTCCAAATAAGCAGCGCGTCGTCTATGAAACGTCTCCATAATCTGATGTTGTCACCCCATGGGCTGCTTTGATCAAAGATGTATTGCTGTTCAAAAGATGCCACATAAAGACCTGCCAAGCTTGGAGCAAATGCACTACCTATGGAAGTCCCATGGGTCTACAGGTAGTAGGTTCCTTGGAATTCAAAGAAGTTTGTAGTGAGTGCAATTTCTGCCAGATGTAGTATAAATGATCTTGGGGTGCAGAATGTCCAATCCTGTGTATAGAGTAGTTCCTTTATCACCCTTATTTTTTCCATCTGAGGGATATTAGCATAGAGGGACTCAATATCCAAACCCACTATAATTTCTTTATTAGGGTCAAAATCCATGTCCTTGATGAGGTTCAGGATATCCCTCGTATTTGTGTGTCCAGGAACTCTACCTGAGTTTCATTGATATGTCCTTCAAATTTAAGTTATAATCATTGTCATTCAGTTTAGAAATAAACCTGGTGGCCTGATCACGACTTCCCCTCCAGACAATAAAAAGATTGTCTATGTACTGTGCCCATAAAATGACATGGGCACTGTATTCTTCAGAGGTCCTGGACACCTGTTGCTCCCACCAGCCCTTCATAAGGTTGGTGTAACTGGGAGCAAAACAGGTGCCCATTGCAGTCCCCTGTGTTTGTCTGAAGAAGGCATCATTGAAGACAAAATAGTTGCTATTTAGACAAAATTCAATCATAGAAATTAGCATTTCAGTGTGGTGTAAATAGGTGATGGAATGAGATTTCAAGAAATGCCTGCATGCCTGTACAGCGTATGAATGTTTGATGAAGGTGTACAGGCTGCACACATCCAAAGTGATCAAAAGTAAGTCATCTTGCCAAGTTGTGTTCTGAATTTTCCATAGAAAATCTTTGATGTCCTGTATGTATGATGGCAGTGCCATTACATATAGACACAAGTAAAAATTAATATATTTAGAAGTATGTTCAAGTAGAGAACCTATAGATGACACAATAGGTCGCTCTGGTGGTTTCATGGGATCTTTGTGGAGGTTAGGTAGTAAATACAATATTGCAATTTTGGGAAATCTGTTTAACAAAAAGGCATATACATCCCTTTCAATGGGCCCTTGCTTCTGCCATACAACTAGTATTTGGTGATGGGTAGTATTGGATTAATCAATGGCCTCTTTGGTGGCCTTTTCATAACACTCTGGTACATTCAACTGTCTCATACTTTCCGCAAGATAATCTTGTGTATTTTGGACCACAACACTGTCCCCTTTATTAGATTGGTGGATGACAATGCTGTGGTCCGCCTGTAACCCTTAAGAACAAGTCTTTCCTTTTTTGATAAATTGTCAGACTTCCAGCTAGTATTTTTAGCCAAACGTTTAAAATTATTAGACACTTGCGTTTCAAAAGTATCAATCGCACTGGGGGTGGGGGGTGATTGGTTGAATGTAGATTTAGGCTAAAATTCATTGGGGCAGCTTTATCTAACTTCAAAACCTATAGACATCAAGTCCATAGGAGACTGATTGGTGTCTTCCATTTCCATGTTCATTTCAGTGAGAGTAATCAGAGTATCAGTGTGCCCAATGGTCAGATCGTTGGATTTGGATCTTTTCGTCGTCTTGGGGGCAGTGATGTTTTTAACTTTTAGTTTATGCCATTGGTGTAGTTTTAGTTTTTTTTACAAATCGAAACAAGTCAATCCAGAAAGATAAACCATACTGCAAAACTTTGGTATCTATATCATTGAGAGAATTACTGGATACATTTACCACTTTATTTAGAGTCCATATCGTCCTTTCTTTTGCCCCCTTGTTGCCATTCCCACCAGGGTTCCTGATGCTTTCGCTCCATCCACCTCTCTTTGTTTTTTTGTTGATGATGTTGTTTTTTCTTAATTTGGATTTCCTATCCCTTTACTTCTTTCTCCTCGTCCTTTTCCCCTGCCTCGACCCTTCTGCCATAGTTTTTGATTCTTGCCTTGATTCAGTAGGTTAAATTTCTCCCCAAAATTTGTCGGGTATGTTGGATCCATGTCTCTTACTCCCATGCCATCTACCAAGACATCACTTTCACTGACATCACTTCTGGAGTCTCCTAGTTCCCCAGATTGTGGGACTACTAGGGTCTGTGAGGTCTTCACATTCTTTCTTATGGCATCATATCTGCGGCTAAACGTGAAGATCCTGCCCTCTTGATAATCACGTTGGTCTCGGGAGAATTTTCTTTGTTTGTTCTCAAGTATTTCTTCTTCATATATGTTTAATCTTTTCGTTACTTCCTTCAATTTTGTTTCAAAAGCTTCTTTACTATCTTCTTTTGAAATTTCCTCTTTCAGTTATGTTATGTTATGTTACAGTGATTTATAACGCACGCGGCTACTCATGAGTGTCCCGGCGCGAAAGGCCAATATTGAAAACTGTAAGGAACTGGGAGAGATAACCGATTAAATAAACAGAAGGTTTTTAGTCTTTTCTTGAACAGGCAAGGGTAGTGAATGCTGCGCAGTTCAAGGGGGAGAGAATTCCAAGCTTCGGCCGCTTTGAAGGATAGAGAGCTACCTCCAATTCTTACCCGCCGAAAGCGAGGGATCGAAGCGGAACGCAGATGCCTTTGTGGAGTATAAAAGCTAAACCGTTTCCTCAAGTAGAGGGGCCCTAATCCATAAAGGGCTGAGTGGGCCATGGGGGGCCTTAAATTTGACTCTTTGGGCCACTGGGAGCCAGTGCAGATCCCGCAAATGATGTTTTACGCTAGACCTGCCCGGGATACCCATCAGAGCTCTTGCCGCAGCGTTCTGTATTACTTGGAGTTTCTTGAGCTGGTATCCTGGTAGGCCAATATAAAGTGCATTGGCATAGTCAAGGCGGCTAAGGATCAGAGCGCGCGTGACCATCTCCTTAGCAGTCCTGGGTAATAGAGGAAGAAACTTCCTAAGGGACTTCAATGTGCCAAAGCATTGGCCGGCCAGTTTCTTTACTTGCGTAGAGAACCTGAGATTTTCCTCAAACCAAACGCCCAAGTTCTTAACTGCCTGTCCCGTGGAACTGGGGAGGGGGTATTCTGGCGGCCAGAGGGCTTCCCTGAACTGTGGGGGAAAGGAGCCGAATAAGAGGATTTCGGACTTGTCCTCATTGCACTTTAACTGGGCGGCTGCAAGCCATTTAAAACCGGCTGTTAGACAGTTTTTTGCTCTCGTTGGAGAAATATCTGAGTCCTTCCAAGTGAAGAGGAGCTGGGTATCATCTGCATAGGCGATGATTTTTGCTCCCAGCTCCTCAGCCAGATAGACCAGAGGGGTGACATATACATTAAAAAGGAGGGGACTCAGGGTAGAACCCTGAGGTACTCCAGTAGTCACCTTTTGTGAAGTTGATGAAAAAGGAGGCAGCCACACTTGTGATCTGTCTACCAAAAATGATTTAATCCAGTCCCACCCTTGGCCGACGATACCAATGTTTATGAGGCGCGCTAGTAACAGTGAGTGTGGCACCGTGTCGAAGGCGGCAGAGAGGTCCAATAAAATCAGAGCCGCTCTCCCGCCCCCTTCCAAGCATTCTCTAATGGCTTCTGATATTTCCACAAGCGCCGTCTCCGTGCTATAGGTTGTTCTAAACCCTGACTGAGCAGGATGTAACGATCCTGAAGTGTCTACAAAATTAGCCAGCTGCTTAAAGACCGCCTTTTCGCATACCTTGGCTACAGCTGGAAGGAGGGAAATGGGGCGATAGTTGGCAGGGTTTGCTGGGTCGAGAGAAAGTTTTTTAAGCAGTGGGAGAAGTTTGGCCTGCTTCCATTCAGACGGAACTGTGGCAGATTGGATGGACAAATTGATGAGGGAATTAACTTCTGGATTAACAACTTCTGCCACAGCGGCCAGCAGGCGGGCCTGACAAGGGTCAGTTGGCGAGCCAGATTTCAGTGATTTCAAAATAGTCAGTTGTTCAATAGATTTTAATAGTACCTCATGCTCTTTCCATGCAAATTTAATGAGTATAGACATCACCTGATTGGAGCAGTGCATCAGATTGGTAGCCCATTCTTTGGTCAATTAAGGATCTGGTTGCTCATGTGAAGAAGCAATAAGGATTCTTAGACCTCTGGGTACTCTGCCTTGTTCCAAGTATTTCCCAAGTGTGATTGCTTCCCACCATTTTGAGGTTTCCTTTTTTGTCAATTTCACCAATTTATAATATTTTAGACTAAGAGAAATTGAGACAGTGGCTCCTCTGGATGAGGGGACCGGGTTGTTGACATTAGTGAATAATTCATTTGCTTTCTGCCTTCTCTGTGTTTCAAATTGTTTTCCATATTGGCTACATCCAATGTTTAATAATAAACAGTTCTCCTGAAAACGTAATGACTGGAGGCCCTGGAAAGCCCTACGCCGTATCGTGCTAGGGCGGGCCACATAGGGATGCCTGCAGAAAGTCTCCTAGTAAATACACAGTAAAATGGACACTTAGTATGCACGTACAGTCGTTAGTGTACGCGGGTCACCATAAGATTTCTTAAGCATAAGGGGCCCTGGAAAATTCACAAACACACAAGTTAATGGAGAAAATGAATACATACACACACAAACACACACACACACGCACATATATATATATATATATATGTATATATATATCTTCCCAGAAACACTCTGCGTTCGCAAAGTATGCAGCGCACTCGTAAGTTGATTTTCAAGGTTTTATTCTGCCAAGACCATCGTAGCTGACAAACGCGTTTCGGCCATACCGGCCTTTATCAATGTCAGCGCGTCACCATTTTAAAAAACTTTTTATACAAGATTATATACATCGACATCAAAAACGGACTGTAAGGAAACATTGCGTTACAAATTCATGGCGGCCATGTTTAAATATCGAAACGGCACTTGCGATGGGATTCTTTCGCAACTGGGATTTCATCGGCTGCAAATAAATAGATAAATGTCAGCTCATATCATTTGCATAATAGTATCATACATGTCTATAAGAACCCACATTCCGCCCAAATGGGCCTGATACTCATCATGTACATTATTCCATAATAGCATCATAGCAGCCATATTCAAATTTACAAATATACAAATATACATGCCCAACACTCATGGTAAGATTTACATGATTAAAAGATTTCATAATATAAATATTATAACATTTCATTAATCCCATGGCCTTACACATTTATGATTCTTCATTCCGCCCTATATGGGCCTTCATGTCATCTCGGCCATGTTTACTGCTTAAACCATGACGACTGATGACCTCCCACGTCAGCCTTCGCCATGGTTTTGCCTCATGTTTGTTACCCACTTCTAAGGCATCCCTTCTCAACATCCTAAAAGTGAATCTTTTCCAACCATGGTGCTTGACTGCTCCTACTTCCTTTCCTGGTATCAATCAAGCCCTTACAGGCTTACATGGTTGGAAAAGATTCACTTTCAGGACTTCGCGAACAAAAGACGAGCTCGTAGAGGGAAATGCACTACTCTGATTGGCTGCCAACACTTCAACCAGGAAGTGTTGACAGCCATCTTGGGACTCGGCTTCATAGTGTACCCAAAAGTAATAAGTGAAAATAAAGAAAAGGGGACAGGGTAGGAATACCATGACCCTCAAGCCATGGTCTTGGGGTCCCCCTGGAGCCCCGCCACAGCATAAAAGCATTAAAAAAAACAACAATTGCAGAAAAATAGCGATATTCGCAAATTTGCAGCAAAAAAAAAGCACGTGTGAGCTCCCACGCTGGCTTTTAAAAAACCCCCAGGTGGGCCAGGTCTCGGGGGCATGTAATAAATATAGGAGGGGGGCACACAGGGCCCCAATCCTAGGTCTTATCAAAGCCCTGGGGACCACCACCTCCCTGGGGCTATTTCCAATTATGCTGGGGGGCCTCGCTGACCCCCCTGCCCCGGGGACTGCCACCTCCTCTGGGGCTAATTAAAACAATATGGGGGGCCCTCGTGGACCCCCTCCCCCGGGGACCGCCTCCTCCCTGGGGCTACTAACAATAATATGGAGAGGGCCTTGTGGACCCCCCTGCCCTGGGGACTGCCACCTCCCCAGGGCTAAAATAAATACTGATGCATGAGGGGTCTCCGCCGGACCACCACCTCCCCGGGGCAAATTTGAATAAAGGCCCCCCCAGGAGCCCTACATGGCCCTGGGGACCGCCACCCCCCTGGGCCGGCTCCAGCAATGTCCCAGGGTGCCCACCCCCGGAACATTGAAGTTTGCTATGGCATGGCGGGAGCGCTGCTCCCGCCATGCCATAGCAAACAGTGTGCTCCACTTTGAGCAAGCGAGAGCATTTTGCTCTTGCTTGCTCAATGCCGGGCACACTTTGCTTTTACACACAGGGAGCTTCATGTCAGCAGCTCCCTGGGTGTAAAAGCAATGCCGGCTCCCGCAGGAGGCGGGGAGCCGGCCGGGACCTGCGGTCCCCAACAAAGAGGTCTGACACTCCAGGGATGGGGTCACCGGGGCTGAAAATGGCCCAGGAAAAGGCCTGGCCCCAGGGGATGGGGTCCCCGGGGCCAAAATAGGCCTGCGGAGGGGGGCTCATGGGCCCCTCCCCTATTAAAAAGAAAAGTAAAAAGTCCTGACCCTGGGGGATGGGGTCTCCGGGGCTGAAATTGGCCTCGGTTCGGGCGGCCGCACGGCCTCCCTTCCGTTTTAAATGTTTTTTGTTTTTTTTTTTAAAAGGGGCAGGCCACGGGGGATGGGGTCCCCGGGGCCGATAATGGCCCAGGAGGGGGGCCGCTTGGCCACTCCTTTTGACTATTAAAAAAATAATAAAGGCCGGGCCCCGGGGCATGGGGTTCCCGAGGCCAAAATCAGCCGGGGGGGGGGGGGCGCGCAGCACCTCTCCCATTTTATTTTATTAAAAAATGGGTCAGGCCCTGGGGGATGGGGTCCTCGGGGCACAAAAGGATCCAGGAAAGGGGGGGCCGCGCAGCCCCCTTCCTAAAAAAAAAAATGTAAAAAGCTGCACTGGCAGTTTGCCAGAGGCCCCGCCCTCTTTCTCCGCTACTCTGCAAATGCACCTCCTGGCGCGCTACTGGTTGGGGGATAAAATCCCTTTGGCTGCTGAGGGTCCTTAGGAGCCAAGAAGACTTCCTGTTACCTCCAGTAAGCCCCACACAGTGGGATTGCTGAGAGGTGGTCGGAGGCCATGCCCCCTTTCTCCACCACCCTGCAAACGTGCCTCTCGGCGCACTGCTGGAGGAGGGATGAAGTCCCCTTGCCTCCTGAGGGCCTCAGGACTAAAGTGGACTTCATCCCCGAAGCAGTAGTGCACCAGGAGCTGCATTTGCAGAATGGTGGAGAAAGGGGGCGTGGCATTTGTCGACCTCTCAGCAATGCAGCTGTGTGGGTCTTACTGGAGGTAACAGGAGGGCTAGTTGTCTCCCAAGGAGCCAAGGGGACTTTATCCCCCAACTATTAGTGCACCGGGAGGTGCATTTGCAGAGTGGTGGAGAAAGGAGGCGTGACCACCGAAAACCTCTCAGCAAACCCACTGTGTGGGACTTACTGGAGGTAACAGGAGAACTTGTTGGCCCCCAAGGATCCTCTGGAGCCAAGGGGACTTCATCCCCCAACTAGTAGTGTGCCGGGAGGCGCGTTTGCAGAGTGGTGGAGAAAGGGGGCTTGGCCTCTGACAACTTCTCATCAATCCTGCTGTGTGGGACTTACTGGAGGTAACATGAGGGGTAGTTGGCCCCCAAGGACGTCCTTGGCAGCCAAAAACCCATCCTGTTACCTCTAGTATGTCCGATACAACGGGATTGCTAAAAGGTCTTCGGAGGCCATGCCCCCCTTCTCCACCACTCTGCAAACGCGGCTCCTGGCGCACTACTGGTTGGAGGATGAAGTCCACTTTACTCCTGAGGGACCTTGGGGACCAAGAAGCCCTCCTGGTACCTCCTGTAAATCCTATACAGCGGAATTCCTGAGAGCTGGTCAGAGGCTCCGTCCCCTTTCTCCACCACTCTGCAAACTTGACTACTACGTTAAAAACCAAAGGTTACAGAGAAGTTATAGTTAGGAATTAGCATTTAAAAAACCTTAGAAATTCACTGAAAAAAACAAAGGTTACAGGGACGTTATAATTAGGAAATATAATTTTTTTAAAACTTAAAAATTCACTGAACAAAACAAAGGTTACAGGGACGTTATAGTTAGGCCGACATTTCACTTGCATAAAACGAGGGAAATTCTGAGCTAACTATAACTCGTGCCCCGCAATGTACTGCTTATGACCTCACATATTACATCACTCATGACATGATCAGTGACATCAATAACGACATCACTGATGACATATCAAATGACATCAATGCTGACATCATCCAGTGACTCTGAGTGTTTTAAAAAGGTTTATGAGTGTTAAATATATATACCAAGGTGTATTGGTGAATCAGTGGGTGCATAAGTGCCTGTATGGATGATTCAGTGGGTGCGTGACTGACTGTATAAGTGAGTGATTAGGTGTTTCAGTGAATGTATGGGTGAGTGACTAGGTTGTGCAAATGTCTGTATCAGTCTGCCAGTTGATATCTAAGTGGCTGTATCAGTTGGTGCGTGGGTACGTGAGTGGCTGTATGGGTGACTGATTGGTTGTCTGAGTACCTGTAAGAGTGTCTGTGTGGTTGGGTGAGGAGGTGTGTGCCTGCATGAATGAGTGAGTGGATGAGTCAGTGGCTGTATGGGCTGGTGAGTGCGTCTGTGAGGGGCTGTATGGGTTACTGAGTATGGGTATGGCTGTGTCGGTGAGTGAATGGATGTTTCAGTGGTATATGGGTGAGTAACTGCATATGTGAAAGGCAGTATAGGTGAGTGTTGGGAGTATATGAGTGACTGTATGTGTGTCTGAGTGATTGCGAGAGAGCCCGCATGGGTGAGTGTGTGCTTGTGTCAGGGACTGTATAGGTGAGTGAGTGTGTGTTAGTATCTGTATGAATAAGTGAGTGGGTGTGTATATAACTGTATAGGTGAGTAAGTGGCTGTGTAATTGACTCTATGGGTGAGTGACTAGGTGTGTGAGTAGCTCTATGGGTGACTGACAGTGTGTGAGTGACTGTATGGGTGTATGAGTGGATATATTAGTGGCTGTATTGGTCAGTGACTTGGTTATGAGTGGCTGTATAGGTGAGTGTGTGCTTGTATCACTGACTGTATAGGTGAGTATGTGTTAGTATCTATATGAATAAGTGAGTGGGTGTGTGTATAACTGTATAGGTGAGTAAGAGTCTGTGTGATTGGCTTTATGGGTGAGTGAGTAGGTGTGTCAGTAGCTCTATGTGGTGACTGACTGTGTGAGTGGCTGTATGGGTATATGAATGGATATATCAGTGGCTGTATTAGTGAGTGAGTTGGTGTATGTGTGGCTGCATGGGTGTGTCAATGGTTTTGAGAATGCTAGTGTGGAAGTTGGAGTGGGTGTATGAAAGGTTATTTTGGGGTGTGAGTGGGTGCGTCAGAGACTCTATGGATAATGTCATCAGTGATGTGATTTGAGATGTCATCAGTGATGTCACTGACCATGCCATTAGTGATGTAATATGTGACGTCATAAACATTTCATTGCTTGAGTGTGAGTTATAGTTAGCTCAGCTAACTATAACTACTGAATTTCTCTGGCTTTGTACGAGTGAGATGTCAGCCTAACTATAACGTCCCTGTACCCTCTGTTTTTTCAGTGAATAAATATATATATATATATATACACACATTTTCTCCTTTAACGTGTGTGTTTGTGAATTTTGTACAGATGTGTCAATCACTGTATTGTCATTTTACTGCTTAGGGCTTAGTCTGCTCTGCAGTAGACCTTGGGTATATTTGTAATGTATTGTTTACATTCTAACTGCTGCTGTGCTATAGGTATATTTTTATTATTTTAGGGGCTTGTGGCTGTTTTTAAATTCATGCAAAATGCAGGTTATTTTTGTCTGCATGTGCCTATAGTTGGCTGAGTTCGCAATGGCTCCGGGAGTACAGGCAGATATTTTCCTTTGTTCTCAGCTACAGCCTTTCCTGTGTGCTTATCAACCATATCTTGGGAATTAGTGTATTTGCGAGATGGTTTACTATCAAGTTTTTTTCAGAAAAAGTATTTTGGTGGGGTAATTGACGTTACCTTGGGTTGTTTGTGTTTGGGACATTGAGCCATTTGAAATCCCCGGCCCTGGTGGCAGCGGTGCACATTTGGATGTGAGCTCTGAAAAAATGCCCAAACCACAACTTCCCTCAGCCAGTGGAAAAAAGACATGCACTCCAGTATCTCTGGCACCTCCGTTTAATGTCAAAATCCACGGAAAGTAAAGGATCGGCACAACGCTCCCAATGCGTTTCGGCATACAGATCGCCTTGATCCAGGGTGGGTAGCTGCCTCCCCCTGGTAACAGACTTCCCAGGGCACTGGGCAGTCACCATATGTCCCTTGGTGGACACAACGTGGAAAGGTGCAGCATTATATGGAGCATCAGATTTTCTCCTTCACAGATGGCAGGCGTTCACAAGATCTCCTGTTTTAAAGTCAAAGTTCTTTGCATGTCACCTTTTGTCAGCATAGGCTTTCACCTTTTCTTTATGAACCAAGTCCTTCACTTGAGTTGTATCATTATCTCCTTCTCTTTTGTTGGTCCATTGAGGTAACTTGGTTGTCGTTGTTCACCCCAACATCAAAGTTGCAGGAATTTTACCTGTGGTCGAGACGAGATTAAACTGTGTTGAATTCCACCCTATGATAGGCTTGTAGGGTGGAATTTAACACAGTTTGCAAATTGAGCCTCTGAAGAGTTGCACGCTGTACTTCTTTCTTTAGCATACTCATAAAATGCTCAATGAGTCAGTTGGACTGCGGCCACAAAGGTGTTCTGATGCTGTATGTTCAGATGCTCCAGAAAATCCTTGAATTCTCAACTGTTGAACGGAGGGCCATTATCAGACTAAAAAATGGCTGGAACACCTCATGTTGCAAAAATGCCGTCAGGTCTCTCAATGACTCGCTCATGAGTTGTGGATGAAAGATCCTCTAATAATGGAAATCGGGAGTACCCATCCACAATTACCTTCAGATGATGTCCATTATCGAGTTGACCAAAGAAATAGATGGCTCTTCTCTCCCAAGCATGCTTAGGGAGTTCTGACATGGTAAGAGTATGTTGAATGATGTTCATAGAGAGGTAGTTACATATATGACAGGCCTTGAGGTCCTTTTCAACCATCTCATCTAAATATTGAAACCAAACGATCTCGGAGAGCTTTCTTGGTGGTAAGAATACCACGATGTCCTTCATGAGCCGCTTCAATTATAAACTCTCCGGAATTAGGATTCTCGACCCTCGGAGTATAACTCCTTTCTGAGTTATAGACAGTTCATTTTTAAGGTTTTTGTACTTTTGATATTCATCGTCATTGGTGAGAGGTCAAGCATGTCGGTTCCATGACTGATGTGTAATTATATCCTTCAACTTCATCATGTCACTATCATGGCTCGTAGCAGTGATGATCTGGGCTAACAATATGGCAGCTGGAGTATTTGACTTAACAATGAAATTAATCCATCTTGAATGGAGTACCTTCACCTTGTATAGGCGCTCTGGAAAAGTAGGCAGTAGGGTTTTGATCCTTCCCTGGATGATGTACAATGGTGTAATCAAACTCTTGAAATCAGAGTCCCCACTGTTTAATGTGAGGAGGCATCTTGGCTTTTGGATTGCCAAAGATAGTCAATAAAGCTTGATGATCAGTTAACAGCATAAAAGTATTTCCAGACAGGAATACATGGAAATGTTCACAAGTCCATACCACTGCCAAACTCTCTTTCTCAGGTTGAGAGTAAGCACGTTCTGTTTGGGACACACTTCTACTGGCATTTGCCACAATATGCCTTCGAGCATGTGGGTGTTTGCTGTGCTGTGCCAGGATAGCGTCTAACCCCGTGGTACTCATCGTACAGCTTGTGGGCCGCCAGCGGCCCAGCAGGCCTTCATTGGCGGCCGGCGGACCTTGCCTTGCCTACGTTTCTAGTGAGGCCAGCAGTAAACACAGAAGATGACCGCAGGAGCATAGTAGTGATTACGTATTAAATAGATATTCATTACGTACGCTCCTTCAGCCATCTTCTGTGTTTACTGCAGGCCTCTGTGACCTCACGGCACCGTCGGAAAGCTTCCCAAAAGGCCCTTTATAAGTCAGCTGTAAGCGCTTTCACAGCTGACTTTTAAAGGGCCATTTGGGACGCTTCCTGTTTGGACAGAGACAGATAGAGGTCGAGGCAGGGACAGGTAGAGGCAGGGACAGATAGAGGCAGGGACAGATAGAGGCAGGGACAGATAGAGGAAGAGACAGAGATGCAGATAGAGACAGATAGAAATAGAGACAGCGACAGATAGAGATAGAGACAGATAGAAATAGAGACAGACAGAGACAGAGATAGATGGAGACATACAGAGACAGACACAGACAGACAGATAGAGATAGAGACAGACAGAGAGAGAGACAGAGACAGTCAGAGACAGAGACAGTCAGAGACAGATACAGAGACAGACAGAGACAGAGAGAGACAGACAGAGACAGATAGAGACAGATATAGATAGAGATAGAGACAGATAGAGATAGAGACAGACAGAGACAGATAGAGACAGAGACAGAGAGACAGATAGAGACAGAGACGGATAGAGACAGACAGAGACAGACAGAAAGATAGAGATGGAGACAGATAGAGACAGAGACAGAGACAGATAGAGACAGAGAGACAGACAGATAGAGACAGAGACAGATAGAGACAGAGACAGATGGAGACAGAGACAGACAGACAGAGAAAGAGAGATAGAGAGAGATAGGTAGATAGAGAGATAGAGAAAGTGAGAGAGAGAGATAGCGAGAGAGAGATAGAGAGCGAGAGAGAGAGCGAGAGAGAGAGCGAGAGAGATAGAGATAGATAGAGATAGAGAGAGATAGAGAGATAGATGGATAGATAGAGAGAGATAGAGAGAGATAGAGAGATAGATAGATGTGTGTATGCCGGGTCTGGTGGCTCAGTGGACGAATGCGTCTGCTGCAGGGGCCTGTGTTCAACCTCATGGTCACAGGTTTTTTGTTTTGCTCTAGCCCCGCCCCCCCACTGACCCCGCCCCCACCGGTGCGGCCCTCGGCCACAAACCAAACTGTAAATTTGGCCCCCGAGAGAAAGTTTGTGAGTACCCATGGTCTAACCCAACGGGGATAGAATCAACAACAACCTCTGTATGAAGTTTTGGATTGAAATAGGCCATTTCAGTAGCAGTTTCAATGGCTTGTTTGATTTTCTTGAAACTTCTCTCACATTCTTGTGACCACTTGAATGAAACATTTTTCTTCGTTAACTCTCGTAAGGGAGCCCTTATGGCTGCAAAGCCTTGTATTGAACAGTAACTGGCCATGCCAAGAAATTAACATATCATAGAAACATCTGTGGGGGATCAGCATTTAACAGCACTTGTACTTTAGCAGGATCAGGTGTCATACCCCCATCAGAAAATACATGCCAAAGAATTTTAACTTGGTCTTGTGGAACTCACACTTGTCTGCATTCAAAGTAAAGCCTGCATCAGTCAGTAAGTGACATACGTGGGTGAGAGCTTTTTCGAGCTCCTTTTGTGTAGCTCCAAAAATCAATATGTCATCGGTATAGTTGAATGCATTCACAATGGGCTGTAAGAGACATCGAATGACGTCTTGGAAAGGTTCTGCAGCCAAAGACTCACCAAAATTGAGTCTTATATATCAAAACAGACCTACGTGTGTAGAAAAGGTTGTAATATACCTGCAGTCTTCTTCGAGTTCTAACTGATGATAACCTTTATTTAAATTAGGGCGTGAGAAAGCCTTTGCACTATTTCATTTTGTTACCATGTCAGCATATGTGGACCTGGATGTCGTTCTCATTCAATTGCCTTATTTGCTTTGCGCATATCAACACAAATGCATATAGCTCCTTCAATGTCCTCTTTGGCCTCTACTACTATGGGAGAAATCCAGTGTGTCGGACCAGTTTAATGCTCAATAATGTCATGCTTAAGTAATGATTCAAGTTATTTTACACCAGCTTCTTGTAAATGAAAAACAACTCATCTATGTCTTTGAGCAACAGGACAGACATCTTCATTAATGTGTAACTTTACTTTCATAGTCTTTAGCTTTCCCAAACCATGAAACAATGAAGGAAATTGACTTACTATTTTGTGGTGAGCATTCAGGTTATAATTCACAGAAATCAGCCCCATATCAGCAGCGATACTGAAACTGAGCAGAGAGGCACTTACTACTGTACCTTGAAGCACATGGATGTGTGCTTGCACCTTAGTTTTCTTGTTTTTCAATGTCCCCACAAATGAACCTTGACTTTTGATGGGCGTCGTATACACTTTGGTTTTTGATGGCATAAGTCGAGGCAATGGAGACAATGCATGGTATTTCTATCAGGCATTATGTTTATCAATGCACCACTGTTGATGATGAAAGGCATCGAGGAATCATTTATTCGTAACATAATTTTCAATGTTTGTATGATTTTGGTGCTTTGGCATGTCAACTTCTTTTTGACTGATATTTTTCCATGCATGCAGTCAGTCCGACGTGCGCTCATTTCTCTGAGGTAAACATTGACATGGCGCAACCGTCTTCCTCATTTTCACTGGATACTGAGGTGGAAGAACTGTTTGATGATATTTTAGATGACATTCAACTACGTTCAGTATCAATTTGCCTCAATTGATGTTGTCACTTGGTCTTCTGGGGGTGCGTCGAACGATTCTTCTGGAATGTTCTGGTGCCCATTTTGTCTTTGCGCCGTGACACACTTGCTTTTTCCTTTGCTTTACAAACTGTGACACAATGGTTCTCTTTCCCATGGCCTTTACATAACTGTCCAGTGGTGGGACATTTATCTTTGTGTGGAAGCAAAAATCCACATCTAAAGCATAACGTCTTTTTACTTGTAGACAGCACTTTGTGTCCTTCAGCCTTTTGCTTTGGCTTACTTTTTATAATCATGACTGATTCACTTTGAACTCCATGTTAGCAACTTGTCTTTCAGCACGCTCCTCAGCTCTGGCAGCCGTCAACACTCGCTTCAGACTAAGAGTTTCTCTCATTATTCATCGTCGGAATGAATCTGACAAGCATCCATCAATAACTCTAAGGCGCCTAGCTTCCCCATCATTCCATTAATTGAACTTATAGTGTTTGATGAGTGTATCAAGTCTTTCCAAATATTCATCAATGGCTACACCAGCTTTTTGGTGTTCTTGATTGAAAATGTATCTTTTGTAATCAACACTTGGCACTGGATTGAACTGTAGATTCAGTGTTTCTTTAACCTGACAATGCGTAATTTCTTTGTCAGTTCGCAACATTTTTTTATGACTTGTTTCCCTCCATCACCAGCAAGATTTTTGAGATACTCGATGATATTTTTGTTATCAGTCTTTTCAAGTGCATCAATGAAATCATCAAACGTCTCTATCCCTGCAGACCATCTATCGCCAATATTTTGCTTTTTGGCGGTATCAAAAGGTGGTGGTGGTTTCAAAAGGGCGTGGCATGGTAACTAATTATGGGAGTGGCTGACCTTGAGGGTGGAGCTCTTTCTGCTCCTCTCAGCTGTCCATTTGAGCCTACATCATTCATTCTATTTCTGAGGCCTTGCGATGGACCAGCCTCAGAGTTGTCACGGTCAATTGGGGAAGCAATGACTTTCTCCTTGATCTCCATCAGAGCCCTTCACTTGTAGGAATCTCTGAGATTGTTCTGAGCCATCACCTGGCAGCTTTGGTGGTGGGCCGCTTCAGGAATTGAACAGTTCAAAAAGCACAATCCTTGTGCTTCTTCTTCGGTCCCCTTGCCTGGTACCGGGGTTGTAAAGCTCCGCTTATAGAGGCTCTGGTAAGTGCAATGATAATATACTTCTTCCTTGCTTATTCTGTAAGCCCGCACTTCTTCCTGTATCAGTACATAACCACTTTTTGCAGTATTGCTCCGTATAATGTACAACTTTATCTTGCATGGCAGCGCGGTAGCTTTATATATGGCTTGACCATCAGGTTCTCGACCTTCAATGTGTAAATTCTTGGCAATGCTTCTGTGGTCTTCACTTACTTTGCAGTGACTGGAGCTGCACTTTGACTCCATGTGCATGATGCGTGGATTCTGATCTTTGACAGCGAAACATATGTGGCACGCACAAGCAGTTTGCTTGGACCACGGCAAACTCTTTCAGAGAGCACAGTCATTCTTCGGGTTACTTATCCCTGTTTTTGTCACCATTTGTAGCTTCTTCCCAGCCTGGCTATTCTCCAATGACTATGCCACACATGGAGCTTGGTATTACACATCTTCATTCTGCTGCGTGCAACTGCAAACTAAAGATTCTAAAAGTATTGCACTTTGACACCTACGTCAGATCTCTACAGAGTACGTTAGGAGCCAAAAGGGTTCCGTTGTAAAAAATTGCAAGACAATACACTCCCCATAGGTCACTGGTGGAGGTATTACAAAGAAAACAGTCACAACAACCAACTATCAAAACTATGTTCGCCAAGGAGCCGCCTTACCACTGAAGCCATGATAAAGGCATTTATACTATGGGAAGCTGGCCAATATGTTAGCACTGGCACTTGACCTACTCTCTTATTCTATCGTGGAATGAAGGAGATTTCTCCAATTTGTGGAGAAAATGGAAGGTTCCTAGCTGGACCTATTTTTTCACTATAGCTGTGCCAGCTCTGTACCATGAAGTGCTGCAATTGGTTTGTAAAGCTATGAAGGAAAGCGCTGTTCAGTCCATCCACTTCACGACATACATGGTAACCAGCTGTTAAGTAACAGATTACATGTCCATCATTGCACTCTAATTATCTTTCAAGAGAGTGAAGGAAGGGCTAGCCACTGGGCTCACCACTGGTAATGCTTTTTGAAGCTTTCATCAGCTAGCAAACAGTGCAATGCTTTTAATGGAGAAATAACATATAGTTGCCAACATTTTGGACAAATTTAATTCCAAAGTCTATGACTGGCTTCATCCCATAGGTTTCAGCATTGGATTCATTGCCACTGACAATGGCAGTAATATTGTTAAAGCAATGGCTGACAGAGGATACTTCAGAATCTTGTGTTAAATGCATTACATAAACCTAATTGTGCATGACTGCGTATAAAAAGAAGATGTAGTCAACAACATACTGGTCACCTGTCACAGAATTTGCAATCATTATAGTCATTCATTCATAGCCCAGAATAAGTTTAGGATCGCTCAGCATGCTAATAGAGTCTCTGTAAAAGCCGTGACAGAAGGAGGTGCCAACACATTGAAACTCCACCTACTACATGCTGCGGTGTCTGTTTAAGCAGTACTGGCCTGTCAATGATTACGTACTGTAAAGGAGAGAGGATGCAACTGCTAGACTCATGACAATGGAGGTGAACAAATTAGGGCTAGTGGGATGATTGATACAAATGGTACTGCCTTTTGACATTATGACACACAAAGTCAGCAAGGAGGGCAGTACCATGAGCCAAGCGATGTCATTGTTGCACCTGCTGCAGAAACATTTGCAAAAGATGGAAAATACGTTTTCCAATGTCAGTGAAGATGCATCTGCTTTGGTCAACAGCTTAATCCTTCCCTTGAACACAAATCAAAGGCTGCAAAAAGAGATTGTGTCCTTGCAAGAGTTTATCTGTGCCACAATACTGGATCCAAGGTACAAAATAGCGCTAGCAACTTTAATTCCTTTCTCAATACTGAATTTCTCAATTTCAAAGAATTGGATCATCAGGAAAGGGCTTGATCTAGAAGAGGAATGACTGCAAAATCAAAGCAATGGCGGAACTGAAGTGCAGTCTTGAACCTCCAGAAGGGGTGGTACTGTTGACTCTGAGTCCTCCAGAAGCCTGTCGCAACTGCAGCAGCAGCACTCAACACCATCGCTGGCTACAGCTTCACTTCCAACATCTGCAATAGGTTGATTTTATATGGTAGGGCTAAAATCAAGTGCGCAGGCTCAGGTAACGCAGATGCAGCAAGTGTCAACAACAATGGCAATTGAGAAGATGGTCCAAGACTATCAAGTTGACACAACAGAGGTGTACCTGGATCTAGACCCATTGACGTATTGGCTGGGAAATAAGGAACAGTGGCCAGAGCTCAGCAGGCTGGCAAAAAAGCATCTAGCATGTCTGGTACTCAGTGTATATTTGGAGCATGTGTTCAGTGCAGCTAGAGCATATGTCATTGTCAGAAGAATCAGTATTTCTCCTCGAAACGTGGAGACTGATGATGAATAAAATGAATAAACATTTCATCCACCAAAATGATCAGGCTCCAGAAGAAATGTTCATGGATGAAGGCAAACGGTCAGACATCATAAGTGTGACAAATGATCATCCTTCGGACGACCACACTGAGTTTGAGGATTATCTCTACTTTTCTGATTAAAACAGGAACAATAACACAACAGATATGACTGGTTTTAAAAACAACATGTATATCTATATAATATGTGTCACCTTTTAGTTAGGTATGGTATTGAGATCTTATCTTACATTATGTATGATGTGCATGATAACCAACGAATTAGCATTCAGAAAAAAACTCAAAACACTGCTATTTCCTTAAAACCTCCCGATCTCAGACACTCTGACTTAGACCATCGTTGTTATGTTTCTCCTAGCGCTGGGAAGCCTAAGGGCAGCTACGCGCTTTGTAAATCCATAAACATAAACATAAACATTATAATAACCTTGGAAATTCACTGGAAAATAACAAAGGTTAAAGTGGCACTATAGTTAGGTGTTGAAATAATACAAACACTAATATTTAAAAAACAAAAATGAAATTCACTCATTATAGTTTATACAGTTAACTATAATTTACGTGACTGCTATGCACTGCTTATGACCTCACATATTATATCACTCATGACATGGTAAATGACATAATTGCTGACATCACTGATGACATCTCAAATGACAGTATTCATTACATCACTGATGACATCATCAAATGAATGTGACAGTTTGCTATACACTTTTCATACTAGAAGGTTTTCAGTGAGCTATACCGTAGACCCAATTTTCTATTAGCTCTGTAGTGCCAATGGGCATCGCCTTTCACACCTTGCAGTGCATTATGCATATCTGTGAAATCATCCACAGTTATTCAGTTGTGTAAGAAATGTAGGAGCAGATTTAAAAGAACTGACGCATCTCTGCATATTAGCAAATATGCGTCAGTTCATTTGCGCCACGCAAAAAAACACTTGCGCCACCATGGATGCGCCGCATTTACAATGCGGCACACAGTGGCGCAAGGATTGACAGATGCGTGACGCATCTGTTGGCGTAAAGGCAACGCATTGCTAGAGTCGTGTCGCAAGCATGACGCAACTCCAGCAATGCTCAGGAATGCCTATTCCTATTCTGCTGCGTCACTCCTTACGCCTGCTTCAAGCAGTGGTGTCGTAGAAGTGACGCAGTGAAATCTTGTAGATTTCACTGCGTCACTTTTACGAGGCTTTCTTGCGTCGGAACGCCCACCCTGCATACATTATACCTGACGCAGGTATAATGTAGCGCAGGGCTTTACAACATGACACATCTTCCTAGATGCGTCACATTGTAAATGTGTCGCAACGTGGCGCATTGTTTACGACGCTGCTGCGTCACAAAAGTGACCCAACAGAGGCGTAAAAGTGTCACAAGGGGCTTGTAAATGTGCCCCGTAATGTTTCTATAGATGTTAGTAAGACCAGTAATTTATTGAACCATGAATATCTTTCAAAAGAGTTTTTTGGTCACTATTTAATTTAATGCAATGAACCTGGTAAATACCTCATCTGAGACATATTTTTAAGTGAATGGCTTGTTATCTATGCATTAGCCTCTGATAAGGCATGTACAACCAGGCCCTATGAACAGCCCTCTAAACTTTGTGAAAATACACTACACATATTCCTGAAATGAGCAGAAAGGTGGATACCATTGGAACAATGGTTGCAATTAGACTACAACTGAAACCATCTGTGAGTCATCCATACATTATACATTCTTCAACACTGCATACTGTATCAAAATGTTCACTGAATACCTAGACATAAATATGTGCACCTTCTAAATCTCCAGTTTGCATAGAATTAAAAGCACTACATGCCAACTTTTTAACATCCAAAATATTAAACACAGCTGGTGCGCACTCGGATTAAACCGGTTCTCTAATTCTGCCCAATATTCAATGATTTTCTAACTTGGTGTGCACAACCTGAGGTGGTTCCACCCTGCCACCAATTCAAAATAGAAAAAACAAACTAGAGCGTAATGTTCTAGACAGGACGTGCACTACCCAGAAACACTCCTATATGAGTGTGTGTAAACAATACATCAAAATCTTTTCAAAAAACATTTTAACATGAAAGAACTACGTTTTCATGAATTCACAATGTCCCCAAACCATGAATCTTCAAAGCATGTAAACTTAAATCTTCAGTCAAAACAGTCTTGCCGGTTGACTTCTTTTTGTCCACGCATAAACTGTGAATCCAAATCAAAGATACGGATTTTCAAAGGTCCGTTTATTCAAAACATAACAGTGAAATGCAGTTCACTCCACAATCCCAATGCATTTCGGTGTAATCAACACCCTTCTTCAGGGGATATCTATAAATGAATATATAATTTTTTTTTTAAACATGTATCAAAATAAGCTTGTCATGTTGAGTATATGCATGAATGACATTTAAATGACTGACCTATACAAACCGGGAGGGAATTAAAACAGTTATATACGTACATCATTAACTTGGTGATTATGTACGTGACAACCAAATAGCAGTAATGAAGGTGACTCTGAAAAAACGAAAATACTCAAAAACCGTGAAACTGCCAAAAAGTACCTACAACCCTGTGCGTGAATTAAAAAGGTGTGAGTGATTAAGAATATAGAAGGAGGAAAGGAAGAACCCCAATATTGTGGAAACGATGTCTACCTAATTCCAATCCAATGACGATAAGTATCCAAAGCTGAAACAAATGTATCCGGAGCTGAAACAAATCTGTCAAAGAAACTTCCAACCGACCTAAGAAACCGAAGAAACATATACACTAAAAATATAACCAAAAACGATAAGAATAACCAACGTATAAGTTGTGATACTAATGTAAAGAAACTCACCCAACTTTCTTGAGTGCCACACGTAACCGGGCTATGTAATGTAACAAGAGCTCAACGTATCCGATATGTCACAACCCTCCTGCGGGAGTACTGGTGATGCTAAAAAACAACAAAAAATAAATAAAAATGTGCTCAATGAAAATATGTGTCCCTGCCCTACATCACATCCACCGTGAAGCAGTAACCCACGAAAAACACTAAACTTACTAGTATACGGTGCATATGCCTCCTCTGACTCGTAACCAGTGGTCAGATCGTAAGCCTCGATTCTGTGTGATCCGCCAAAAGCACACGTATACGTGCTGAGTGCGTGAATGTAGAAATAGAAAAGGAAAAAGGAAATCAGACTGACAATAAAGTGGCAGCCATTATGAAGGAACCCAATGCCCATGAATCGTGTCTGTCCAGTCTAATCAAAAGAGAAACGGTGCTGAACAAGCACCTACCATTGAAGGTAAACAACATAAAATTGCTAGTATGCGGTAAGTATATCACCTTCTGGCTCGTAACCAGTAATTGGGTCGTAAACTTCAATACTGTATTATCCGTCAAAAATACACCTTTGCATGCTGAGTGCGTGGATGTAAAAAAGAAAGAAAGGAAATCCGATTAACAACAAAATGGCGGCCATATTGAAGGAACTCAATTCCTATGAATCGTATATGCCCAATCTGAAACAATGCTAAACAAAGGTTATTTTCGGTTGGTGGGGGTCTATTTTCATCACTACACCACGTTGCTTACCTTTGTTTAGCATTGTTTCAGATTGGGCATATACGATTCATAGGAATTGAGTTCCTTCAATATGGCCGCCATTTTGTTGTTAATCGGATTTCCTTTCTTTATTTTTTACATCCACGCACTCAGCATGCAAAGGTGTATTTTTGACGGATAATACAGTATTGAAGTTTACGACCCGATTACTGGTTACGAGCCAGAGGTGATATACTTACCGCATACTAGCAATTTTATGTTGTTTACCTTCAATGGTAGGCGCTTGTTCAGCACCGTTTCTCTTTTTGATTAGACTGGACAGACACGATTCATGGGCATTGGGTTCCTTCATAATGGCTGCCAATTTATTGTCAGTCTGATTTCCTTTTTCCTTTTTCTATTTCTACATTCACGCACTCAGCACGTATACGTGTGCTTTTGGCGGATCACACAGAATCGAGGCTTACGATCTGACCACTGGTTACGAGTCAGAGGAGGCATATGCACCGTATACTAGTAAGTTTAGTGTTTTTCGTGGGTTACTGCTTCACGGTGGATGTGATGTAGGGCAGGGACACATATTTTCATTGAGCACATTTTTTATTTATTTTTTGTTGTTTTTTAGCATCACCAGTACTCCCGCCGGAGGGTTGTGACATATCGGATACGTTGAGCACTTGTTACATTACATAGCCCGGTTACGTGTGGCACTCAAGAAAGTTGGGTGAGTTTCTTTACATTAGTATCACAACTTATACGTTGGTTATTCTTATCGTTTTTGGTTATATTTTTAGTGTATATGTTTCTTCGGTTTCTTAGGTCGGTTGGAAGTTTCTTTGACAGATTTGTTTCAGCTCCGGATACATTTGTTTCAGCTTCGGATACTTATCGTCATTGGATTGGAATTAGGTAGACATCGTTTCCACAATATTGGGGTTCTTCCTTTCCTCCTTCTATATTCTTAATCACTCACACCTTTTTTAATTCACGCACAGGGTTGTAGGTACTTTTTGGCAGTTTCACGGTTTTTGAGTATTTTCGTTTTTTCAGAGTCACCTTCATTACTGCTATTTGGTTGTCACGTACATAATCACCAAGTTAATGATGTACGTATATACACTGTTTTAATTCCTCCCGGTTTGTATAGGTCAGTCATTTAAATGTCATTCATGCATATACTCAACATGACAAGCTTATTTTGATACATGTTTAAATTTTTTTATATATATTCATTTATAGATATCCCCTGAAGAAGGGTGTTGATTACACCCGAAATGCATTGGGATTGTGGAGTGAACTGCATTTCACTGTTATGTTTTGAATAAACGGACCTTTGAAAATCCGTATCTTTGATTTGGATTCACAGTTTATGCGTGGACAAAAAGAAGTCAACCGGCAAGACTGTTTTGACTGAAGATTTAAGTTTACATGCTTTGAAGATTCATGGGTTGGGGACATTGTGAATTCATGAATACGTAGTTCTTTCATGTTAAAATGTTTTTTGAAAAGATTTTGATGTATTGTTTACACACACTCACATAGGAGTGTTTCTGGGTAGTGCACGTCCTGTCTAGAACATTACGCTATAGTTTGTTTTTTCAACTTTTTAACATCAGCATGTACACAGAAATCCATAGGTGAATAATGTAAGGAGAAGCTTTAGTATTTCTCACATGTTTTTGGTAAGACTAGAGACCTTCGATTTAAGGCACCACCGAATTGAAACGTATGTCTGCAACTCACACTAGTCGCGCTCAGTCTCTACTTTCTTTAAATTAAGTAGTGTTTGCGCTTAAAGTATTACAGGTTGCTAAAGTGTGCACCAAATAACTTTTACCATAATGAATCAGACTTGCCTCCAGGACTGCACTATTTCGATTTTGTACATACACATATGTACATGCAGTGAATCTATGCTACCTACTTTGTTTTATAAAATGATCCAGTAGTTTATAGAGAAATTTGAGGAACAGTAGCTTGAATGTTGTCATCAGCGATGTCATTTGAGATGCTATCAGTGATGTCAATAATGATGATATTTAACATGCCATGAGTGATAAAATATTTGAGGTCATAAGAAGTGCATTGCTTCGGCTCAAGTTATAGTTAGCTCAGTAAACTATCCGCAAGCACCTCTTTCAATGTGAATTCATAAAAAATGGGCAAACAGATTCACACTAAATAATGTACATTTCTAACTTTTTGCCAAATTTGTTGTAATTCCTTTCAGCCATTGTTTTAAATGTTGGTTTTTATGCCATTTCAGAACCCAACTATAACATCACTTTAATCTTGTTTTTTTCAGTTAGTGAATTCTTGACATTTTATAACATAAAATAACAATCCTATTACCATACCAAACTATAATGTCACTTCAACCTTTGTTTTTTTCAGTGAATTTCGGAGATTTTCTCAACATAAGGTAAGATCTTATTACTATGCCAACCTATAACGTCTCTGTAACCTTTGTTCTTTTCAGTGAGTTTCTGTTTTTTTTAAATTATATTCAGCCAGCCCCCCCCTGCTGAACACAGCTTTCAGCCATGCCCAGCAGGAAGTTTGGTGCAGTCCCTGTGCCCAACCCCCCATGGATGCCAAACCTCTGCGGTTTCCCACCCCATGTGTAGATTTATTATTTATTGTAAAAAATGTTCACACTACCGCAATACTCACATGGTACAGCCACTCATGCATCACCTTCTGGGTACTTGTGGGACCAGCAAGCTTCACTCTATGAAGCTTGCATGGCCGCTCTGTATGGCATGAATACTGAAGTACCTCACGGGAGGGCCGCAGTGGGTTTCACAGGAGTACTGGCGTACCCATGGTATGAATTTTTTTGGCTCCATAAGTGCTGGCAGTCTCCACCCTGCCCTTAAATGGTTTCTTTCACAAATTCAGAACACAGGAGTAGTCCCCGTGCCCTGCAATGATGGGAACAACATTTTTGTCGAAGTTGTGGCCACCAATCAGATTGCTCAGTACAGTGAAACTGATATTGGTCCCACAGCACCGAAAAGACAGATGGGAGAGCAAGCTCCCTTGACGAAGCAGAGAGCACTTTTAAAAAAAAATATACTGTACCGCAGGACTCCTACAGGACTCCTACGGGACCAACCATCCACATATTGCTATTTGTAACCCATTCATGACCATCCCAAGCACCTCTTTAAATGAGAATCTATCAAAAACGACCAAACAGATTTACACCAAATAATGTACATTTCTAACTTTTTGCCAAATTTGGTGTAATTCCATTGAGCCACTTTTTCCCAAAATTTCCTATTGGAATTCACATGGGAAAATGACATTTTGGCACTCGTCCCCACCCCCCATGATTCCCACCCCCCACTTTTCCTGGGCCCCGGCTTGATGGATCATCCCAAAACTTTCTAGGAAGGAGCAGAGGTGGATCTATGGAAATTTTAGTTAAGATTCATCAAATGGTGCCAACGTTATTAGCAAAACAAATACGGTTTTGCTATGGAAACTCTGATATACTTATAACTACACAGTGGTGACCGACACCGGGTAGTTATAGTTAGGATCACGTTTCCATAGGAAATTGATTTTTTGGTTTGCTTTTATCTTTGACGAATCTTCACAAATCTTTCCCCCAAAAATGTCTCATCCACCTCAGCACCTTCCTGGAAGGTTTCAGGTGATCAGTTAAGCAAGGGCCGAGTAAAAAGAGGGGTGGGGGGGGTGGGGTAGGGCTTCCCAAAACACATTTATTTTTCCCATTCAAAATTAGACATGAAAATAGTCAAAACAACTGAGAGGAATTCCACGACATTTGGCAGAAAGCTAGATCTTGGTCCAGGTAGCATGCTTTTTGTGATTTGGTGGAAATCCATTCAGTAGTTCTTGAGAAATTAATGTTCGAAATGCATGTATATTTCACGCAGCGGAGGATTGGCATAGCCGCTCGATCTAGAAATTAGATCTGATTGGTTGTCACCACATCAATAAAGATGTGATGGCAGTTTTTTATGGCTCGGGGTCTCAGTCACCTGCCCTGGAAATAAGTATAAAAAAATATAAGGGGCACGGTAGGGATACCACACCCTCCTAGGCCTGGTGGTTGATTCCCGGAGGGCCCATCCTGCTGCCTAAAAACATTTTTTTTTCAAATTTTACTGCAAGTTTGCAGAGGATCCTTGTTAAATTTTTAAAAATAAAAACAGGGTGGACCAGGGCTCAGGGGGCAGTACAATATATAGTTCAAATGGGGAGGGCTGTGTGCCCCCCCTGCACCAATTCAGGCCCTGGGACCCCAGCTCCAGAGGCCAATTTATTTATAAAGGGGATGAGGGTGTGCAGACCTCCTCCCCATGCCATTTTCAGGGCACCATCACCTGGGGTCGATCAATACTAATCGGAAAGGGAGTTTATTGAAGCCATGGGGACCCCGTCCCCTGGGGCCGATCATTTCTTATGAGGAGGAGGGAGTGTCACTGCATTCCCCGAGCCATGGTATAGCCACGGTACTGCATTCCCAGGGGCTGGTTCAGTGACAGTGCCCCGGGATCCCCATCCCCTAGGACACCATTGTTTCCCTGCCCACAAGAGTACTGGCAGGGAAGTATTTCTATGCTCCCATCCAGCAGGAGCAGAAATGTTCCTGCTGGGTGGGAGCAGAAATGTTTCTCTCTTCCCACACTCTAGTGAACATGAAAACAGAGTTGCTATCACCTGGTGAGAGCAGAAAGAAAAGGTGCTCCCGCCCGGAGGTATCAATGCCGGCTAACATGGAACCCGGGATGGGTGCTGGCAGGAGAGCCAGTGGGGTTATTGGGGCCATAGGCCTCCCACTGCAGCCCCCAACGTAAAAAATATAGGGGCATATCATCAAGGACTGGCGATAACATTATCGCCGCTTTATCGTCCGTTTTCGGGCGAAAAGCGGCGATAATATTATCGCTTTATTAACAAGGACACGCTAGCACGTGTTTCCTTGCCTTAGCGCCCGTTGTCAGCACGCCTCGCATCGCATCGTTAATGAGATGCAAAGGAGGCGTGCCTGACAAAACTCCATGGGACAATATCGCTAACCCAGCTTCGCGATATTATCAACGAGGGGTAGCGATATTTGAAATCGCGTTAACTATGCCTTAACGCAGGAATTTAACGTCTGTTAAATTCCTGACTAAGGCATACCTAACATGGGAGGTGAATTGTGGGGCTAAGGCCACAGGGCCTTATCATCAAGTTATCGCCGTTTTCCATGGAACATCGCTTGAAAACCAGCGATGTTCCATGGAAAACCCCGCTATCGCTGGAATATTTATCGCCATAGCGCTAAGCGTTGATAATACAGCGCTAGCTTGGCAATATATTCCAGCGATAGCCGGCGATAATTTAAAGCGCGCTAAGCGCGCTCAGCGATAATTATCGCTGGGGCTTGATAATATGCCCCATAGAGTGTAGAAAAAAAGGTGTCCAGCTCTCACGTGGCTACATAGTATGGGGCTGCTTGCAGGGAGCCAGTGGGCAGCGGGGACCCTGTGCTCCTCCACAACCCCCAATGTAGAGAAAGTTGAGGGGTGACTCGGGTGGGCACCAGGGCACTCCAGTGGTTTAAAAAAATAAATGTAGATTTGCTGGCTTCTGTACTGCCTCCAACAAAAATTAAAGGTGTGGGTGTCCCAGGTAGGACGGGGACACCCACAAAGAATAAGTGAAAATATTTAAAAAATAAATGGAACAAAAATAAATGAGCAGATGGGGGTGCTCATTTAATATCCAATGCTCCTGGTAAAGAGCACCCAGTATTGTCCTTCATGAGGTGATTTACATATATGTGGCTGCCTGCTGGTGCCCCATTGCAGACAGGGGCACCACCAGCATAATGTTTATAGGGGTGGGTGATCTCTTCCTCTCCACCTGCATAATTGGTGGGATTTAGGCCACTCCGCGTTATGCTTATAAAGCAGAGTTCTGTAAAGAATTCTGCCAACCGCCGTGTGGTGGATTTTTTTCTCACAAGAAGCTCAAGAATGGTAAGTTGGCAAGCGCAATTGATATTTGGCGTACCCTAGCGCAATTTGCAGTCGCTGGTGAGATTTCTCCAAAGCGGGTGGTCGCAGGCGGTCACAACCATTCGTGGTCAGAAGGCTGCCG
Source organism: Calotriton arnoldi (assembly GCA_963921515.1). Classification (NCBI taxonomy): domain Eukaryota; kingdom Metazoa; phylum Chordata; class Amphibia; order Caudata; family Salamandridae; genus Calotriton; species Calotriton arnoldi. The sequence continues at coordinate 681,170 of CAWUFW010001905.1, forward strand.
CTTACGTAGAAAATCTACTCGAGCTGCAGCACAATCAACTCCAGAAGCTGCGCCCTCTTGCATGTCACGTGGTGCAGTTAATGCTGATTTTTCAACATGGAACAAGCTCTTGGCGCTAACTTACAGTACGAGCAACACGACTTGACTATTTCTGCCCGTTCGCAGAATTCTGTGGAATCTCGCAGAGTTTTTTAGTAACTCCACGGAATTCCGCAGAGGGAAACTCTGTGAGTTCCACCCAGGCCTATTTCTTTAAGTGTTGTGGGACCTGCAGGGTGTGCAGCAGCCCCACACAAATATCTAAAAAAATTAACCCTACATTTCCTCGGGTCTATAGAATAAGGCTCCAAGGAAAGTTGTTGAAAGTTGTAAGCATTCCCAGAGCTGGAGCTTTTGCTTTTCTGCTTGACAATGCAGGAACTCCTTGTGGTTGGTTTTAATGCTGCAGTATGTGGCCTAAGGAGTGTGAAAAAAACTGACACATTTTTACTATAATTGCTTTAATGTAAATGTTTATTGACAAAACCAATAGATTAGCCTATTATATATTGACAGTTACTTACATGAAAAAATAATAGAAGTTCACTGAGAAAAACAAAAGTTAAAGTGAAAGTTATAGTTAGGTCTTCAAAAAAACAGAAATTTACTGAAAACACCAAGGCTTAAGTGACATTATAGTTATAGTTATGTATTACATCACTGATGACGTGTACAATGACGGCATTGATAGCATCATTGGTGACATCTGAAATGACATCATTTATGACAACACTGTGCATGGCGGGGGCACGAGTTATATTTACTTCAGTTAACTATAACTGGTGATCAGTGCGCTTTTTAGTTTAAAATGTAATGTTGCACCCAGCATTGCACCTCATTATAACGTCACTTTAACTTTTTTTTCTGGGTCATCCCCACGCTTTTTGCCTTCACCTTTCTGTTTTCTGTTTTTTTTTGGTAATAGACCTTTAATTTAAGGCACCACCTAATTGAAACGTATGTTTGCAACTCACACTAGTTGCGCTCAGTCTCTACTTTCTTTAAATTAAGTAGTATTTGCGCTTAAAGAATTACTAGTTGCTAAAGTGTGCACCATATAACTTTTACCATAATGAATCAGACTTGTCTCCAGGACTGTACTATTTTGATTCTGTACATACACATATGTACATGCAGCGAATCATCAATGCTTCCACATGTCACCGGGATTGTTCCTTTACTTGATTGCCCTTTTGTTAACTGATGTCCAACATCTCTAGGTTCTTCTGATAATGGTGACTCATGGCTCAAGTGACAAACTATAATTAAATGGTTGTGGTCTGGACATGTTATATGATCAGCCCAGTTAAATGTTTTTACTGGTTGGGTGATCAGCCAGGTACATGTAACCATACTCTGGGGCTGGGACGAGATTGCTCTATACCAGCCTAGGCTTCACCCTCTGACTCATCATGCACCATGCTTACCATGACTCTCTAATGTTGTCATTACCTTTTTGCATTCTACAGGCCTTCTCTTCTCCAAAGAACCTCCATGGCGCTCCTGCTTTGCAGTTCAGCCGTATAGTCAAGACAGACATTGCCAGAAGAATGCAGACACACCGTCCATGTGTATACAGTAGCATTTATCTTTTATTATACATATTTGTTAATTGTGTGGGTTGATTAGCTAACTTGGGACTCTGGGGGCTCCTAAAGAGAAACACTGTTTGAATTTGGTAACTGAACTGTTATCTTCCACCCGTAACAGATGTGATGTGCTTTTGTACTTGGTGAACATTGTGTTTGTCTATCTCTCACCTTTCCCTAATTGCCCATACCCATCCATTAATGAAATCTAACCCTCTTACCCCAAGTTGTGCGATTTTTTGTGTTGTTAATTTCTTAATTTCCGCCATGAAAATATCTCACACTTAGTGTGGCGGATGTGGTTAAAACCAGTGGCAGCTGGTAGAAAATGAAAGTGGTGAGACATTAATCTTTGGCGTGAGTGATGCGAGTGAGCTGGACATTCTCGAGATGGACTCTTTATGATTACCATCCACATGACTCAAAAAATTTGAAGGCCGGAGCCCCAACGCCCAGCATCAACAGCTGCCCCTGGTTAAAGCTACAACAATTATTACAATGAGGAGGTTACCAAAAATTGCAAATTAGCCCACGCGACCCCTCCTTCCCATTCAAGAAAGGGACATCACAGTGCAGAGAATAAAATACAACAGTGGTTGTCCAAGGATAATGTGAGAAATTGAGTTGTTGGTTGAGTGAGGAGTTAACCCTGCTCAAGGGACAGCCACAATCCCTGTCAAGGTGAACCACAAACATCACTAAATTAACGTGTGCCTAACCCTCTAGTAGCTTGGCATAGAAGCAGCCAGGCTTAACTTAGAAGCAATTTGTAAAGTATTTATGCAGCAAACAATCAGTAATAAAGTGAAAACAGAACACAAAAAAATCACACACCAATTTAAAAAAATAGAGAAATTTATTTGACATGAAAATGACAAAAGTGCAGTCAGTAGAAATAGAGATATGAGTTTTCAAAGGTAAAAACTAGCATCTAAAAGATCAAAGGGCAAAGCATGGACATCTAGTCGCATGAGGCCAGATCAAAGTTGAAAAATATGGCCAACAGTGATGGAGCGTGGGTCGGCTACAAGAAGTGGAATTGTCCCTGTCGGCGCTTACCTTCAGACTTAAAAGAAATTTTGTGAAAATATGTCTGAGAAGTAAAGGTTCAGTGGGGCAAGCCTGCAGATGGTGTCTGAGGAGGAGGTGTCATTGTAGGGGAGCCGCTGGATGAAGTTGCAGTGAAGATATCCATATTCGGACTTAGTCTCTCTTTTTGGAAGTCTAAAATCTCCAGCAGGACGAGGCTGGAAGTCGTAGCCGACGAGGGCTCTACGAGACTGGTTACTCCTTCTGCGAAGTACCGCTGAATAGGATTTGCTGATGTGGAGTAGTACATAGCAGGAGCTACCGCAAAGTCAGGCCGGCCAGTGATCCACCTTAGGTGGATAGACCAGCAGGTTGGTCCCAGTCTCCTCTCGGTTCTCAGAGCAGTATTTAGCCAAAAATCTTTTAAGTCCCAAGTTTTGTATTTTGGCTATCTGGGCACCTTTAGCACCACTACCAAGAGCCCAGCACTAGGGGGCACCACTTGGAGGGTCAGGATTCACTCATTCTGGGTCCTAGTGTGGGTTCAAGATGGTTATATCCTTTTCTGTACCTGAGGCTCTGATCAGGATGCCAGCCAACTAGCCCTTGGAGTCACTCTGGTAGTCTTGGGTTCTAGAAGAGGAACAGGACTCAAACAGAAGGGCAGGCATCTGAGGGTTCGAGGCAGCCTTCAGGCAGCAGGACAGTCCTTCCAGGTGCAGCATAGCAGTCCTCTGAAGTACAGAGCAGGCCACAGCAGAAGACAGTCCTCTGAGAGTCCTTCCACAGGTCCAGAAAGTGAACTAAAGATTGGGTCTGAGGGTTCTATTTTTATGCTTGGTACCTACTTTTAAGTAGACGTTTCTAGAGAATTCCCTTTGAAGTGCTTAGAGTTTTCTGTCTCCCCTGCCCTCTCTCTAGCCTGGCTGCCTGAACAATGAAGTGGTGTGAGGTTCTTTGTGTGAAGGCCAGGCACAGCCTATTGATTTGCAAGTGGGGCTTTGCCCATTTCTGCCTCTCCATCCTGCTCATGATGACCAGTCCATGCACATCAAATTCCTCTGTTGTATGGCTGTCTGGGAGGAATAAACAAAGTCCAACTGCCAACTGCACCCAGTCATGTGACCTAAGAACATGCTGCAGGCACCAAATAGTTAGGACAAAAAAATGCCAACTTTCTAAAAATGAAAAAGAAAACTAGGAAAAATGTCCTAGACTTCAGGTGCACTACCAATATACACTCAAAGAGAGAAACGCATCGTCTTAAGACACAATTTACGCGCTAAGAGATGACTAAAAGTCTTTAAAGAACGATGCGTAGACTGAAGCTTACCAAAAATCTGTGCAGAAAACAAACACAATGTCCATCCACTGCCAAAAAACGTGCTCGTGGTGTCCAAAGTAACACTTAAATGATGGTGAATTGCTCACAGTGCTGTAAAACCGTGACAGACGCGGTCGGTGGTTCAACGCGTATCCAAATGGGTGAGCGTGCGCGCATGCAACCCGGAAGTTAAAGCCAGGAGCGAGAAAACGCCCCCTTCCGATATTAGTAAGTCAAAGATACGACATAAACAAAGTGCCAAAGAGTGAACAATAAAGAGAGACGGGGAGAAAAAAAGAAAAAAAGAAACAGAAAAAAGACGGGGGAGGATTGTCAAAAGTAACAGTTACGTTGACTAACAAGCACTAATAACAACAAATGTAAAAACCTCGTAAATACTAACTAAAACCAGCTGCGTGATAATGTAGCTAACAGTCCTATTATGTGAAATTAACAAATGATGAATGATATAGGTGACAGTGAATTGCAAACAGAACCACTGAATCAATATAGAGTGGCAGGGTGTGAGAACACCCAAAATTAACATAATTGTAGCTAAAAGATACAAAGTTGTACAATATCACAGGCAATACAAGACACAATGTATTTACAAAAATCAACTGCAAACTAAGCAATTCTCACAGTTGGAAGTGCATAACAAAATAGAGACAATATCGTTGGTTTACAAGCACTGATCCCAACAAATGTGGAACCACGTATGTTCCCACTAGAATCAGCTACGTGATTGCATAGCTAACAGTGTCATTGTGCAAAATTAATAAACAATGATAAACATAAGTTGCAGTCAGTCACAAGGACAGAAGTTGATGAAACGAAAAGTGACAGGGTGTGAGAACACCCAAAGTTAACGCAATCATAGCTTAAAGATAAGAGATTATACAATCTCACAAGCAATACAAGACATACTGTATTGGCAAACATCAATGTGAACAGAGCGACTATCCCAGTTAAAAATTGCAACACCTAATACACATAATACGTAACATAACATAGTTATCATAAAAGCGGATGGTGGTTCACATGAAAAAATGAAACAAACCAGAAAAAGAAAATAACATACCAGAAAAAGAAAATAACAATGTGATAAAAGCAATGATAGGGTGAACTGTACATGAAACAGAAATAGTGTACCTTACACGGCAAACCAAATTATCATGAAGTGACCTGTATGCAACAAAAGGAAGAAGATACTGGCTAGGAATATCAGAATATTATAGAAAACAGGAGAATTCAAGTTTATCATTAAGGCCTTTCGGCATAACATATCCAAAAAGCATATCCAGTGTGTTTCAGGTTGAGACAACAGTTTGGACACTTTCTAAAAATGGCATTTTCAAAATTGTGACTTAAAATCCCACTCTACTATTAAAGAGGATTTTAAATTACAAATTCTCAGGCACTAAAAAAGAAATCCCTACCTGCTCCCTATCAAAAGTCAGCAATTATTAAATGTAATAAGTTAACCCAATGTCCTATGGGAGTGGTAGTCATCACAGTAGTGAAAAACAAATGTTTTCGCTACCAGGACATATAAAAGTTGAAAGTACATGTCCAAACTTTTAATTACAATGCACCCTGCCCCATCGTCTGCCTAGGGCCTACTTTAGGGGTGACCTATATGTAATAAAAGCAGAGTTTAATGCTTGGCAAAGAGGTTATTTTGCCAAGTCGAACTGGCAGTTTAAAACTGCATTCAGGCTGCAATGGCAGACTTCAGGCATGTTTTAAGTAGCTACTTAAGTAGGTGGCACAATAAATGCAGCAGGCCCATTAGTAGCATTTAATTTACCAGCCCTGGGTATATGGGATACCACTCTACAAGTGAGGAATGAGGGAATTAAATATGCCAATCAAGTGTAAACCAGTTTTTCCATGGTGTAGGGAGTGGGTACAGGGACTTTAGTTATAGTTAGCAGTGGTACATTGCACAGAGTCTTAAGGCCAATAAAAACAAATTCAGCAAAAATAGAAGGGGTGAAGCCAAACAGTTTGGGGATGGCCTTGGAGAGAAGGCCAAGTCCAACAGATAGATAGTGTGTTCTTTTTTCCACAATCTATGCAATGGATTCTATTTGAGTAACCTTCTCCTAAGTCATGAGAATTGAGAGTTCATGTGGGGCGTGGCCAGAAGGGGCAACATGGCGGACGCATCTTGAGTACGCTCCGCCACTAATCCCCATAATCCGGTGCATTTCTCCGCTATCTGAAGCCATCTGTAACGAGACACCGTGGTGGATTGTTGGGCGAGCCCCCAGGCACTTGCTAAAGTAACGACATCGCCGCGGCTGTTGCTGTGGGGGTTTCGTGGACAGGAGTCGGGGCCCGGCCGGGAGAGTGCGGCCTGGGAGGGGTTCACGACATCGCCTGCAAGAGGGCACATCTGCCGTATAGGGAAAGAGCAGCGGCAGACGGAGGCAGGCCTCGCTTCACCTCCCTGAATCAAGAAGCAGTGATAGCAGCTGTAAGCAGCGCCGCCCAGTAAGGAGCAGGACGGGTGGCGTTGTGACTCAAGGAGTCGACTGCGGACCCAGGAGGAGTCTGGGCCTGGACTGCTCAGACCAACAGAGGAGGCGGCGCGGTCAGCGGTCGTATGGTAAAGCCGCAATCCACGCCGCCTGAGGCAAGAGAAGATGGACGGCATTCCAGCCCCCGGGAATAGACCTCTGCCTTGGGAGCGGCCCATGCCGGAGCTCGCTCGGGCTGTTTGAGGAGGCGACACGGGTGAGGGTGTGCGCTGACCGGAGTGCCCCGGGAATGAGCGCAACAGCTGCCAAGGGGCCCTGAGACACCTATAAGTAATGTGGAGGATGCCAGACTTTGTGTGATACACGTAATATTAAACAGTGGTACAGCTTTTATTTACGAAAGAACCTTGGAGAAATCTGGGCCTGGGCATGCCAGAATTGGCTTCAAATGTAGATTACGCAGACATAGGAGGAGACGGAGGCTGCCAGCGGGGCCCGCAATAACTCCAAGTGCTGATTCAGGTGCCTGGCCTAAGGGAGCGATTCGTGCTTGGATCTCTGTGTGTATAGGCGCGGAAGGCAGGTCGCGGGCAGCACTGAGGCCTGGGACTGGAGCGGTGTATGCATGAAAGTATGCAAGGAGCTCTCTGGTGAGCAAGGGGGAACCACGTCATGACGTTGGGAGAGGATCTGAGGGACACCACCGCAATGGTCGTAACCCGGGGCACGGCCTGGGACAGTGCACGCTGTTGACCATAGTGATATGGGGTGAACGCAGGTGGGAGCAAAAAAGGAGGCCTTCGCTTGTGGACATCCCTGCGCAGGAAGAATACTGTCAAACGTGGTTGGTCCGGAGGAATGATTGATACACAGATCCACGGCGTGCTAGAGAAGGGGGCGGCCATTGATTCACCATTGCAGAAGGGGAGTCCTGGGCTCAAGACATTGGAAGCTGGACTGATGCTATAAGGACAATACGCGACAGGTCCAGAAAATAATAGTTGGCCACCTCAATGAGAGATTCGGGGCGGGCTCATATTGTTGCTCTCGCTTGGAGGTGTGGCACGGCAAGTTGCAAAGTCCCGCCACTTTTACTGCTCTATCCTAAAGGGAGCGTCGAGACAGCTGGTGTGCACCGGGGGGCCTAACTGGACGGATGGGTCGCACTAAAGGAGCTGGGTCGAGGGCCTCTTCACAAGTTTCTGGCACAATGGACATGGACCTAACACAATCGCTAGCGCAACAGGACCCCCTGACTGATCGATTAGATGCAATATTGAACGCCATAGAGTGATCCACAGTCGTTGAAATCCAAAATAGACAAAGTTGCGCTCGACCATACGTTGCTGCACACGGATCATCGGAAACTGAAGGACAGAGTCACTGCTGTGGAACAAGATGTTACTGAACTGAAGCCTGCTACTGACTTCCTGGAGAAACAGCAAAATGCGCACAAGGCCAGAATACGGCAACTCGAAGACTCCGTGGAAGATGCAGAGGGTCGCTCCCGGAGGTTTAATGTTCACCTAGTTGGGCTGCCAGAAGGAATGGAGGGCCAGGACACAGTAGCCTTTTTAGAACAATGGCTTAAGGTTATACTACCTCTCTCTTCCTTTTCTCCCTTTTTCACCATAGAACAGGCACACTGCATCCTGGGCAACCGGCGCCAGGCGCTGGGAAGCGCCCACTCATATTTAAACTGCTACACTTCAAGGACAGAGATATGATCTTGTGAGAAACCAGGAGGATGCCTGAGATAAAATTTGACACTGTAAAGGTCCTCTTCTTTCCAGATTACACAATAAGGGCTCAGCAACAAAGGGGATCTTTCTTGCATGTTAAACAGAAGCTGGACATTACATACTCGTTGTTCTATCCGGCCAGGCTCTGAGTGGTCTCTGAAGGGAAAACAAAGTTCTTTGATACACCCCAAGATGCAAGGGACTCATTTGAAACCACTGGTTGGTTCTCGGGTCCCAGACCTACGGGCATACCGGGTGCCAGGAATGGAGAGACAAGCGGAACGAGGAATCGCCGTCGACGAACTAAGAAACAGAATCAGATTCTGTCAGCGGCACCGGGTCCTGAACAAGTCAGACAGGAGCGACAGGCGGCGGTACGAGTAGCAGAGGGGATAGCTGAAGTTGCAGAGTCAATCAGTAAAGAGGGAACTCCAATTCACTCCACGGAGGATGAAGGCTCATCGGTAGCTGGACTATCGGAAGTCGTATCGGTGCAGATACCTGACGTCACGCTGCAGACTTCTGATGGTATTGTATAAAGATTGGGATCATGGTGATGACATCATGAACTGCCTGTAGAACTGCATCCCAAAAACATTTGGTACAATTACTCTTGCCCTGCTTACTACACTGGGGGGTGTGTAGAATTGATAAAACACTTAGGCTTAAACACGTTTTTTTGTGGGTTACTCAAGCTACAAATAGTATTAGATGCTACAACATGAGACACTTGGAGATTTCACAGTGGCATGCCCTGCACTGCCTTACACCCCCTCATACTTTCCTTTATAAAGGGAACCAGTTAGATACACGGATAGTTTTCTTTCCGTCAAGGTTTGGGCAGTACCTCATGTTCCTGGGGATTGCTCTAGTAATGTTTCTCCATAGCCAGGTTGGCTTATCCACTTTTCTTTTAGTCGTAGTAGTTTTTACTGGGGGGACTGGGCGACGATACTGCAATCTGCCGACTTACATACACTAATGAATGTATGGGGTGGGTTACATTTCATTTCCGTATAAAGTAGTGTTGTGACAGGCCACGCTATACTTACCTGGAATGTAAGGGTCTCTGCACACCTTCTCGCAGGTATGCGGTCTATTCTTATCTCAAAAGACATAATGGGTGCATTGTCCTATTACAAGAGACGCACTTAAACAGGGTCGAAATGGTCAGGCTACAAAGAAAATGAAGGGGTAAGGTGTACGCTACTGATTATTCACTGTTTGCACGTGGGGCCCTAATTTGGATCCGCCCGGGTACACCTTTTGCGACAGAGGATGTAATTGCCGATAAAGATGTCAGATATGTCTTTTTAAAAGGCAGGCTGGATGGGCGCTATATTCTGTTGGGTAATGTGTATGCCCCTAATACGGATAAGGGTCAATTCCTTAGATCGCTTTCCCAAATATTAACAAAATGTTGTGACATTCCATGGCTGATTGGAGGGGATTTTAATAGCGTCATGGATACTGGATTGGATAGATCCTTTCCCCCCCTAAGATGCACGACCGCCACAACCAATGCTATGGTACTAAAAGGATGGGCGCATAGGTGGATCTGGTCGATATATGGAGGCATCGTACTCCTGAAGAGAGTATATATTCACTTTACTCTGTACCCCACGATCTACACGTACAACTGGATAGGTTTCTAGGATCACTCTCCCTACTCCCTTATCCCCTTCGCTGCTAGGCCTTTTCCCCCCCTGTGCTAAGCCTTTTTTTGGCTGTTTGGGGTAGTTTGCGCTTAGGCCCCTGTAACTTTTTGACCACATAAGGTATCCACGCCAAATTTGCGTCCTTTTTTTCCAACATCATGGGGATTCTAAAGGTACCCAGGGTTTGTGGATTTCCCTGGAGGGGACCCAGAAATTAGCCAAAATACAGCTAAATATTGTTTTTTTGGGGAAAAATGGGAAAAAAGGGCTACAGATGAAAGCGTCTGGTTTTTTTCCCTGCAAATGGTATCAAAAAAGGGGTTGTGGTGCTGAAATCACCATCTTCCCAGCTTTCAGGGACAAGCAGACTTTTGTCAGAAAACCCAAAAATTTTACACAGTTTTGGCATTTTTCTGGGACATAGCCTATTTTTGCTATTTTTTGTGCTTTCAACCTCCTTCCAGTTAATGGTAGAAATGGGTATGAAAGCAATAATGGATCCTGGAAAGATATACATTTTAGAAAAGTAGACAAAATTCTGAATTCAGCAAGGGGTCATTTGTGTAGAACCTTCAAGGTTTCTTTATAGAAACAGTTAAATATAGGAAAAATTGAAAATTAGTTGAAAAAACAGCCATTTGTGTCAACGTTTTCACCTGTAACTTCTTCTAATTATGACAGCTGTTTGAAAGCAATATACCGTTACATCCGCTGGACCTTTCTGGTTGTGGGGATATATAGGACTTGTAGGTTCACCAAGAACCCGATGAACCCAGAACCAATAACTGAGCAGCGTCTTGCAATGGTTTTTTATTATGTACCAGGTAAATAGCAATATTTTGGGAAAATGTATACATGGAAAAATCGGTATGAAAGACACCTATGTATTTCTGAAATGGGAACAAAATATAGAGTTTAGAAACAGTAGATATTTGCACATTTCCGAAATTGGGAGTACCCATACTAGCATGAGAATTATAGGTCATTTTTCAAAATGACTTCTTTTTTACACATTGTCTTTCATTTGGAAGGCAGAAATGCATTGAAAGTCAATAGGTAATAACAGTTGCTCTACAATTCTGTGTTACCCTAAGTCTCCCGATAAAAATGGTACCTCACTTGTGTGGGTAGGCCTAGTGCCCACGACAGGAAACGGCTCAAAACACAATGTGGACACACCACATTTTAACAATGAAAAATGACCCTTTTTTTGCAAAGTGCCTAGCTGTAGTTTTTGTACCCTAGCTCTGCCAGCACCTAGGTAAACCTAGCAAACCTATACATTTTTTTAAACTAGACACCCAGGGGAATCCAAGATGGGGTGACTTGACTGGCTCTCACCAGGTTCTGTTACCCAGAATCCCTTGCAAACCTAAACAATTTTAAAAAAAAACACATTTTCCTCACATTTCTGTGGTGGAAAGTTCTGGAATCTACGTGGATCCACAAAATTACACCCACCCCGCGTTCCCCAAAGTCTTCCGAGAAAAATGGTACCTCACTTGTGTGGGTAGGCCTAGTGCCCGCAACAGGAAACGGCCCAAAACGCAAAGTGGATACACCACATTTTCACAGTGAAAAATGACCCTTTTTTTGCAAAGTGCCTAGCTGTAGTTTTTTAACCCTAGCTCTGCCGGCACCTAGGTAAACCTAGCAAACCTATACATTTTTTTAAACTAGACACCCAGGGGAATCCAAGATGGGGTGACTTGACTGGCTCTCACCAGATTCTGTTACCCAGAATCCCTTGCAAACCTAAAAATGTGTCCAAAAAACACATTTTCCTCACATTTTTGTGGTGGAAAGTTCTGGAATCTGTGTGGATCCACAAAATTCCACCCACCCCGCGTTCCCCAAAGTCTTCAGAGAAAAATGGTACCTCAGTTGTGTGGGTAGGCCTAGTGCCCGCGACAGGAAACGGCCCAAAACGCAACATGGACACAACACATTTTCACTGTGAAAAATGACCCTTTTTTTGCAAAGTGCCTAGCTGTAGTTTTTTAACCCTAGCTCTGCCGGCACCTAGGGAAACCTAGAAAACCTATACATTTTTGAAAACTAGACACCCAGGGGAATCAGGATGGGGTCACTTGACTGGCTCTCACCAGGTTCTGTTACCCAGAATCCCTTGCAAACCTAACAATTTGTCAAAAAAAACACATTTTCCTCACATTTCTGTGGTGGAAAGTTCTAGAATCTGCGTGGATCCACAAAATTCCACCCACCCCGCGTTCCCCAAAGTCTACTGAGAAAAATGGTACCTCACTTGTGTGGGTAGGCTTTGTGCCCGCGACAGGAAACGGCCCAAAACACAACGTGGACACACCACATTTTCACAGTGAAAAATGACCCTTTTTTTGCAAAGTGCCTAGCTGTAGTTTTTGAACACTAGCTCTGCCGGCACCTAGGTAAACCTAGCAAACCTATACATTTTTTTAAACTAGACACCCAGGGGAATCCAAGATGGGGTGACTTGACTGGCTCTCACCAGGTTCTGTTACCCAGAATCCCTTGCAAACCTAAAAATGTGTCCAAAAAAACACATTTTCCTCACATTTTTGTGGTGGAAAGTTCTGGAATCTGTGTGGATCCACAAAATTCCACCCACCCCGCGTTCCCCAAAGTCTTCAGAGAAAAATGGTACCTCACTTGTGTGGGTAGGCCTAGTGCCCGCGACAGGAAACGGCCCAAAACACAACATGGACACACCACATTTTCACTGTGAAAAATGACCCTTTTTTTGCAAAGTGCCTAGCTGTAGTTTTTTAACCCTAGCTCTGCCGGCACCTAGGGAAACCTAGAAAACCTATACATTTTTGAAAACTAGACACCCAGGGGAATCAGGATGGGGTCACTTGACTGGCTCTCACCAGGTTCTGTTACCCAGAATCCCTTGCAAACCTAACAATTTGTCAAAAAAAACACATTTTCCTCACATTTCTGTGGTGGAAAGTTCTAGAATCTGCGTGGATCCACAAAATTCCACCCACCCCGCGTTCCCCAAAGTCTACTGAGAAAAATGGTACCTCACTTGTGTGGGTAGGCTTTGTGCCCGCGACAGGAAACGGCCCAAAACACAACGTGGACACAACACATTTTCACAGTGAAAAATGACCCTTTTTTTGCAAAGTGCCTAGCTGTAGTTTTTGAACACTAGCTCTGCCGGCACCTAGGGAAACCTAGCAAACCTATACATTTTTTAAGACTAGACACCCAGGGGAATCCAGGATGGGGTGACTTGACTGGCTCTCACCAGGTTCTGTTACCCAGAATCCCTTGCAAACCTAAAAATTTGTCCAAATAAATAAATTTTCCTCACATTTTTGTGGTGGAAAGTTCTGGAATCTGTGTGGATCCACAAAATTCTACCCACCCCGTGTTCCCCAAAGTCTTCCGAGAAAAATGGTACCTCACTTGTGTGGGTAGGCCTAGTGCCCGCGACAGGAAACGGCCCGAAACGCAGCGTGGACACACCACATTTTCACAGTGAAAAATGACCCTTTTTTTGCAAAGTGCCTAGCTGTAGTTTTTTAACCCTAGCTCTGACGGTACCTAGGGAAACCTAGAAAACCTATACATTTTTGAAAACTAGACACCCAGGGGAATCCAGGATGGGGTGACTTGACTGGCTCTCACCAGGTTCTGTTACCCAGAATCCCTTGCAAACCTAACAATTTGTAAAAAAAAAAACATTTTCCTCACATTTCTGTGATGGAAAGTTCTGGAATCTGCGTGGATCCACAAGATTCCACCCACCCGCGTTCCCCAAAGTCTACTGAGAAAAATGGTACCTCACTTGTGTGGGTAGGCCTAGTGCCCGCGACAGGAAACGGCCCGAAACGCAGCGTGGACACACCACATTTTCACAGTGAAAACAGACCCTTTTTTTGCAAAGTGCCTAGCTGTAGTTTTTGAACCCTAGCTCTGCTGGAACCTATGGAAACCTAGCAAACCTATACATTTTTTTAAACTAGACACCCAGGGAAATCCAGGATGGGGTGACTTGACTGGCTCTCACCAGGTTCTGTTACCCAGAATCCCTTGCAAACCTAAAAAATTGTCCAAAAAACACATTTTCCTCACATTTCTGTGGTGGAAAGTTCTGGAATCTGTGTGGATCCACAAAATTCCACCCACCCTGCGTCCCCCAAAGTCTTCCAAGAAAAATGGTACCTCACTTGTGTGGGTAGGCCTAGTGCCCGCGACAGGAAACAGCCCAAAACGCAACGTGGACACACCACATTTTCACAGTGAAAAATGACCCTTTTTTGCAAAGTGCCTAGCTGTTGTTTTTGAACCCTAGCTCTGCCGGCACCTAGGGAAACATAGCAAACCTATACATTTTTGAAAACTAGACATCCAGGGGAATCCAGGATGGGGTGACTTGACTGGCTCTTACCAGGTTCTGTTACCCAGAATACCTTGCAAACCTAAATAATTGTCACAAAAAACACATTTTCCTCACATTTCTGTGGTGGAAAGTTCTGGAATCTGCGTGGATTCACAAAATTCCACCCACCCCGCGTTCCCCAAAGTCTTTCGAGAAAAATGGTACCTTACTTGCGTGGGTGGGTCAAGTACCCGCGACAGGCAAAGGCCCAAAACCAATTGAGGCGACATCAAAATTACCTTTCACAAACCAACCTGGTTTTGCAAAGGGGGTCCCATGAGTTTTTGGCCCGGGGCTCGGCGGCCATCTAGGGAAACCTACCAAACGCACACATTTCTGGAAACTAGACACCCGGGGGAGTCCATCGAGGTATGGCTTGCATGGGTCCCTCAACATTCTCCTATCCAGAATCCCCTGCAAACCTCAAATTTTGCTGAAAAAAATCACTTTTTTCTCAAATTTCTGTGTGGGAAAGTTCTGGAATCTGCGTGGATCCACAAATTTCCTCCCACCCAGCGTTCCCCCAGGTCTCCCAATAAAAATGGTACCTCACTCGCGTGGGTGGGTCAAGGACCCGCGACAGGCAAGGGCCCAAAACCTATTGAGGCGACATCAAAATTACCTATCACAAACCAACCTGGTCTTGCAAGGGGGTCCCATGAGTTTTTGGCCCGGGGCTTGGCGGCCATCTAGGGAAACCTACCAAACCCACACATTTCTGGAAACTAGACACCCGGGGGAGTCCAGCGAGGTATGGCTTGCGTGGGTCCCCCAACATTCTCCTACCCAGAATCCGCTGCAAACCTCAAATTTCGCTGAAAAAATCACTCTTTTCTCACATTTCTGTGTGGGAAAGTTGTGGAATCTGCGTGGATCCACAAATTTCCTCTCACCCAGCGTTCCCCCAGGTCTCCCGATAAAAATGGGACCTCAGTTGTGTGGGTAGGCATAGTGGCTGCAACAGGAAATGGGCCACATCGTACTGTGGAGACTTCAAAATTACCTATAACAAAACTACCTGGTTTTGGGGGGGTGGGGGGGGCACCTGGGGTTTTGTCTAGGCCTGGGTGGTAAATTCAGTTCCGCTCGCGGAATATGCGGAATTTGGGTAATTTTGCGTTCTGCGGAGAACGCAGAATTACCAAAAATTCCGCGATCCACGGCTTTGCGGAATTTTTTGCTTGTTCACGCTTTCAAAATGCGTGTTCGCAAGATATTTCTCCCCGAGCACGCAAACAGCGTTCGCGAACAGGAAAAAAGCACCGCGAACGGGCGGAACAAGCAATTCCGCGTGTTCGCGGAACTTTTGCATGCTCGCAGAGATTTTTTACCGTTTCGCAGAGCTTTGCGTATCGCGACTACGCAAATTCCGCCCACCCCTAGTTTTGGCCCCGGGCTCGGTGGCCATCTTGGGAAAGTACCAAACCCAAACATTTCTGAAAACTAGACACCCGTGGGAGTCTATTGAGGTATGGCTTGCATGGATCCCCCAACGTTTTCCTACCCAGAATGCCATGCAAACCTCAAATTTAGCTGAAAAAACAACATTTTCCACATATTTTTGTGTGGAATCACCGTGCCGGCACAAATGTCCTACCCCACAGCATTCCCCTGAGTCTCCCGAGTAAAATGATACCTTACTTGTGTGGGTGGAGCAAGGGCCTGTGACTGGGAAGAGCCCAAAACATAGGGAATAAGGGTATAGCACTGAGAATTCTAAGCGCTACATTTTTTTAAAAATGAGGGGCATATTATCAAGGGCTCTATCGCCGCTTTAGCGGGACTTTTTCCCGCTAAAGCAGCGATAATACTAACGCCCTATTAGCAAGCTGTCGCTAACTGCTGTTAGCGACAACTTCTAGGCGATAGCGACCGGGTTGGGTGCCGCTTTGCATGCCAGCGATATTTATCGCTAATGGCATGCAAAGTAGGCGTTCCCAACCTAAAAGCGACTGGAAACAGTCGCTAAGGTCGCTATCACCTATTAGCGAGGCAGGGGAGGTGATTAACGAACCAGCGCTAAACACGTATAGCGCTGGTTTGTTAACGCCTGGTCTAAACCTGATTTAGCCATGTAATCCAATGGGAGGTGGATTACATGGCTAAATCCCCCTCGCCCTATCGCCAAGCTAACACTGGTCACAGTGTGAATATCGCTTGTTTTCAAGCGATATTCACACTGTTCTCCAGGGTTTCCATCGCTTTGGAGATAAGCGTTGCTGATAGCACGCTATCTCCGCGATCGAAACCTGCGATAGCCGGCGATAATTATCCAAGCGCTAACTGCGCTTAGCGATAATTATCGCCGGTTATTGCTAATAGGCCCCTAAGTTTTTAGCCAATTCTGCATTGGACACCCACACAAGCGAGGTATCATTTTACTCGGGACACTAAGGAGAACGCTGTGAGGTAGGACATTTGTGCCGGCATGGTGATTCCACACAAAAATATGTGGAAAATGTGGTTTTTTCAGCTAAATGTAAGGTTTGCATGGCATTCTGGGTAGGAAAACGTTGGGGGATCCACGCAAGCCATACCGCATTGGACTCCCTCTGGGTGTCTAGTTTTCAGAAATGTTTGGGTTTGGTACTTTCCCAAGATGGCCGCCGAGCCCGAGGCCAAAACCCCAGGTGCCCCCCCCCCCCAAAACCAGTTAGTTTTGTTATAGGTAATTTTGAAGTCTCCACAGTACGATTTGGGCCATTTCCTGTTGCAGCCACTATGCCTACCCACACAAGTGAGGTACCATTTTTATTGGGAGACATGGGGGAACGCTAGGTGGGAGGAAATTTGTGGATCCATGCAGATTCCAGAACTTTCCCACACAGAAATTTGAGAAAAAAGTGATTTTTTCAGCGAAATTTGAGGGTTGCAGGGGATTCTGGGTAGGAGAATGTTGGGGGACCCACGCATTCCATACCTCGCTGGACTCCCCCGGGTGTCTAGTTTCCAGAAATGTGTGGGTTTGGTAGGTTTCCCTAGATGGCCGCCAAGCCCCGGGCCAAAAACTCATGGGACCCCCCTTGCAAAACCAGGTTGGTTTGTGATAGGTAATTTTGATGTCGCCTCAATAGGTTTTGGGCCCTTGCCTGTCCCGGGTCCTTGACCCACCAATGCGAGTGAGGTACCATTTTTATTGGGAGACCGGGGGGAACGCTGGGTGGGAGGAAATTTGTGGATCCACGCAGATTCTAGAACTTTCCCACACAGAAATTAGAGAAAAAAGTGATTTTTTCAGCAAAATTAGAGGTTTGCAGGGGATTCTGGGTAGGAGAATGTTGGGGGACCCACGCAAGCCATACCTCGATGGACTCCCCCGGGTGTCTAGTTTCCATAAATGTGTGGGTTTGGTAGGTTTCCCTAGATGGCCGCCGAGCCCCGGGCCAAAAACTCATGGGACCCCCCTTGCAAAACCAGGTTGGTTTGTGATAGGTAATTTTGATGTCGCCTCAATAGGTTTTGGGTCCTTGCCCGTCGCGGGTCCTTGACCCACCCACGCGAGTGAGGTATCATTTTTATCGGGAGACCTGGGGGAACACTGGGTGGGAGAAAATTTGTGGATCCATGCAGATTCCAGAACTTTCCCACACAGAAATTTGAGAAAAAAGTGGTTTTTTCAGCAAAATTTGAGGTTTGCAGGGGATTCTGGGTAGGGGAATGTTGGGGGACCCACACAAGCTATACCTTGCTGGACTCCCCTGGGTGTCTAGTTTCCAGAAATGTGTGGGTTTGGTAGGTTTCCCTAGATGGCCGCCGAGTCCCGGGCCAAAAACTCATGGGACCCCCCTTGCAAAACTAGGTTGGTTTGTGATAGGTAATTTTGATGTCGCCTCAATAGGTCTTTTTGGGCCCTTGCCTGTCGCGGGTACTTGACCCACCCACGCAAGTAAGGTACCATTTTTCTCGAAAGACTTTGGGAAACGCTGGGTGGGTGTAATTTTGTGAATCCACGCAGATTCCAGAACTTTCCACCACAGAAATGTGAGGAAAATGTGTTTTTTTGACAATTTTTTAGGTTTGCAAGGGATTCTGGGTAACAGAACCTGGTGAGAGCCAGTTAAGTCACCCCATCCTGGATTCCCCTGGGTGTCTAGTTTTCAAAAATGTATAGGTTTGATAGGTTTCCGTAGGTGCCGGCAGAGCCAGGGTTCAAAATCTACAGCTAGGCACTTTGCAAAATAGTGTCAGTTTTCACTGTAAAATGTGGTGTGTCCACGTTGTGTTTTGGGCCGTTTCCTGTCGCGGGCACTAGGCCTACCCACACAAGTGAGGTACCATTTTTCTCAGAAGACTTTGGGGAATGCGGGGTGGGTGGAATTTTGTGGATCCACGCAGATCCCAGAACTTTCCATCACAGAAATGTGAGGAAAATGTGTTTTTTTAAACTAAGTTTGAGGCTTGCAAAGGATTCTGGGTAACAGAACTGGTGAGAGGCACACAAGTCACCCCATCCTGATTCCCCTTGGTGTCTAGTTTAAAAAAATGTACAGGTTTGCTAGGTTTCTCTATGTGCCGGCTGCGCTAGGGCCCAAAATCCACAGGTAGGCACATTGCTAAAAACAAGTCTGTGCCTAGTGGGCTTTCTGCCGCCCTGGGGGGAATCAGGGGGGGGTGCCCCGATATGCCCCCAAGGGGGGCAGAAAGACTGTGGCTATGTTTTTGGGGGGTGGAGGCGCCTAGTGGGCTTTCTGCCCCCGGGGGGCAGATCAGGGGCCACTGCCCCCATCCGCCGCTCGGGGGGGACAGAAAGACCGTGGCATTTTTTTGGGGAGGTGTGGGCATTGGCATGCCCATTGTGGGCTGACCTCAACCCTGAATAAAAAAAAAAAATCCTGAGGCCTAGAGGGCTTTCTACCCCCCCGGGGGCAGATAGGGGGCTATTGCCCCAATATGCCTCCGGGGAGGGGCAGAAAGACGGTGGTAATTGTTTTTGTGGTGGGGGCATTATCATGCCCATTCTGGGCAGCCCCCACCCCAACATTATAAAAAAAAAAATCCCTGGTGCCTAGAGGGGTTTCTGCCCCCGCCCCCCCGGGGGCAGGTCAGGGGCTATTGCCCCCATCTGCCCCTGGGGGGAGCAGAAAGACTGTTGCATTTTTTTGGGGGGGGGGGGGCATTGCCATGCCCTTTTTGGGCAGCCCCCAACCCAACGTCAATAAAAAGAAAATCCCTGGTTTCTAGTGGGCTTTCTGCCCCCCCGGGGGGCAGATTGGGGGCTGCTGCCCCCGTCTGCCCCCTGGGGGGGGGCAGAAAGAGTGACATTTCTCTGGGGCGGGGGTGGGTGCATTGCCATGCCCTTTTTGGGCAGCCCCAATGTCAATAAAAAAAAAAAATCCCTGGTTCCTAGTGGGCTTTCTGCCCCCCGGGGGGGCAGAAAGACTTATATTTCTCTGGGGGGGGCATTGCCATGCTTTTTTGGGCAGCCCCCACCCCAACGTCAATTAAAAAAAAAAATCCCTGGTTTCTAGTGGGCTTTTTGCCCCCCCGGGGGGC
Source organism: Calotriton arnoldi (assembly GCA_963921515.1). Classification (NCBI taxonomy): domain Eukaryota; kingdom Metazoa; phylum Chordata; class Amphibia; order Caudata; family Salamandridae; genus Calotriton; species Calotriton arnoldi. Next base: position 700,920 of record CAWUFW010001905.1, read on the forward strand.
AGAAAGACTGACATTTCTCTGGGGGGGACATTGCCATGCCCTTTTTGGGCAGCCCCCACCCCAACGTCAATAAAAATAAATAAATCCCTGGTTCCTTGTGGGCTTTCTGCCCCCTCTGGGGGGCAGATTGGGGGCTACTGCACCCATCTGCCCCCCAGGGGGGGCAGAAAGACTTACATTTCTCTGGGGGGGGGGCATTGCCATGCCCTTTTTGGGCAGCCCCAACGTCAATAAAAAAAAAGAATCCCTGGTTTCTAGTGGGCTTTCTGCCCCCCGTGGGGGCAGATTGGGGGCTACTGCCCCCATCTGCCCCCAGGGGGGGCAGAAAGACTGTTGTGACCAAACTAATATGGGGGAGCAAAGGCCCTTGCCCAAGGGGCCGCTCCCCCCTCCCTGGTGTTAGTGGGTGGATCCCTGCTTGGGGATCGCCCTCCTGGGGTGATCCCCAAGCAGGGATCCACTAGGGAAGGGTGCTATTGGAAAGGGAAGATTCTCCCTTTCCAACGATACCTCTCCCATCTTTTCGGTGCTCGAGGCTGAGATAGCCCCACAAGCACCGAAACTGAGAAACTGAAACTAAGTTTCAGTTTTGATTTCGTTGCAATGACGATCGCGCGCCATGCGCGCGATCGTCATTGCAATGAAATTCCAAAATATGCCTGGGGAGGTTGGGGAAGCTCTTCCCCACCTCCCCAGGCAAAAAAAACTAGAACTTGTGCTTATGACGGAACCATTCCGTCATGAGCATAGAAGGGGTTAAAAAACGGGCTCGGACTACCGGGGTCGTATGCATTCTGACCACAGCCCACATTACGTTACACTGGCATGGGAGTGCGGGACTCCCAATATCCCTACATGGCGGTTACAACCGGCGATGTTGGAAGACCTGCTCTTCAGGGACTCAATAGGGGAGGCTATCAATGAGTATTTCTCACATAACACTAGGACTGCCTCGTCCACTATGGTGGAGTGGGCTGCTATGAAATTTACACTACGGAGGAAGTGCCTAGGGCTGGGTTGTGGATTGAAGAGGCAAATAGAATCGGAGTTACATGTAATGGACCTATTGGCATTAGAATCCCAAATGTTAGAAGGCGCTTCAGATCCCACCTTGCTACTAGAAGCGCATAAAAAACATACGGAACTCCTTGAATGCCAGCGTTGCTTGAACTTCGCGGCACATTCTGCGACAGCGCATGCAAAAGCTGACTGATCTGGGCCCTTGTTAGCCTGGCTGATCAAACAGGATCAAGCCAGGGGACCCATCACTGCGCTTCGTTCACCTGACAGCGAACTTAAGTATACACAGCATGAAATTCACAGCGAGCTGACCACACACTTTACTAAGCTATATAGATTGGCCTTGGATGTCCCTGAGACAGACATATACTCCTTTCTTGATGGTCTAACCTTCCCCACTCTCACTACCAAACAGTGTAGGGAATTGGATACGCGCTGGAGGAAGTGAGAGGCACAATGCGAGCACTGCCGTCTGGCAAGGTCCCGGGGCCTGATGGCTTCCCCCCATGAATTTTACAAGACATATGCCGATCTGTTAAGCCCGCAATTACTAAGGATCTATACGGAAGCATTAGAGGGTACTTCTCTTCCAGCCTCTCTGACAGAAGCAACATTGATTACACTTCTGAAACCGGATAGAGAACCCATGCATACAATTCCTACCGACCCCTGGCGCTGCTAAATGGGGACTACAAGGTATTGGCTGGTGTTCTGGCCAGTCGATTGGCGCCTATCATCCCACATCCGGTCCACCAGGATCAGAATGGCTTCGTCTCAGCCCGAAGCACCACTTTAAATATTCGCAGGCTATTTCAGGTAATGCGAAGCGCTACGGCGGCTTGACCGGCAGCAGGATGCCTAGTCTTGGACCTAGAGAAGGCCTTTGATACGGTGGAGTGGCCTTATATGTTTGCTGTGCTGCGACGATTTGGGTTCGGCCCATACTTCCTAAGTTTAGTCAAGCTATTGTATGGAACTTCGGCGGTACGTGTCCGTCTAGGAACCTTATTCTCAAGGCCCATACCGATTGGGAGAGGGAGTAGACAGGGGGCCCTCTTTCCCCACTAATATTTTCCCTAACTAAAGAGCCTATGGCCATGACTCTGCATCAATCAGCGATACATTGGGGTATACAACTGGGAGAGGAGACACATTCCATCTCGCTTTATGCAGATGACATCTTGCTTTACATAAGGGATATGCAGGCGATACCCCCGATCATCCCCGATACACTTATACTCTTTGCTACGCTATCGGGATTGGGTGTGAACTGGGGGAAATCATGTTTATTTCCCTTTACTCCTGACACAGAGGCCCCCCGCCTGGTGGTGGATGGTGCATCGGTGGCCTGGCAACCGGTTGTGTTTCGGTACTTGGGAGTCCGAATTTATCACACCGACCGAGACCTCCTAGATGGTAATCTATCCAGAGCAATCACAGTTTTAAGATCCCAAATAGAATTCTTGAAAACGCTTAATCTCTCTGTTGCAGGTAATGTAGTGCTTATTAAAATGGTGATGTTACCCAGATTGTTACATTATTTCGCCAATCTTCCAATATACTTACCAGCGTCATTTTTTTGACTGCTGGAAGGGATAATGAGAGACCTTATATGGAGCAACACGCTCTGTAGGGTGGCGTTAGCTAAACATTACTTACCTCAAGCACGGAGTGGGTTAGCTCTACCCAACATGGAACACTATTACTTGGCATCCCAAATAAAATGGGTGGCTAAATGGGCGGCGGAACTACACCTTGCTGATAAGGCAGAAAGTGGTCCCCCGTACACATTGGACAGACTCCTTTTTATCTTTCATCCTTGCACTAGGTCACATGCTTCACTTCCTCTCCTGGTGCAGATAGCCCAGGAATGCTTCCTTAGGGCTTTATATCTTACTAGACATGTCACACCATATGCGCCCACAATCCCATTATTGGGAATGGCGAAAAAAGGGGGCAGAGTTACAGCGGCAGAACTCACGGACTGACACGACGCCGATATACACACACTGGGAGACCTATATACGGGTGGTGTGTTGCGGGCCTTCCTCTCTTTGGCTGACGAACAAGGTGTTCATCCTGGACAATTCCTAAATCATGCCTCTTGAACCGCCAAGCTGGGACGTCACTGGGGCAATATTTCACAAGAACTCCCGACACATCTCTTGATGCAGTATATACATGTGATGGGTACGGGATGGCACCTTATCAAATGGTTAGCAGAATCGATCCGCGAACACACTATGGCTGACTTAACACCTCTGCATCATAGATGGGAGGCAGATTTGACATGACCCTGTACACCCAACGAATGGGCCATATTGCTGGAGAGCCCCAGATATATTCCTAGAAATGCACAATTCAGGTTGATTCAATTCTATGTAGTTCATAGAGCATATTTATCCCCAGATAAAATCAACAGGTACTTTAATAGAGCGGATGCTTGTTGCCCACGCTGCAAAGCGATAGACGCCGATATGCTACATATGCTGTGGTCATGCCCCAAGTTGCAAGAATACGGGCACGGAGTGATACAATTTTTGACCACAAGCATAGACAGGGCTTTACCAACTACGTGGGAGGCTTGCATTGCAGGGCAGTGGCGGCTCGCCGAGAGAATGCTGCGGGGCGGTAGGGCGGGACGGGGGAGGGGCGGGGGTAGTAAACTCCGGCATACGGCGCAACGGAGTTAAGTAAATAAATACATAAATAAAACAATTTACATTGCGCGCGCTGCAATGCCAACTCGGCGATGCAGTGCGCGCAATGTAAATTGTTTTATTTATTTATTTATTTACTTAACTCCGTTGCGCCGTATGCCGGAGTTTACTACCCGCCACCCTGCCCCTCCCCCGCCCCACCCCACCGCCCCGCAGCACTCCCTCGGCGAGCCGCCACTGTTGCAGGGATATTTCTTAGAAATAAGAAACACTAGGTCTCCTCAAGTTTTACAGACCTGGGTTTAGCAGTGGCCAAAAGATTCGTCAAGTGTCGATGGAAAGCCGAAGATCCTCCACTGCTTAAAGCCTGGACACAATCTATGCTGAACTGGGCTAAGGCTGAAGCTGTCTCTTTGATAAGGGAGGACACGCTTGGACTGTGCAAGTATACCATTTCGAACACAATCCTGACGGCGCTTCAGGTAGCAATAACCCCGGTTGACCCCCCAGACATTCCTAATACTAATTAATCTAGACTGCACATGGGTCGTAGTGTACCCTGAAAAAAAGGTGGTCTGGAACAAGCACTACATATCACGCACACTGGCCCAAAATGCAATAGTATGATATTAAAGTTGACACATCTAACTCTGTGAAAATGGAAACATTGTAGAAGGCGTGGATCACCTCCCCCCATCTCAGTCTACCCTGTCCCCCCTCCTTTTCCTTATGATTTGGTGTTAAAAGTTTTATGGTTACACATATGATAGTTTGATCACCAGCCCAGACTCTGCGGTATGGCCGATAGGAGTCATAACAAATATACATGTGAAACAATTTGTATGCAAAAAAGGCACCTGTAATCTGATTATATATCATAATAGCAATAGACCACGATCGATGTGATTTACTTGTTGTATTGGACATAACATATTATATTGCATAGATTTGGATAGAATAGTCATCACATGTTTATAATTTGATATAATGACTTGAACAATTTGATTCCTGTAAATGCTTATTGGTTCCGCAAATATTATGTATGGTCGTAATATGTATCACATATATCGAAATCCAATAAAGAGATCAAACAAAAAAATGAGAATTGAGAGTTCATTTTGCTTACTTTAGTAAAGAACTCTACACTAGGGGCCATATTCTCAAGAACGGCGATAACATTATCGCCGCTTTAGCGGCAGGAAACTGCCGCTAAAGCGGCGAAAGGGCTTTATCGCCGCTTTAGCAGCAGTTTCCTGCCGCTAAAGCGGCGATAATGTTATCGCCGTTCTTGAGAATATGGCCCTAGGTTGTTAATGGTTTCATCAAAATGGTCTCTGTCTTGGATTTTCTGCTCACTTTTTTAGTTGTCTTTTTTTCTTTCAGTCTAGTTGCCTCGGATGTAGAATGAAAATCCTTTGGCTGGCTCACCAACATCATTCAGAATAAGAGACAACTACCAGCATAAAGGCTCTTGGGAAACAACACTGCAGAAATGTATTGGGCTGACTGGGGAAGGAAGCAGACATTCGTTTTTCTACTCAGGTAAGAAAAGAAGTTCTAAGAATAAGGGGCTGTTCCTCCGCTATGGTGGAGGAGCGTCGCCCCACTGCTGAAGTGCAGCAGGCAGAAGAAAAATAAGCATTGGCATAGCCAATAGGTCTCGCCTTTGGGACCTTATAAGTGTTTAGACATGCAACAGTTGATGTTGTTGCACCAAGGATATTGTACTGCATAACTAAATACTTATAAGGTTCCAAAGGCGAGACCTATTGGCTATGCCAATGCTTGTAATTAAAAGGTAAACAGTTACCACTAGCGCCGAATCTTCATTTTAGAAGCAGTCATGGCGCTATTTTTAAGCTGCACAATGTTGCGGTCTCTTTTATAAAGATGTTCAGTGTGGTGAACACCCCGCCATGGATTTGTATCTGACCTCTTCAAAGACAGAGCTCAATAAAGAGACTTTCAAAAGTAACGACTTTTCTCCATATTTTTTATTTCCACGGATGAATGTTGCACAATTGACATTCACACATTACCAGCGCTGGACAGGGAAGGGCGCTCACAAAGACAGACCCCATCAATGCTATAGTTAACTCCAAAGAGCTGCGCAGCGCTTTACAGATCTCTGTTTACATAGAAAGACAAGTCATAAAAGGTCATATTTCACCCTCGTGTGGGATGCGTTATTGCGCAGGGAAGGTGAGACCAAAGCCAGCGCTCTTCTCATCTATAATTCTGTGGCGCTGTTAGCAACACGTAACTTTCAGACGGGGCTTTAAGTGGGAGGAAAAAGTAAGAGTTTCCTAAAAGGGGTGTGGCCTGCCCATTTCAGGGCACGGCTTAAACATTTAATTCAAAATTCCCATAGAGTGCCACTTTACCCACACATTTGCAGAGCATCACAAATGCAACTGGCGTACCGGATCATTGTTCTGTGCATGCTGCAGAGAGGCCAAGGATTGGATGTGCACGTGTTCTTGAACACCTTTTTGACCCACCTACAGGCATTGAGTAAAACTCACACTGCCTTCAGCCTGAACTCAGCTGTTGTCCTAGAATCACCCGGATGTGTTACAATTCAAAGCATGCACTTACCAGAATGATATGCTGTCTGAAAAACGGATCGTGGCACAACAGCCTGTAAATAGCTAACACTGTTAGGAAATGCAATATTAAGGAAAGTATGTGAAATATAAATAGGAACGACATAGATTACTTTAACCTTTTTTACACGCACTTTAAAAAAAATCTATCAGTGTCTTTGCCTGTAAAGTTGAGAAAATGAATCCAGGGTCCGAAAGGGACCCGTATCAATGTCCGTTTTTAAATACTACCGGGTCTAAGAACCGGAGAGACCCGCCCCACTTAAATACAGTAGCGGCTCCTGGTAGGAGTGCTACCGGGAGGTGACGTGGGGCGGGGGAGGGGCAGGGTGGGGGGTAGTAAACAGCGGAATACGGATGAATGCAGGTAAGTAGACAATTAAATCAATAAAACGAATTTCGCTGCGCGCGCTGCACCGCCAAATGCGATGCAGCGCGCGCAACGAAATTCGTTTTATTGATTTAATTGTCTACTTACCTGCATTCATCCGTATTCCGGTGTTTACTCCCCCCTGCCCTGACCCTCCCCCGCCCCACGACACCGCCCGGTGGCACTCCCACCAGGAGCCGCTACTGCTTAAATCCCTGCTTTCAGCACTTACACTTAAAGCACTAAGGTGATGCGCGCTAGGGTGAAATCCTCTCACTGCTTCAAAGGCACCAGGCCCGGAGTTGCAGAGATAAGTGTGTGTGTTTGTTTTACACAACTGGGAGCACGTGCCGAGTCCGACGCAGACTCCCAAGCGTAAGGGGGTGAGAGTGTGCCGCACACACAGCATGGGGATCTGTCACCACCCTGGGCAGTCTATGACGCTCAGATTTCACACACGGAGAGGAAGGAAGTGCTTTGATGATGTCAGAGCGGGCAGCTGCGTGGCAAAGCTCTGCGTTGCGCACACTTAGTATTCCAGGTGCTGCATGCGGTCAGAGGCGCAGCTTGAGTCAAATTTCGGGGGGGGCTAAGAAAAAATTTCAGGGGGGGCTAATTCTTCCAGCAATAGGGAGAGTGGAGATGCATGGGCTTTAAGAAGGGGTGAAAAACAACAAAGCCTCATTAACAAGCAAATGGTCTTTTAAAGACCTGTGAAGCACTCGGGTGCGGCTGTGTGTGCGCCCGGGAAGCGTCTCAGTCCGGGCTGCCACACACGGGGGGGGCTGAAGCCCTTTGAGCCCAATGGGCATTGCGCGCCTGCATGCAGTACTTTAGAACTTGTACCAAAACCCTGTCGATTACAGAGAAAGCAAAGCAGCACATCTGAGAAGAGTAAACTGTCCAATCAACATTACGGAGGCCCGGCTGTGAGGCGCTAGCTAACACGATCCCCTTAAAGGAACAGCAGCCCAGCAGAGAAGCCCCTGTGAGCACACAATACATGATGGAAATACGTGTCTGATAATAAGGCTGGTGTCACCCGAGAGGAGTCTGCCTAAACAATCTTCATGGGCCTGTTCTTGATTCTCAAGTAGAAACGGGTCACCTATTACCAAAATAAGTGGCTGACTGACTGGTCACCATACTATTGTTTAATATCAACTGTCTGGAACAATATTGATTGAATCCACAATATCATGACAGTGCTTAAATGTGGAATTAAGAATTATAAAAATACTCTTCCGCATGTATAGTTACCACAAGCATGTGCTTGGAGTCGGTGTTCTGCATCCTATATTTATCTAGGTTGGTATTGACCTATTATTAGAACGTTTAGCCGCTGAAATGCAATCCAACAGTCACCCAAGTCCGCACACACACATCAATTTCAATGACAAAAGAGGTGTCAACTTTTAATGTGGTCACACATTAAACCACGCGCTCTGCCTCCCCCGTACACATTCCCGCATACCTCGGACCCCCTCTCAGTCTGCACGTGAATGGACGGGTCTGAAGCTTCCAGGGGTTTCCCACACTCAGCCCCGGTCACAAACTGAAGAGACAATGTGAGGTGGAGTCCGGCCGAGGAACAGCTGCTTGCGGGTGGGGGCGCAATGACTGGAACATCAGGAGGAGGCTAACGACATGTGGGAGAGTCAGAAAGATGGAGCTGAAGGGTTATGCGCCTGCTTGTGTAATTTGAGATCAATCCATAGGAGAGATTTCTGGGAAGGATTTCATCCTTTAGTGGTACACAAAAATGATTTGTTATTTAAGGGGCCACACAATTTAACAATTCTGGAAAAAAAAGTATATGAAGAATTATTATCAAAGCCAGTAAGTTTTGTTTGTTTCATAGTGTACGCTCCAGTGTGTTGACTGTGATCCTGCTGTGTTTGTTTTAAAATTGTGAGGGCCTATCAGGGTGCTTCGTTTTTCACAACTACTTAGAGTGATTAAGATGCGTGTGCGTTTACAAGCAACTTGCTTCTAGAACAGCATTAAAAGCTGGCTTTTCGAGTGGTGCGCGCGCGCGCACTACAAAGAATTTAAGGAATGCAGCAGGCACAGTGCGGGGCCGCTGCTCGCTCCCGAGCTCCCTAGGCCAGGAGAGAGAGAAGGCGGGACATGCACCCACCTTTGGCCAATTGCATGCTGTCTTTCTTAGAAAGACGCACGCAAAGGCCAATAGCGTGTAAAAAGCACACGCACGAGCGTGTGCTGCGAGTGGAAAGTCCTTACTAGAAGCCTCGCAGGGCAGCGCATGCGCGCTGGCTCAGGCGAGACCTAATAAAATGACAATAAAACTATTTTATTGTTATTTTATTTTTGACTTCCAATACGTGAGTCTAGGGCGGAGGGGGCCATGTCCCGTCAGCAGCAGAGGGAGGAGTGGTAGGCACTGAAAGTGCACATGTCAGTTTGGCTGGCCGTCCACGGCCGGCCAAACTGACATGCACACTTGGATATCTCCAGGCTGTTCCTTGGAGATATCTGCAGTGCTCAGGACACAGGGTCCTACTGGAGCGTGAGACCAGCCCGCTCTGCCCAATCCAAGCACTGCTCTCATGCAGAGAGTGATAGCGTGAGAGCAGCATTGGGATTGCGTAGGGAATCTGGGAGCCTGTGCTCATGGGGATTGCAGAGCCAGGAGCAGAGGAGCAGTGAGGTGTGGCATGGGAGCAGAAGATCGCAGTGGCTGGCAGCAAAATGTAAGTGTATTTAATTATTTTTTTCCCTGCGCTGCCCCTGCAGGTCAGATTGGCAGCAGTCCCCACTGCTAAGAATGGGAAGGAGGGATTGTGATTTTGGCTCTGTGTTGACAGGCAGCATTAGTGTTCAAGAGTTATAGAGGGAAGGGCAAGAGGATTAAGTAATACAACTATTTCTGATGGGAGGATGGGTGCTGCTCAGCCTGGTCAAGCCATTAAAGGGGGCGAGCGTTGGGCATGGTCATAGTCAGTTTTCCAACACTGATTGGATGAGGGTGGACTGGAGGACCTTGACTGCCTGCAGTGGCAGAGATGGCAGAGATGGCAAGGATGCCTCCGACTGGTGACCCGAAGAAACAAGGTGGAGGGGGCAGCTTACTCCTCCTCCTCTAGGATCACCAGCAGGCGACACTCCATAGCAATGGCCTCCATATCATGGAGGTAGAGCCGAGTAGCTATCTCCTGCTGGTACACCGGGGCTTGGCCTCTGGCAGAAGCAGCTGGATGATCCAAGAAAAGAAGAAAAGATAACAAATTGTAGTTCTCACTGCAAACACTTGTTTATATAGCCCAAAAGTAGCACAATATTTCTGCCCTCCAAGGTCCACTGGAATATTTGTATGTGATTCACGGAGCCTTTTTCCCGACACATAATTCATGTAATGAAGTACATGGTATCAATGAATCCATAACCATCACCACAATCAGAAATAAATGTTTTTCTAAAATGAATGAAAAGTTTAAATGAATTGAAGGGGTGACACTTTCCCCACACACTAAGGGCCCTATTACAAATCTTTGCTAGCACGTGCGACACTACAGGGCGTGAACCTTTACACTTGGCTATCTGACTCCACCATTCACCCTGAGCTTGAATACTGACAAATGACTTTGGCCCGCTTTGCTGGCGCAGATACTTACACCCCAAGGGCTCACTCCTTCCGCATTCCCCCTCGATCCCCATCTGGGATTTGCCGTCACTGCAACGGCCTCCGAGACGCATCAACCCGACTCATCCATCTATCCATTCAACTACTTCAGTGCTTAATGTGAGCCCGTGGTTTCTGGTGCTAGGCACCGGAACTTCATTGTCAACACTGGCACTTAAGACAGTCTGCACTGTTTATCTGAATTAGAGATTAATTTAACAACAGTTGTTTATTATTTCAATAAACATTAAAAATGACTAATATCTGCTGCCCAAGCCATTATTGTAGCTTTGGGTCTGGAATAATATGAAATGACATACTTGTAGGGTGTGTTGATTAGTATTTGTGTTGATTCTGTCACTGGCGGTACGTATAGGGGCAATTAGTAGCGCAAACTGCAGTGGCCTCTTGACGACAGCCCCGGCACTTATGTTTTTACAAATTAAGCACTGCACTAGTTCTCCCTCAAGCATGATGTAAAAATTCCTATCAGTCTCCATCAGGGGCATCATTGCAATTGACACTTTAGAAAATTGCTCTGAAAAACAAATACCAAACCTCTGTTTTAATTGTATATATTTTTGAGCACCAGCAGTCATGTTCTATGCAGGGGCGAAGGTTGTTACAAACACGTAATTTTCACTGTTCACTAAAAACATGTATTGAAGGACTTTAAATAAGCTGCTTGCATTTAACAAATAAAAATGACAAACATATGAGCAATAAAAAAAACAGTAGTACTTGACAAAGGTAAGAATAAGTTTGGGATTTCAAACCAACCATTTTCTCCTGCATAACCATTGGGAGCACGATAGTCAGCATGTATTTCTCATCCAAAAGGGAAGTCCTTTAGTCTCTAGCCAATTAATGAGTTACTTTACATTTTCGAAATAATTGACCACAACCCTTTTGTTTCCAAACAGATCATGCCTTTACCTTTTAATTATATTAATCGATGTTTCGGAAATAATAAAATAATATTTAAAGTTGTGTAGTTTTTCTAGCTAATCATACATTTTCATTACCAAAATGATAACCAATGCTATTACGTTTACTCAATAATTTGTCAATATTTGTAAGGGGCTCAAATTATTAATCTTTAGGGTTTTGTAGATCTAACAAGGGCAAGAAGAAACCAGGAGGAATCTAGGAGGACCCATCCCAAGGTTTGTCAAAATCCTTCCAGGGGATAAGAAAGTTTTGGGGGATGAATAAGTGTATAATTTTTCAGAAAGATGGAGCAAAAACCTCAAAACGTATTTACAACAAACTTGGCATGAAAGTAGAACTTTACTCAGAAAGCGTGTTTTATTATTTGGTGTAAATTCAGTCAGTTCTTTTTGAGCTATTTGCATCTTAAAAGTGCTAGGCTGGATTTACATAGTAGCACTATTTATTTATCTTGTCAGTTTTAAATCCATTTGTTAATTTGCTTATAACTTTGGCACCCTTTGAAGAATATGTCTGGAATAGGCATGAAATGTGGCAGGTACCTAGTACACTTAGCCTTCTTTTTGTATTGTTAAGTTTGTCAAGATCCCTGAAGGGAGCCCATTTTAAATTAGGGGTGGGGGGCGGCAAATTACATGGTCACCGTAAAATGAATTTTCCCAACATTTGGCAGAAGCTTTGAAGGTTTGGCTTTTGATTAGTATATCAAGTTTTCCATCCATCAAGGAGGAATTAAAGCAAGGGGCATGACACTTTTCAATAGCCTTTATCTTTAGCACTGTTTGATGAATCTTCATCAAATGTGACAGGCAGTTATCAAGATACACCCAGTGTGGGTATTTCATGTTTTTTTGCATGATCTATTGGAGGACGAGTTAAGCGGGAGTTAAAAATTGTTAATTTCATAATAATTTTGGCTTCACCCTATGACTCTGCAGGAAGTTTGGCACAGATTTAGCATATTTAGCCTACTCTTGTTTTTCTCAATTTTATTCAAGCCCATCAAAGTGGGGGATGATTCTAAAGGGGTTTCACTCCAAACCACATTGCACAAGTAGAAACTATGGAATATGTCCTTTAACTATAGGACACCACTAATTGGAGTGGAATTACAATTCTGAATATCGGATATGGTGACTTTACTCTGAATCTTCTTGAACCACGGATTCCACACAACAAACATTAAGTTCTGTTCCCTAATTGAGAGGGTGACAACGGCTGGCTTTATATTCAAACCACTTATAAAAGGATAGATGCAACAGTACATTTTATCTAATCTAAGAAGTAATCTGTTTAGAGCCCTGAAGAAGTCCGCGAGGACGAAACGCTTTGGCTACGGTTCTTAATGGAATGTGAAAAGAAGAAAATGAATAAAGGATTATAAATCTAACATGTTTAATGGGTAGTATGTATTGATAAATACGCATTGTGTGTGCTAATTATCCGAAGTAATTTTGATGAACTCCTATCCAACATAAGTAACACGATTCACATATTTTAAGGTTCTGAACCATTGTAGATTGATTCTAAATTTGGGAGATTTTACCTTTTGGGAGTTGAGGGGGGTTGAACTTCCGGTTCTGTGCATCAAAGCAACCATTTAACTGTCCCCACTGATAGGTTAAGTGCGGTCATTATTGCCTCAATCCCCTCTATAGCTAAGGGGTTTAACGAACTGTTTGTGTGAATTCAGTGGTCCTCATTCTACCTCCTTCTGGTGGATGAGAATCTACATTGACTTACCATGATTTAAGTCTGTGTCCTGGAGGCTACACACACAAGCCTCTGTAGCACAAAAATCAAACCACTACGCTAGGTTATTGGTTTAACTAATGTGAGCCCTAATAGATGGAGGAAAGGTATTTGCATTTTTAATTTTTTAGGAATACATTCATTTTTAATTATCAAATGCTAATATACTTGATCAATATAAACGATGCAAAATCACCATTAATGTCAAATATTTCAATTGACTATATTTATTAGGCAGTAATGGGTTTGTTAAGTGTGTGAATGAAAGGACAAATCAGATTCAAAATGCCCTGCTAGAGCCACTGCCGACTGGATTCGGGCGCATGCAAGAGGAAATCTGCGGGCTAGCCTCTCATTTTATTTTGGAAGTGTTCGATAACTTCTTCACTGCCTCCAGTATACAAAATGTACATTTATTTCAATGTGTCCAACAATTAAAAAACTATTAGATGCTCCTTACATTATCCACTGTCATTGCGGGTCTACATTGGGGTCATCTTCTCAAAGACTCTTCCCACAGATCTAAGACATCAGTCATCATTCATGAGATTTAAGTGGACGCTACAGGGTTATTTTGATTTCTCAAGTTAATGAAAACCATTTACTATCTTCAAGTATTTAGAATGATCATAGCATAAACTACAAAACCAGCCATCTGTATAAAGAGGTCTGAGTCACTCACAGAGTAATCACTGTCCATGTTTAAGATACTGACACTTTACACACAAAAAAATGTATGCCCCCTATTTACACTATCATAACGCCCTTAAGACAAAACTACACAGGCCTGCTGTGGGCACACTGTTCTGAGCACATAGTTTGCTACATCAAATTTGTTGTGAATGCTTATCAAAAGTCTTGTTATACACTCAATACACATCTAAGGGATTTTTAACCAAATATAAGCCTCTTAGTCATCTTCAGAAAAAAAGAGCCACTGGTTTTGACGGACAAATAAGAATATTTACGACCTCGCTTTCTTACTGCTAGGAAATACACATTTTTCTAGGAAGCAGGTACTTTTAATGCCAAAGTACTACTAAAACTCAAGAATCAAATAGACTACTTACTAAAGGGAAATTCCTAGTATATCACATGTAGATGATGACCCCTCTAAATGGCAAGTCTATTTATTTGAAAATCAGCGGCATGGGGACATAACATTCTAACATACTTATAATTTCTGTTTCTTTTAAGCCAAACTATGGTGCCTCTCTACTTATCATTTTAGGTGTGAAACCCAGGAACAAGATCTATATTGGATAAAAAGGGAAAAGTGATGAATCAAAGTTTCTGGTTTTGGGTGGAAAATGTGCAAGTGGTCATGGAATAGTTCCTTCAGCTTACATATGATGGTTCTTTCCTCCTTCATCTGTTTGCAAGTGCCTGTCTCAAGGAGATCTCATCTCTTACCCTAAGGAACTCCTCAATCTAAGTGCTAGTTTTAGCATCTAAAGAGGGCATACTGCCCCGGACCAAACAAGGATAATATCTCCTCAAACTATGTTATGGTAAGTTATTAACACTTATAACGCGCACAGCTACTCAAAGAGTGTCCCGGCACGAAACCAAACAGGGGCGGAGATGAGCGGATCATTAGATAAAAAGCAGAGTTTTCAGCCGTTTCCTCAAGAGCTTAGGGTCCTGGATACCGCGAAGGCCCAGAGGAAGCGAGTTCCAGGCCACCGCTGCCATGTATGCCAGAGAACTACCACCAATTCTTGTAAGGCGAAAGCGAGGAATGACCGCCAGAAGCTGCGCCCCTGAGCGCAGCTGTCTCGCGGGAACATAGAACTTAAAGCATTTCCTGAGGTATACAGGGCCAAGTTCGTACAGGGCTGAGTGAGCCAGGGTGAGGGCTTTAAATTTTACTCTTTCAGCCACAGGAAGGCAGTGAAGTTCTTGCAGGTGTTGCTTTATGCTAGATCTCACCGGAATGATAAGAAAAGACCTTCCTGCAGCCTCATCAACAAGTACCCTGGCAGGCCAATGTACAGGGCATTCGCGTAATCAATGCGTGAAAGGATTAAGGCATGAGTAACCATTTCCTTGGCTGCCCTAGGGAGGAGGGGGAGGAATTTACTAAGTGATTTAAGGGTGCCAAAGCACTGCCCAGCTAGCTTCTTAATCTGTGTGGAAAACCGGAGATTTTCGTCAAACCAAATTCCGAGGTTTTTGGTGGGCTGACCCACGGAATTAGGCAATGGATAATCTACCGGCCAAAGCGATTCCCTAAACTGGGGAGGAAAAGTCCCAAACAAGAGGATCTCTGATTTATCCTCATTGCATTTGAGCTGCGCGGAGAGGAGCTATTGAAAAACAGCCGTTAGGCATGTTCTGGCTCGAGAGGTGGATGAATCGTTTCTGTTCCATGTGAAGAGGAGCTGGGTATCATCAGCATATGCGATGATCTTAGCACCCAACTCCTCCGCCAGCTGAATCAGCGGGGTGACATATATATTAAAAAGGAGGGGGCTCAAGGTGGACCCCTGAGGCACTCCTGTGGTCACACTTTGAGGGGCAGACGAGGACGGGGGGAGCCAAACTTGCTGCGTTCTGTCCTCAAGGAATGATTTCAGCCAGTTCCACGCAGACCCAGAGATACCGATCTCTGAGAGGCGGGCCAGCAACAAAGAGTGAGGCACAGTATTGAATTCTGCAGAGAGGTCGAACAAAATCAGAGCCGCTCTGCCACCAGCATCCAAACATTCCCGAATCGCTTCAGAAATTTCGACAAGGGCCGTCTCAGTACTATATGAGGCTCTAAAGCCCGATTGGGCTGGGTGGAGCAGGCCAAAACCTTCAACATAGTTGGTGAGCTGTTTATTAACAGCTTTCTCACAAACTTTCGCCATGGCAGGAAGGAGAGAAATAGGGCGATAGCTAGCCGGGATAGATGGATCCAATGAGGGTTTTTTCAGCAGAGGCAAAAGTTTGGCCTGTTTCCAAGCTAGAGGAATTGTAGCAGCCTGTAGAGACATGTTGATAAGACTATTAACCTCCGGGTTTACTACCTCTGCAACTGAAGCCACCAGCCTGGCTGGTCAGGGGTCGGACGGGGAACCCGATTTCAAGGATTTGGAATCATCAGGGAGTCAAGCGGAGCAATAGGTGAAAAGGCCGCCAGAGAAGGTGATGGAAAAGAGGTAGATGTTGGCCCTTTAGGAAACGGATTCCCTGCCATAGAGTTGGTGCCGATATTAAAATTCGCCTGGCGAGCCTGAATCTAATCGATAAAGAAAGTAGAAAGTTCCTCACACCAGGAGACCGAGGTGGGAACTGTGATGGTCTCTGCGCTAGGGGACAGGAAGCTCTGCACAATGGAAAAGATTTCCTTGGCATTGTTTTTAGAGAGAGCGATACGCTCGGCATAGTAGAGGCTCTTAGCGTGCAATATGGACGCATAATATGATTTCTGAGCTTTCCTTAATACCAACTTGGCTAATGGGCAATACGCCTGTCTCCAACAGCGCTCCAGTTTTTTGCAATGTTTTTTCTGCGCTTTGAGCTCACTGGAACTAAAATAAAGTTTCCACTGTTCCCGCAACTGAAAAGAATCCAACATCCATCCACACAACTGAAAAGATGCCAATGCCTATCCTTGAAAATTAAAAGACGTCATTGGCCTTCCCTCAATTTACAAAGTTGCCCCAGTCCGCTCGTGTAGCGGAAAGAAGTTAACACCCCTGCCCAAAACTGAAATGCGCCCAACACCCATTCATGAAGCTGAAAAGAAGCAAATGCCACAACTAACACCCTTCCTGACAAGTAGAAACAAGGCAATACCCACCATTGTACCTGAAAAGAAGCCAAGACTATTCCCACAACTTGAAAATATTAGCCAGCATCCATCCGTGTAGCTGAACACAGAATCTAATACCATTCCTCTCAACTGAAAAGAAGCAGAGTTCACCTTTGTAACTAAAAAGAGGCCATACCTGAAAAAGAAAAAGCCAAAGTCCGTACCCTACAGCTGACTAGAAGTCAACACCTCCGCTTGCAATGGAAAGACGCCAATGGCCATCCCCAAACTGAAAAAAAATTGACACCTATATCTGTAATTAAATAGAAACCAAGAACTATCCACCCAACAACCATTACCACAGCTGAAGTATAGGCAAGACCCATCTCTCCAGCTGAAAGTAACTCAGCAACCCTACCTGGAACTAAAAAGACGCCAGTATCCAACTCTCATTAGAAAAGAAGCATTTACCTGCCCCCTCAAGTAAATTGTACCACCCATCCCACTATTAAAATGAACACAAAATCCATGCTAGCAACAGAAGGAAGCTAAGGAGTCTATCAGTCTATTCACAGGTTTTGCTCAGTTATCAATCAATCAATCAATCAATCATGGGATTTATAGAGCGCACTACATACCCGCGAGGGTCTCAAGGCGCTAGGGAGAGGGGGGGGCGCCGCTACTGGTCGAACAGCCAGGTCTTGAGAAGCCTCCTGAAGGTCAGCAGGTCTTGGGTCTGTCGTAGGTTGAGTGGGAGGGAGTTCCAGGTTTTAGCGGCGAGGTGGGAGAAGGATCTGCCGCCGGTGGTGGTTCTTCGGATGCGGGGGACGGTGGCGAGTGCGAGGTCGGCGGAGCGGAGCTGGCGGGTGGGGATGTAGAAGGAGAGTCGTCTGTTGAGGTAAGCTGGGCCGGTCTTGTGGAGAGCCTTGTGTGCGTGGATGAGGAGTTTGAAGGAGATCCTTTTGTTGACGGGGAGCCAGTGCAGGTTTCTCAGGTGGGGGGTGATGTGGCTGTGTCGTGGATCAGGCGTGCGGAGGCGTTTTGAATGCGTTGCAGTCGTTTGATGAGCTTGGCCGGGGCTCCTGCGTAGAGGGCGTTTCCGTAGTCTAGTCTGCTACTGACGAGGGCCTGGGTGACCGTTCTTCTTGTGTCTGATGGGATCCATCTGTAGATCTTGCGGAGCATGCGGAGGGTGTTGAAGCAGGAGGAGGAGACTGTGTTGACTTGCTTGGTCTTGGAGAGCGTTGAGTCGAGGATGACTCCCAGGTTGCGTGCGTGGTCGGTCAGTGTCGGCGGTGCTCCCAGAGTCGTAGGCCACCAGGAGTCGTCCCAGGCTGAGGGGTTGGGGCCAAGGATGAGGACCTCCGTCTTGTCCGTGTTCAGCTTCAGTCGGCTGATCTTCATCCATTCGGCGACGGCCTTCATTCCTTCGTGGAGGTTCGATTTGGCGGTGTGGGGGTCCTTGGTGAGGGAGAGGATCAGTTGGGTGTCGTCGGCGTAGGAGATTATGTTGAGGTCGTGCTGTCGGGCGATGCGTGCGAGCGGGGTCATGTAGATGTTGAACAGTGTCGGGCTGAGGGAAGATCCCTGGGGTACGCCGCAGATGATCTTGGAGGCTTCGGAGCGGAAAGGGGGGAGGCGTACGCTCTGGGTTCTGCCGGAGAGGAAGGAGGTGGTCCAGTCCAGGGCCTTGTCTCGTACCCCTGCGTTGTGGAGGCGTGTGCGTAGTGTGCGGTGGCAGACAGTATCGAAGGCGGCGGAGAGGTCCAGGAGGATGAGGGCCGCTGTTTCACCGTTGTCCAGCAGGGTCCTGATGTCGTCGGTGGCAGCGATGAGGGCAGTCTCGGTGCTGTGGTTGCTGCGGAACCCGGATTGGGATGGGTCCAGGATGTTGTTTTCTTCGAGGTATCGGGTTAGCTGTTTGTTGACGATCTCCTCGATTACCTTGGCTGGGAACGTAAGCAGGGAGATGGGCCGGAAGTTCTTGAGGTCTTTCGGGTCCGCCTTGGGTTTTTTGAGTAGGGCGTTGATCTCGGCGTGTTTCCAGCTCTCTGGGAAGGTCGCGGTCTCGAAGGAGAGGTTGATGACGTCGCACAGGTGGGGTGCGATGGAGCTGCTGGCTTTGTTGAAGATGTGGTGTGGGAAAGGGTCTGACGGGGAGCCGGAGTGGATAGTGCTCATGGTCTTGATGGTGTCGTCGATGTCCACATTGGTCCAGGCTGGCAGGGGGTCGTGGTTGATGGTGTGTGTAGAATCCGGTGTGTCGATGCCCGTAGGGGCTGTCTGGGAGTCGAAGCTGTCGTGGATGTCGGTGATTTTGCGGTGAAAGAAGGTGGCGAGAGAGTCGCACAGGGCTTGCGATGGCGGGATGTCGTTGGTGTTGGAGCTGGGGTTGGAGAGTTCCTTCATGATGTTGAATAGCTCCTTGCTGTTGTGGGCGCTGTTGTCGAGGCGGTCTGTGAAGGAGGTCCTCTTGGCGGACCTGATGAGGTGGTGATGGTTGCGGGTGGTGTCTTTGTGGGCTGCGTGGCTGTCCGGTGTCTTTTCACTGAGCCATTTCTTCTGTAGTTTCCGGCAGGCTCGCTTGGAGGCTAGGAGTTCTGGGGTGAACCAGCTGGCTCTCTTGCTGGTGTCTCTGCGGGAGGGCTTCTTCAGTGGGGCGAGGGTGTTGGCGCAGTCGTCAATCCAGCGTCTGAGGTTGTGGGCGGCTTTGTTGGCGTTGGAGTGGTTGGTGGGAGGGCTGAGAGCGAGGTTTGCCTGTAGTTGGTCTTCGGTGATTTTGCTCCAGCAGCAGTTATGAAAATTTAAGCCCCACATGTTGAAACGTCACTTTCCGAGCAATCTCCAAGGAAAACACGTCAGAAGACATCACTCTCTGTACTGTGAAACAAACATCAACTATATGGCATGTTAAAAACAAACACACTGGCACCAACATGCCAAGGGCAGCTGATAAATATTTTATTCATGGCTGGAGGTTTGAAAGATGGTCAAAGAAGGAAAGGAAAGTGCAGCAAGGTGGTGTCTACAGGTCACCACAGCTCTGAGATGGTGCAAACAAGCAGAGATGGAACCCACACGCCCACAGAGAATGGGATTATCCAATGCATGCGGAATGTCAGCTCAAGACACCAGGGGGAGGGAGAAGATGACGTGTATGCTGATTTTGATGGAGAGGCTGCCAGCGCCTGCTACATTAAACAAATTGTGCAAGAGCAGTTCATTCTAAAGCACTGTAAAGCTTTCTGCTGTACTGCTGCGATTGCCAGGGACATGTCTTAGAAAGCAAACTCTTCAAATTTATGACTGCCAGAGCCAATACATGGGAGATCTGAGCTGTGTCCCTGCTCTCTACATCACCACTATTGGTCCAGATGTATGAAATGTTCATTCGGAGAAAAGTGGCCACAAATTGTGGGCTGACTTTTTGCAAATAAAAAATAATTTTGCAAACTGACCTATGTACTAATAAGTGGTTCACAAAATTCTGAATCGTAATAGGTCAACATTCATGCGGGAGGAAGCAAATTGTGGCGCACTATGATTGGATGGCATCACAGGGATGGTGGCCTGACGAGGTCAGCAGACCACCAGGTCTGTGCTCATATTTAAATAAACTTTTTCTTTTAAATGCAGCCCATTTTCCTTAAAGGAAACGGTGCTGCATTTAAAAACATAGGTTAATTTTTTTAAGGTTGAGAGTTGGCAGTGGTCCAGATTGGACCAATGCCTACTCCCTAACAAACGTTTTTTTCTTTCATTCACAAAGTGATCCGAAGGGGATCTGTTTAGTAGTTGCACACCCTGTGATTTGGTGAATCGCAGGCTTTGTAACCGATCTATGGCTTTGTACAACTGGCCACTCGTTTCCATGCAGTCAACCTCTGGATTTCCACATCCATGGTGAAGTAATCATGCATTTTCCTGCAGAGTTATTTAAGACCGCTTTCTGTGATCACTCTAAGAAGGGGCAGCTTAAACACTGCTTGGGTCTCCCTAAGAGGAGGGCCTACGCCCAGAGGCGGGTCACAATCTCACTGTGCCCAGCATCCCAATGTTCATTGCAACATCAAGGCTAAATAAGGAAACAAGCAATGACAAAGCTAATAGGTACGTCTTTTTGAAGTGCATGCACCCATAACCGTAATGACAGAGATCAAAGCCTGCACCAAAAAAACGCACACACACGCGCACAAACACACACACATGCAAGCAAACATGCACATATGCACGCATACACACACACATATCTGTCTCTCACAAACAAAGACAAGGAAAGATCGGGATGATGATGTGCGGACTAATGAACACTTTGGGCCTTATTTATGAGACCTTGCGACACTTCTGCGCTATCATTAAATCACTTTTTGTGACGCTCCGGCGGCGTAAAAAATGCACCAAGTTACACCCTATTTCCAAAGTGACGCATCTAAGCAGATGCGTCACTTTGTAAAGCCCTGCGCTACATTATGCCTGCATCAGGTATAATGTATGCAGGATGGGCGTTCCCACTTAAAAAGCCTCGTAGAAGTGGCACATTGAAATCTATGAGATTTCAGTGCACCACTTCTAGGACGCTAATGCGTCAATATCTTACGCCTGCCTCACAGCAGGTGTAAGACTGACGCAGGCCCTTTCACATGGGGCATGCCCCATGTAAAAGGACACATTGCTGGAGTTGCGTCCGTTTTCAGACACACCCCAACAATGCGCCATTTTTGCGCCAACAGACACGTCAGTAATACTGACGTATCTGTCATTCCTTGCGACATGATGCGTCATACAGTAAATATGACGCATCCATCATGTCACAAGGAGGGCGCAGTGAAAACTGTTGCATGGCTGTTTTCACGCAGCGATGAGACAGTTTTCATAAATGAGGACCTTTCTGTTCACCCAGAGCCTCATTCTGAGTGCCTCACAAAACCCTATTTGGGCACAAAAACTGCTGTTTGTATCACAATCTGGATTCTAACTGGTGTGGTAAATGCACACCCTCTAGGTGTTGCCCTAAAGGCGGGTCAGGTAAAACTGAGCACATTCCAAGTTTGAGCTCCTAGAAACAGCAGAAAGCCTGCGCTGTTGATACATTATCACCCATTTCAGTGCCTGAAAATAAGAATGATGCATAAATGCTGCACCCAGTAAATGCCACACCCTTCAGATTAGTATTTACAATGCAATTATCTCCAGGATTGTGCGACACTCATAATGTAGTCCTTATTCTTTCGACCCGCTTTGGTGCAAAGCAAAGTTGAGGTGGAGAAAAGACCCCTAATACAATACTATGCAATGAATACTGCAGATTCCATGCCCATGCACCTCTTGCCCTTTCAGGAATGACTACCTGAAGGTAACAATACAGTGCTCTAAAAATATTATTCCGTCCTGGCCTCTTTGGTTTAATCACACTTATGTGGCACTTTAATTCTGCATCTTCATTTCTTCAGTGGTAAGGTGTGACATTTGCGGCTGTCAGATCTTTCGCCATGTATTAAGTGCTGGACTTTGGATTTACTCATAATTTTAATTAGGTGCATGCGTCAATTAGAAGGAAATGAAGAATACTTGTCCCACAATTTACTACTTAGGGCCTTATTAGGATGTCGGACAGACCGCCACCAACAGGCCGTCAGTGGCGGTCCGTCCTACATCCAAGGTATCGGTCCGACCGCTGAATTACTGTGCCGGTGGTTGGGGCAATGTCGTCGGAGGGACTGACCGCTACCTCCAACAGGATCAAGGATCCCGTTGGGGCGTCTGATGGGCGTCGGTCAGAGGCCTAATCCCTCCAATGGAGGCGGTGCCTGCAGAGGCACCACCGTAGGAATTAGGATGTCCCTTTCCGACAACCTTTCCATGTTGGCCTTTCCGACATGGAAAGGCATTCGGAAAGTGACTTTGGGGGCCCGTGCCAGGGCCCACGTCCCCCCATGGGTAGTCTATGCCACTCCACTCTACACCACTTGACTGTACGCTGTTCGACTTTGCTCCACTCCACTGTACCACACTCCACTCTACACCACTGCACTCTACAAAACTCCACTGTACACTATTCTACTGTTCGCCACATCACTTTACCACGCTCCATTCTACTCCACTATACAACACTACTCTCTACGACACTGTCCTCCACTTTACTATTCGACACTCCACTTAATGACACTCCACTCAACGACATAAAACTGTACACTTTAAAATCCATATTTATTACAATTAAAAAACATCAAACTTCAATGAAAAATACAAAGGTTAAACCTTTGTTATAGTTTGGAACACTTTAGTTATTCTTTGTATACAAACCAAACCTAAACTACACAAAGATTGCAAATTCTAAAGTTACAGTTATACCTTAAAGTTTTAATTTGCGCACCACCTCAAAATTACTATAACTTTATTTATTCTTTAGATACAAACCAAACTTAAACTATACCTAAATTATAAATTAATAAACATATACTTATACATTTAATTTGTAATTTAAGCAACGCCCTCAAATTATTTTAACTCATGCACCTCCATACACAGTGTATTGAACTCGGTAACCAGTGCCACACTACATTAACAATAACTCATGCCTTCTCCATACACTGCTTATACCCTTTTATATTGAATTAATCAGACCATCTAAAATAATAGCATTTACAATAACACTTTTTTTTGGGGGGGGGAATCGTTTTATTTGCATTTCATTGTATAACACAGTACATAGGTATCAATTATCGCAGGAAGTAAACATCTTATTAATTACAGATCATGGTAACATTTATAGCCATATCCCAGTTCATATCCCATCTGTTAGTAGACAGTATCATCGATATGGGGAGGTACATGGGTGTAAAAACATGTGTCCATGAGAGATGGTCTGTGATCTGCAATGATGCTCGGGCGTAAGCTCTCAACATCAGCCCTGTGAGTGATTCACTGCTGTGCGTGCAAATAACGATCAGAACTCATCAAACCTGGGAATGGAACAGGGGTACACTGTGTCTGAACTAGTATCTCGTCATCAGGGCCAACAGGTAAAAACGTCCGGGTTAAACTGCTGGACGCACGGCGCTGCGGAGGGGGATGGCGGGGACCCCGAGGAACGGGAACGTCATGTGGATCGTATGTCCCAGGCTACTGTCGCGGGCCCATTAAGTGTC
Source organism: Calotriton arnoldi (assembly GCA_963921515.1). NCBI lineage: Eukaryota > Metazoa > Chordata > Amphibia > Caudata > Salamandridae > Calotriton > Calotriton arnoldi. The sequence goes on from CAWUFW010001905.1 coordinate 724,812, forward strand.
TATACTACAGCGAGACTGCAGCGGATGACTCGGCATGTGTGCGCACCGCGGGGGAGCAAGCGCTCTGGGGCGGTGGTTCATCCGCCGCCTCCTGTTTAAAGGAGTGTAACATGATGGCCCATGCCATAGATATGGGGTGTTTACGGGTACCCTTAAGCTCCTCCGATTGTAACACCTCTTCCTCTGCGGCACCCCATTTGTTGACCTCCCCCCGCCAAGCCGCCGACGGGATTTACAATAACACTTATAACATCATAAATCACACCATTTGGGAGAACCCAGTACATGTTAGAGTGGCAAGTTATAGATAATGTAGTGTGGCTACTGAGTTCAATAATTAATGTGTGAGCTACAATTGAAGATATGAGGAACAACTCGGGACTGTGATAGGGTGTCATTATTACAGATCGAAATATGGAGAGGTTGGAGTAGCAAATTCTTAATATTGAATAAATCAGAAAGAAATCAACTAAATGGAGTTGTTAATTGTTTCCACTATGCCCTAAATAAATTCTTGTATAATATACATTTAAATTGGTGGTTAGAATAAACAGTGGTATCACTTCAAAGGGGAATGAAGCGTACAAACCATTAGTGAAATGACAATGGTGACAATAATTGCACAATTGATGGTTTGCAATTTGATGGGTTAGTTGTGAATTTGTGATGAAGCAAGTGAGAAAAGACTCTTCGAAAGCATGGAACTTGGTGTATCATGTGCCCCAGTGGAAGGAAGGTGTGTCCTAAATATCGTTTACAAAAATATCATTCCAATGGGTATAGATTTTTTGGTTTTTACTCCAGTTTAAGGATGTGTTTGTAAACAATGTTTAGGACACACTAATTATTTCATACAATACTCTGACTATGATATACTGGCACATACCATGCTAGCCACTATCTTACATCATTCACTTCTAAACAATAGGAAACAACCAAATGCATCATTACCAGACCACCTTGCCTCAGGTCTGTGAGAGTATACAAATAGCAGGAAACACACTATACTAATACAAGTATCCTAACATAAAATAACGCTTTCAGTTCTACTGACCTTTCTTGCACCAAAATTAAAAATAACACAATTCAAACCAGTATTATTACAATGCAAGCAATAGTGTGATAAAAGACAATGGATGAAAGAGGACACCACTATTATTTAAACACATTTTTACTCTTTTTCATGTTTCCATTTGTGGCAAAGCATGCATAGTACAATTCCATAAGAACATGACAAACATATCTATAATACTTCCCAATGCACTCCAAATTTTGCTGTAATTGTACAACAAAGTGTAATGTTAAAAAATCAGGTTGCATTTACGTTTGATACCGACCTCCTCTCACCTGCAGCCACTGACAAAAAATGGGACATGGGGAGCTCACAATTTAATTTCTGATAGCGGAAGGAGACGCCGCTGTTACCTGGAGCACATAATCAAGTCAAAGAAAATGTTGCCTGCATTTTCAATTTGCACAAACCAACATCACAGCCCAAATGCCTGTCAATCAATCTACTCCTTGCAGAGGACTGACTTTTAAGTAGTATTGAATAAATTTAAATTAAGTTGCTGCTGCCTACACATATTATGCATGGCTTCTTAAAAGAGTTGTACTAAATCTCCTGTTAGACAGCTCGTAATCATAAGCAACGAGGAAGGCAAGGAGGCTGAAATGAGACAGAGGCCTTTGGAAAATGTCCCCATTTAGGATGAAAAGTCATTGAATGTCATAGGAGAGTTGTGTGTTGTGTTAAGATCAGGCAGCCATCATCTCGCTAATTACATAGAAGTGTAGATTTGAAATTTTCAACATTAACTAGAGACTCTAAGAGTTTCATCACCCCTCTGCAGTGGCAACCAGGTTTCATGTCTCAGGAGTAAAGTATTCTACCTCCATCTTATGCATTTTCATTTTAAAGATGTTTAATGTGCAAGACATCTTGGTTGGTTCAGCATTGAGGCATTAAGATCATCCATTTTTTAAGTTGCATCTCTAATATGTCTTAACTGCTATACACATTTTATCCTATATTTCATATTGCATGATATGGAACCAGAGTATAATTTTGGGTAACAGGATACATATATTACATGGAGTGATAGGATTTTGAGATATAGTTGAAGCATTGACTATTAAAGCATGCAGACTTGAACTAGGCAGCTAACTATGCATTAAAGTTAACAATCAAATTCAGAGACTATGTTATAGGGTTACATGGGAAAATATATTTCCCTTGTTAGCTTGACTACACAAACACATATTTCAAAAATTATCTAAAGATAGAACTTCAAGTGTTAACAATATGTAAATACAGGTCTGATCTCAACATCCAATATGTCAATCAACATGCAGTTCTAGAAAAGCTTTCCAGTTTCGATTACAACATTTTATTTGGTCTCCTAATTTATACATCACTTGATCAATGTGTTCTAGATTAACCATTTCCAAGGTCAACCACTAAATGTCAAGTTTACTTCTTGACTTAACTTCCAGTATCTACAATGATTTTATTTACTGTCATGAGACCACATAGAACCCATAGTTTTTAGTGCTTTGACAAATCAAATGTATCATCATTAAGGAGGATAATTTTTCAGTGCCAAATCAGTCGAATATAGCTCCAATTGTAAATCCATCAAATAGTCTGCCACATCCTCAAAAACAGGAGTAAAAGACCCCTTTTCAAACAAAACTCATTTCCAGGTAAAGGCTTTTCAGTGTTGACAGGATAATGAGAAGGATATTGTCATCTGGCCAGATGAGGAGTTAAATTAGTTTTGCTCCCAAAAAACCTGGGTGAGTATTATATCCAATTTAACATCATGTCGTTCAGACTCAATTATGCAGCATTCTTACTTTTTATTTATTTCTGTGTTTTTCTCTCTTTTATTGTAGCTAGAGGGGTCTGGGTGTTTGTGATGCAAGGAGTATGTGTAACACTCAAGGGGATATTTACAATAAAATGTCGAAGCACTGTGTTACTCCAAAATTGGTAACGCCGCGCTCCGACATTTTTTAAACCCAGGCTGCACCGTATTTACAAAAATACGGCACACCTCTGCGTTTCCCCTAGCGCTGGTGCTAAAAGAAAAGCAGCCGAGCGCCAGCGCAGGCCCACTTGCGCCATGTTGCAAGGGTGCCTGCGCTGCAGGGGCAATTGTTTGTGTGCAGGAAGGAACACCTTCCTGCACATAAATTAGAAGGGACATCTTCCTGTACATAAACAATCTTTAACGGCGATTTCCGTTGCCTATGTGTGCTGCAGAATGCAGCACACGTAGAAAGAGCAAAATATGAGAAGAAATTAATAATTTCTCCTTGTATCGCCATCCTAAAACCTGGTTTTACATGGTCTTAATTTTTGTTGCTGCCTCATCCTTGTAAATCTGGGGCAGCATCAAAAAGCAATGGGTGTTACAGTGGAAACCCCACAGCAACACCCATTGCCCACCCTTTTGCCGCAGCGGACTGCTGCGGTAAGGGGCATATTTACAAGGTGCGTTAAGCCACGTTAAGTGGCCTAACGCTACCTTGTAAATATAGGGTAGTGAGCAATGCTACCGGAGCGTCAGAAAAAGTGACGCTCTAGTGGCGTTAGGGGCTTGTAAATATGCCCCATAGAGTGGTAAGTGTGTGCGTTAGTCATGGGTGTGAAATTGATGAATTTTAGGAGTACATGTTTTGGGTTTTTTAAGTTTCTTTAAGCACAGGAAACTGATTCCGGCTTTCAGCAGTGCTAGGAAAGAGCTGTCTCTCTAGGATTGTAACCTGTAGCATGCAGTTATGCAGCGGTCACTACAATAAGCACATTAACCCACTGAAAATTCTCATTGGGATTTAAATGTGTGCACTGCAGGGTATGTATAGATTTCTGCAGTGAGTGAGTGCAGTAGCCCAATGAACTATGTCACATGGATTGGAACCACTCAACACCAGCTTACACGTAGGTAACCCATGTGGTATCTCACTCACAGTGTTGCCTGACACATACAGAGTCTGTTGTTCACAAAGAAGTTTTATTAATTGAATTCACCCCCACACTAGAAAAATGGCAAAATGTTTTACCATTTTTGCAGCAAAGTTGTTAAGCATTTGATAAGCTGGTGCAATCCATTCCAAGCTGAAAAATTGCAAAGGCATTTTACCATTCCAGGCACAGTATAAGAGCCTTGAATTACCTACAATACAACCCAGGCCAACTTGGAATAAGTATAAGAAGCTCCTGACACATAGGTTTTAGTCTCAATAGAGCTCATCAGAGTTGCACAGCTTTATCCATACACCAGGGGGCACTAACTATAGGTCAAAATCAAACATTCACAGGCTCTTCATTTGTGAGTGCTTGTTTTAACATAGAGAGCCTGTTTATTTCTTTATTTCTCTGCTAGCATTCGTAATATTTTCATTTGTTTCCCGTTTACATCTTTGTCTGCTCTACTTTTCACTCAACTCTAATTCCTTTTTGCCTACAAATACTTCTTTCATAACTTGTTTCCTCTTTTTATTGTTTCTGATTTCTCACTTTGTATTGATTTCCTTGTGCTCTGTTATTTTGCATCCACTGATATGCCCTTAGTCGGCATTCTCTTTGAACTTTCTTCTATGAACCTTTGTGTGATTTCTGCAGTTTCTTTTTCATTGTATTGTTTTTCTTTTTCTGTCCTTTTCTGTCCCACTTTTCTAGTTCAGTCATTTTCCTGAAGTTTCTTGTAATTTTTTTATCACTCCTCTTCTCTATTTTTAATGCGATTTCAAAGTCACCCCACTGCATTTTGGTACATGTTGGGCCTAATTCACAAAGAGCCAATTTGGTCATAAACATATTTTTACAAAAGAAAATTACTGAATTCAGAAAATGGTCCCAAGCAGGCATGAATCCTTTCCTCTTGTGTAATCTTATGCCACTACTGTGTACAATTATGCAGGACTTTACCATGAAAGATGTGGCTGGTGGGCGTTATAAAGCCTGATTCTTTTGTGAGCAACCTCGAACACAACAATTTATCTGTATTCACAAACGCCTTTTATCTTAACGTGGAAAAAATTGGAAATTTACAGCAGTCAGAGGCTGGAATAAATGCCTCTATAGGGTAGAGAGAGAACAGAACACACCCCAAACTTCATGGCCGTTTGGAGAATTGGTTTTTCTATGTGGAAACATGTTTTCCCTCATGGAAAAAAATATGTGATTGCAAAGCAGTGAAACATCTTCCCAATGAGGTATTTTACTAAACTACAACTCTGCATTGGTGAAATTGGTATGGCACAAAAAGTCACATAATGTTTCCAGTACACCTGGAAACCTGCAACTGGCAAGGCTTTCCAGAAACATTACGGAATGTTTGGTGAACTGTCAAAAGTCATACAAATATACCCATGCCTAGGAGTACGTCTGCAGGTGCAGAGTTTGTATTCCCTAAGTCTTTAAAACTGTGGGGCATATTTACAATAAAGTGGCGAAGCGCAGTTTAGCTCCAAATTAGCTAATGTTGCCCTGCGTCACTTTAGAGACACAGGGATGTGCCGTATTTACAAAAATAGGGTGCACTCCTGCGTTTCTCCCTGCGCTGGCGCCAAATTAAGCTGCCTAGCGCCAACGCAGGCACCATTGCACATGGTGCAATGGTGCCTGCGTTGAGGGAATGAGTGTTTATGTGAAGGAAAGGACACCTTCCTGCACATACACAATCATTCATGGTGATTTGCTGTTTCTATGTGTGCTGCACAATGCAGCACACATAGAAACAGCAAAACAAGGCGAAATAAAGCATTTCTCCTCGTTTCGCCATGTTAAGACCAGGTTTGGCGTTGCATCAGTAGCGGTCGGTGGTGGGAGTGCCGCCGGGCGCTGACGTGGGGCGGGGGAGGGGCAGGGTGGGGGGTAGTAAACTACGGATTATGGGCGATTACAGGTAAGTACACATATAAATAAATAAAACAAATTTTGTTTCTCGCGCTGCATCACATTTGGCGATGCAGCGCGAGAACCGAAATTCGTTTTATTTATTTATATGTGTACTTACCTGTAATCGCCCGTAATCTGTAGTTTACTACCCCCCACCCTGCCCCTCCCCCGCCCCACGTCAGCGCCCGGCGTCACTCCCACCACCGACCGCTACTGCGTTGAATCCTATGTACGCCACCCTTGTGAATAGGGGACAGTGTCAAAATCAATGGGTGGTGCGGTGGAATGCTCACCGCAACACCCATTGCCCACCCCTTTCATGCTAAGTATAGTTTGAAAAGGTGCCTTATTTATAAGGCGGTGTTATTAACGCCGCCTTGTAAATAAGGTGAAGCCCCTATCGCCACAGGAACATCAGTAAAATTGACGGTCCTGTGGCGATAGGGGCTTGTAAATATGCCCCTGTGTATTTGATAATTCTTTCACACTCATTGTGGACAATATTAATCAGCTATCTCTTTACCTATGTTTCAAAGAAATTTCCGATCATCAGAGAAGTTCACATTTACCTCCGTCAATTTGTGTGGTGTACATTATCAATTATGGTTCCTGTTCTATGGGAAGCATCATGCACATCACCCAACTTCAGAACATGGGAACTACGGTGCACACCACCCAAGCTGAGGACATGGGAACCATGGTGCACCCCACCCAAGCTGAGGACATGGGAACCATGGTGCACACCACCCAAGCTGAGGACATGGGAACCATGGTGCACACCACCCAACTTCAGGACATGGGAGCCATGGTGCACACCACCCAACCTCAGGACATGGGAACTATGGCGCACATAACCCCACTTCAGGACATGGGAACTATGGTGCACACCACCCAACCTCAGGACATGGGAACCATGGTGCACACCACCCAAGCTGAGGACATGGGAACTATGGTGCACATCACCCAACCTCAGGACATGGGAACTATGGTGCACATCACCCAACCTCAGGACATGGGAACTATGGTGCACATCACCCAACTTCAGGACATGGGAACTATGGTGCACACCACCCAAGCTGAGGACATGGGAACCGTGGTGCACACCACCCAAGCTGAGGACATGGGAACTATGGTGCACACCACCCAAGCTGAGGACACTATGGTGCACACCACCCAAGCTGAGGACATGGGAACTATGGTGCACATCACCCAACCTCAGGACATGGGAACTATGGTGCACATCACCCAACTTCAGGACATGGGAACTATGGTGCACATCACCCAACTTCAGGACATGGGAACTATGGTGCACACCACCCAACCTCAGGGCGTGGGAAGCATGGAGCGCACTACCCAGCCTCAGGATATGGGAAGCACGGAGTGCACCACCCAACCTCAGGACATGGGAAGCATGGAGCACACTACCCAACCTCAGGACATGGGAAGCATGGTGAACACCACCCTACCTCACGACATGGGAAGCATGGAGCGCACTACCCAACCTCAGGACATGGGAAGCATGGAGCGCACTACCCAACCTCAGGACATGGGAAGCATGGTGCACATCACCCAGCCTCAGGATATGGGAAGCACAGAGTGCACCACCCAACCTCAGGACATGGGAAGCATGGAGCGCACCAGCCAACCTCAGGATATGGTAAGCATGGTGCGCACCACCCAACCTCAGGACATGGGAACCATGGTGTGCACCATCCAACCTCAGGACATGGAAAGCATGCAGCACACCACCCAACCTCAGGATATGGGAACCATGGTGCGCAACACCCACCATCAGGACATGGGAACCATGGAGCACACCACTCAACCTTAGATCATGGGATGCATGGAGCACATCACTCACACTTAGGACATGGGAAGCATGATGCACACCACACAAACTCAGGACATTTGAAGAATGAAGCACACTGCCCAACTTCAGGACATGAGAAGCATGGTACACACCACCCAACCCCAGGAAAGCAAATCCACAATAACTGTGAAGAGAAGACTATGAAAAGATTAGGTTTACCACATTAAGTGCCAACACCTGTGCAATCGGCCACTTGTTTCAAGCTGCTGTGTGTTCCTGTGCAGATTATAACATGTCTGTGGATTGGGCAGAGACGCCACGAGCTCCTTGGGGGCTTCCTTGAGATGTACTGACCTGAGGGAACAAGCAAGTGTGCTGACGCACAGATAGGAAGGGTCACTTCCATTGATGCATTTATGTGAAATGCATTTTAGTGCAAATATGGGGTTATGTTTTGCTCCTGCACACACCCGAGGGCAGCAGAGACAGGACACCGCTTGTAAATGTCAATAGCAAGTCCACCCTCTGTTGCATTTTTTACCATCATACCTAAAGCCTTTTCCTAGAAACCTAAAGATAGAACATTGGTAAAATCCAGCTGAGGGCTAGCCCAGCGCACAGTGCGCCGCACACACCAAATCACCTGAGTTTGTGAAGTTTGAATTAATTGTGTACTAATCAAACAGAGTTCTCAAGTTTGCCAGATCCATTTTTGAGTAGCTTTTCCATTCCAGGTATTATCTTTGGAATTCTGGGACTTGTAGTTCACATTTTATTTTGAGCTAAAAAAAGGACTACAAAATCTGTAGCACAACACAAAAAACTGTATGAGCTACTCATGGTCCTGGGAAACTTGTGTGCTCGGTTAAATGAACATATTATTTAGGTGCCTCATATTTGTCTTGCGCCTTTCTCAGTGGTATAAACAACCAGCCTTGCTAGTACCTCGCATCACAACATGGTACACGCCATAAAAACAAAAGCTGGATTGGTAGCCCTCGCACAGCATGCTCTCGCCAGAGTTGCCAATGGGCCTCTTCTGTCAGTCCAGGCGTTTATCCGATCGCGTTTTGCCAGCTGGGGCAAAATCATGCTTAGAAGAAAGAAAACACAAGGCTCACAATGCAATCTGCTGTTGGCTAAAAAGCCGGTACTGGCTCAGGGTGTCGAACATAATTAAAATGAGACACACTTGGCAGCTATGACGTAGGAGCAAAAAATGACGCAGCTGGAGCAGAGGTGTAGCCGAAAATGGGGCCCCCGCACCCCCTGCAGAATGAGATGAGGGGCCGCTGAGTATCTCGCAAATACTCCATGGGGTGAACAGGGCCCCCTGAAAGTTTGGGGCTCCGTTAGACGGTGTGGGGTCCTCCCGCAGCCCCTCGAAGCAGACGCAACCATTGTCTCTACGTCGACACCTCGGGCTGTAAAACAAGGCGGAAGTGAATGGCGCGCGCTCGCCTTCGAGTCTGGCCATCTTGGGCGGCTTTGTCTTGCATCTGTCGCGCGGGCCTGTGCAGATGTTCCGGGATCCGCTAAGCCAGACAAAGGGCTTGGAGTTAAGGAGGAAAAAGGGTTACACAAAGACTCTTATCCCCTCAAGACTGAAGTATGCTTAGTGCATATTGTGCTCAGAATACAGGTCAGATGGAGGCAGGGGTGGCTGAGAAGATTACCAGCAGCCATCTCAGAGTTGTTATCGTAGGCCCATATGTAGTGGCCCCCATTATGCATAGTTCTGACCCTTGACGTACAAAATAATGAAATTTAAAAAACAAGTGCAGGGGCATAACGTTTTTTTCTTAGGATTCTGTCGCTGCAGGATGCCAGGGTTGCCAAGTTCCAAGGCTGCCTCTGTTTTATTCCACTGCCTTGCTTTCTGCTTTTGTTACTGTTTTCCTGTATTTCTCTTCCCTCTTCTGTCTCCCTTTTCTGCCTTTCTCTCTGTCAGCTGCTGTATGCAAAAGGTTGATGATGAAAAATAAATCCTGGTCCCCAATGATGAGTGCTGATGCCTTCAGATAACTGCATATCAAATAATGCACAGCTTAAATGAAAATTAAGTGCAAGTTATGTTAATCAGTGGGAAATGTGCTATCGTACGTTAAGAAACCTCTATTTGTTAATTCACTGCACTGAAGAGCCACAGAACTGAATCCTGGTTGGTGCAGTGCAGAATAGTGACTTGTGTATGTCTAGTGCTACAAGGTAACAGTCTGCGACAGAAAGCACAGTGGACATGTAAGTCATTATTTTAAACTTGCATTACACACAGTATAAGGTAGGCTGCCACACATGTGCAAAAAGGTTTAAGATAAAAAAAAGTGCTTCAAAAATATAGAGTGCAATTGTTTTTATAACTGTCCTTTAAAAGCCCTCACTCCACAGCTCAGCTGGTAACTCCCTTGCAATGCCTTTAAAAAAGACTAAGGGCCAGATTCTGATGCGGTTAGGAAATCTTCCCGATCGAATCGGTTTGGAAATGGTTTCCGACCGACTCGGATCGGGAGAGTCCAACCGACCAAGTATGATGCATCCGGATGCTTCCAGATACGATTTGCTTGGAATCCCATTGACTTCTATGGGAGCCTATGTTCCTAACCGCATCGTAATCTGGCTCTCGGTCAGGAAGACACATTCCCGATACGATTCGGAAGGACCAAATGCCGTTAGGAGGCCTTCCTAACCGCATCGGAATCGGGCCCTAGGTAGGAATGCTTTCCTAACCGCATCGGAATCGGGCCCTAAGTCTGTGTCATCAGGAAGCTTCAAGTGATTCCATCCATTTCAGCCAATACTGGCTTCCAGGCACCCTTTCCATTTGCAGATTGACCAGTTGCTCACGGCTACTTTTCTTTAAGGCAGAAGGCACCTTGGCAAGAAGGCTTGTTTCTTGTTTAGCTCTCTGTCCCTCCGTCAGCTTCACAGCACAGGGGAGTCTCTCCCTTCCATTTCAGATACGGCATTTCACCTGTTCTTCCCAGGACTTTTGTCCTTTAATAAAACAGCAGGGGAATTGTTTTTGTCAAATTAAAAAAGTATGTTTCTGAAGCACTTGTTTTCCTCTTAAACGTAAATCTTTTCATGCATTTTGTGACAGCCTATCTCAAACTGTGCAATGCAAATAATAACGTACGTGTTTCTTGCAGCACGAGTCATTACTCACCACTACACCAACCAGGGTTTAATTCTGAGACTCTCTGCTTACACACACAGTCATCTGCAGTGATACCACTAACATAACATAAAATATGTTTCATAACATAAAATAGTGCTCTTTCCAATGAAAAGTTTATTTTTCATTTTTATTTTAATGTGTGCATTATTTTATATGCGGTTATCTGAAGGTGAAACACCAACAAAATAGTTGCAGAATATTTTGTTCTTTTTAGCCAAACTTTTGACCCTGCCCACACAGTCACTGACACCTCCCCCACAGACCTCAGGAGCACAGTTCCCATACTTTTGTTTAATGCACTTCGATCACTGTGACAGAGCCATACCAAATAAGGGACAGAGCTACTGTTTCACATGTTATGTTATTGGCGTTTTCATAGCACGCTAATCACCTCTGAGAATATCTAGGTGCTATGTAGCTGGTGTGTGAGGCCAGCCCTGGAGGCAGTCCCGGCTCCTGGAGGGAGTTCCGCCGGGCGGTGATGTGCGGCGGGGGAGGGGCAGGGTGGGGGATAGTAAAAACCGGAATCCGGCCGGATCCAGGTAAGTTAGCAAATAAATAAATAAAACGAATTTCGTAGCGCGCGCTGCATCGTCAAATGCGATGCAGCGCGCGCTACGAAATTCGTTTTATTTATTTATTTGCTAACTTACCTGTGTTCAGCCGGATTCCGGTTTTTACTACCCCCCACCCTGCCCCTCCTCCGCCGCACGTCACCGCCCGGCGAAACTCCCTCCAGGAGCCACGACTGCCTGGAGGGCTTCATTGACAGAGACATCTGACAGAGGCATTTCTACTAAGGGGCTGAGCTCGCATTCTCCGTGTTCATATGTAACAGAGTCATACTTAAGAAGGGACAGAGCTCATCCTTTCCTAGTACATATGTGACAGAGGCGTACCTAATATTGGACCGAGCTCCTGTTTCACATGTCACAGAGCCATCATCTAATAAGGGACAGAGATCCTGTTCTCCAGTTTCACATGTGACCTAGTCATATTTAATAAAGGACAGTTCTTCTGTTGCACGTGTGAAGGAGTCATACGTAATAAGAGAAGGAGCTAGTGCTTCACACGTGACAGAGTCATATCTAATAAGGGACAGAGCTCCTTTTTCACATGTGATAGAGACATACCTAATAAGAGAGAGAGCTCTCACTTCATAAGTGACTATGTAAAACCTATACACGACTCTTGATGTTACAATGCTACCTACTCGAAAAACCTATCAATTTGAATAGGAATTAAACAGTAGCGGTCCGTGGTAGGAGTGCCGGCCGGGCGGTGACGTGGGGCGGGGGAGGGGCAGGGTGGAGGGTAGTAAACCACGGATTACGGCCGAATACAGGTAAGTAAACATTTAAATAAATAAAACGAATTTTGTTGCGCGCACTGCATCGCATTTGGCGATGCAGCGCTCACAACGAAATTCGTTTTATTTATTTAAATGTTTACTTACCTGTATTCGGCCGTAATCCGTGGTTTACTACCCCCCACCCTGCCCCTCCCCCACCCCACGTCACCACCCGGCCGGCACTCCTACCACGGACCGCTACTGGAATTAAATATTGGTAAGCCAAGCCTCAGCAATAACACACAACTGAGCCCTGAAATTATGCATCAAGGAAAAGCAAATACGTGGCATGAAAAAGGCAAAAAATGCAGCTTAATATTTTATAAGGGAAAATTATGTGGCACATTCTCTTCCGTTCTTATCTAGCTAGTTTGACCGTTTACACAAATATACAAAAGAACCCTAGAAGTCTAGAAAATAGATTTCTTAAGAAAGAAAACTACACATTTAGCAAATACTATTCAAAATGAAATTAACTGAGTTCATAAATGGTGGGTTATTTAAGGCTTGGCGGGCTGTACTTCTTTCCACCAGGACAGCGGAGGCATGCTCTCCGCTGCCCTGGCCGACTACAGCGCGCCATATTTAGAGATATCTGCGTGACTGGCGGAGAACTCTTTGGCTTCAGAGGAGAAGCTCCTATGAAGGTTCTGTAAAATTGCTAAGCTGCCGCCATTGTCCATACAACTTCTCAGCAAAGTTTTTGTTCTCAAAACACCAAAAAAGACATCCTTCACATTCTGGGAAGTAAGGGCCAGATTTATTTCCTAGCAGGCGGAGTATTTTCCCTTGGCCTGGCGGAGGACTTTGCGTCCGCTAGGCTGAGACTACTTCACCCGCCAGATTTAGCTGGCGGTCATTTATAAATGCGGCTGGTGGAACACTATAATGGCAGGGAGGGAGCTCCCTTGCGACATGGTTCACTCTCCGCCAATATAGAAATTATGCCCTAAGTTCTGAGGTGTGCGGTCATTTTTGTTTGTGTTTTTTACGACTGCCATGTTTTTTTTTAGCAGTCACGAACAGGAAAAAAATATCTCAAAATGTCCTCCATAAATAGGGTGGATGGTCTGTGCAGATTTGCAAAATGCGGCTGCCAGGCTTCTCCAAGGCATCCCCAAGTCTTAATCAGTCTCTCAGGCCATTAAAGATTTACACTGGCTAACGGTTAGGAATTGTATAAAATTCAAGGGACATTGTTTGATTTATAAGGCACTAATGACACTGGTCCTCTTTTCTTGAGACAATTTAAGCAGTATGAGCCTAGTAGAAATTTGCGATCTCTGGGGGCCAAAAATGCTGTTGTCCCCAGATGTAAGAAGACTTAGGGGCCGATTCCGATCTCGGCCGGTAGGGCACCGAATCGGATTCGGCTTAACCGGATCCGATTCGGAGGCCTTTTTTCCGACCGATTCGTACAGTCGTCCCAGCGAGCAAGTACGATGCGAGCGCACGCGAAATCGCCGACCGACTCGTTCCCGGGTCCCAACCGCTCCGACCGACTCGTACGGACACGGCTCGCACCACGCAATGGAGACGTTTCCCGACCGAGCAAGTACGATGCGCGCTTCGAACAGCCCGACCGACTCGTAGCGTCCGGCTCCAAAGAGCTGTCGGAGCCGGACTTCGGGGGTCCGTGTCGGACCCCCCTGCACGCGTAGCCGCACGAGTCGCACACTGGGGGGACCCAAGGGTCCCCCCTAAACATGCATGTACGGTGCGAGTCGCACCGACGCGTACCCACTGTAGGGGCCCCCCCTGTTCGCGGCGTACCCATTCAGTCAATGGGAGCCCGTGTACGCGTTGTACGACCGGCTCCCATTGACTTCAATGGGAGTCTGACCGAATCGAGTCGGGCAGCATACGGCCGCATCGTACTCGCTCGGTCGGACTGCGGGAGTCCGGCTCGGTCGGAAATCTCTCCGGATCCGGCTCGGTCGGAGAGATTTCCGGCCCGAATCGGAATTGGCCCCTAAGTGGGACGGAAGCAGCTTTGTCCTTCGGGCCACCAACATTTGGAATCAGCTTCCACTGTGTATCAAGGCTACTCCCTCACTGCTCGTTTTCAGAAAGGAACTAAAAATTTGGATTGTTAATAATGAAATGTAATCTAGGGTTTGTCCAGTTGTGCTCAAGCCTCTGCTAGCGCCAAGACACCTCCGGGTAATCGAGCGCTTTACAAGTTGCTTAACATAACTAAGCATTTACACCACCGTCCTGAAGAATGTAAGGCTGTCTATTTAAATGTATTCAAGTATAAGATACTTGACTGTTTGAGGTATTTAGGATTAAGGCAAAGCCATCGTGGACTCGGCCAGCAGAATCATTAGGGTCTGTCTGATGGTTCACTGATAGAATATCGATGCCCAAAATATCCCCATACACAAATATCGATGCAAAAATATCGATGTCAAAAATATCAACATCCTATATTTAAAATTGTAAATACAAAAATATCGAAACAAAAATATCGATGTAAAAAATATAGATGTACAAAATATATTTTTTTAATTTAAATAAAATTTAATGTTAAATATATTAAATAATAAAATTAACTTAAAAAAATATTTAGATTTAATATACATTTTAACAAATATAATAAAATAAATTTAATTTAAAAAATATTTAAACATACATATATAAAATGTAATATATATATACATATATATATATATTTCCTTTAAAACAATTAATAAACTATTAATTGTAATTTATTTTATAATTATATAAATATATACAAATTTACAAATAAATATATATATTTACATACACTTATAACATAAAATGTAATAAAAAAACATTATATTATAAATTAAAACATTAAAATATTTAATAGTCTTTAAAATTAAATTTTGCACTCCATTGAGTGCAACAGTATGGAAAGTGTTGGATAGCGGAGGGGTAAAAATGATTATTCCCACTCCAGTGGGTGCAACAGTAGGGAAAGTGTTGGATAGCGGAGGGGTAAAACGTAATATTCCCACTCCAGTAAGTACAATAGTAAAGAAAATGTTGGATAGCGGAGGGGTAAAAATTACTATTCCCGCTCCAGTGAGTGCAACAGTAGGGAAAGTGTTGGATAGCGGAGGGGTAAAACTTAATATTCCCACTCCAATGGGTGCAACAGTAGGGAAAATGTTGGATAGCAAAGGAGTAACAATTACTATTCCCACTCCAGTGAGTGCAACAGTAGGGAAAGTGTTGGATAGCGGAGGGGTAAAACTTAATATTCCCATTCCAGTGAGTGGAACAGTAGGGAAAGTGTTGGATAGCGGAGGGGTAAAATGTAATATTACCACTCCAGTAAGTGCAATAGTAAAGAAAATGTTGGATAGCGGAGGGGTAAAAATTACTATTCCCACTCCAGTGAGTGCAACAGTAGGGAAAGTGTTGGGTAGCGGAGGGGTAAAACTTAATATTCCCACTCCAATGGGTGCAACAGTAGGGAAAATGTTGGATAGCAAAGGAGTAAAAATTACTATTCCCACTCCAGTGAGTGCAACAGTAGGGAAAGTGTTGGATAGCGGAGTGGTAAAACTTAATATTCCCACTCCAGTGAGTGCAACAGTAGGGAAAATGTTGGATAGCGGAGGGGTAAAAATTACTATTTCCACTCCAGTGAGTGCAACAGTAGGGAAAGTGTTGGATAGCGGAGGGGTAAAAATTCCTATTCCCACTCCAGTGAGTGCACCAGTAGGGAAAGTGTTGGATAGCGGAGGGGTTAAAAATACTATTCCCACTCTAGTGAGTGCAATGGTAGGGAAAGTGTTGGATAGCGGAGGGGTCAAAATTACTATCCCCACTCCAGTTTGTGCAACAGTATGGAAAGTGTTGGATAGCGGAGGGGTAAAAATTAATATTTTCACTGGAGTCAGTTCAAAATTAAAAACAAAAAAATTAACAACACAACATTTTTTAAAAAACAAAAAAATAAAACATATATAAAAGTTTTAAATATTACAAAAGATAGAAACAGATTAGAATGTTAAAAAGATCTAACAAATACCTAATAAGATTAATTTAAAAAAATTCAAAAATATTTTAAAAACAAAATATTTTTTAATAGAAAAACTTTTATAAACAAAAACATTAATTGTTACATAAATGTAATATTTTATATTTCCTACCCTATAACACCACACAATTCACAACCCACATTTCAATTTTTTTTAAAAATGTACCTCCATAGTTAACATAATTAATTATCAATTAAACAAATATTATTAATTTTTTTTTTTAAACAAATAAAAATGTATTTACTCCCCAAACGTTACCCGTATAAAACCAAAACACACACACAAAATAACAATAAACACTTACCATAAATATTTATCAATTGATAAATTAATATTAATAATCAACTAATTATTAATTAATTAAACATAAATTACTTTCCACCCTCTACCCCAATAAACACCACAACCCACACCTAAAAATCATTACACAATTTCCATAAATAATTTTAAATTAATAAATTAAAATCAATTAACAACTTATTAATTAATATAAAAGAATTTACTTCCCACCCTTTACCACTATAAACCCCACAACTTACATCAAAAATTAATAAGAAAATTGCCATATTTTAATTTTAATTAATTAATTAGCATTAATTAACAAACAATTATTAATTAATTATAAATAAATAACTTCCCACCCTATTCTACTATAAACCCCACCACACACACTCTAAAAAATGACACAATTAACATGATTATTTACAAATTAATCAATTAAAAATAATTAACAACCAATTAATAAATATTTAATAATAAAATAACTCCCATAATTAACACTATAAAATATAAATTAAATAAATATTAATAAATAAAAAATATTAATACATTTATTATAATTAAATTACTTCCCACCCTATTCCCCTATAAACCCACAACCCACTCCTAAAAAAATGACACAATTAACATAATTGCCAATTAATTAATTAATAATAATTAACAGCCAATTAATTAATAATTAATAATAAATTAATTCCCACAATTAACACTACAAAATCTAAATTAAATACATACTAATACATAAAAAATTATAATTAATTTATTATAATTAAGGGGCACATTACGATGGCGGGCGGAAGCACCACCGCCGTGCTGGCGGATGCAAAAACCACCAGTTACCGCCGGCACGCAGCAGTCCACACGCCCGCCCAATTACGATGCGAAAAGTAGGCCAAACACCGCCGGCAAGCCAGCAACACCGTCCGCCATCAAAGTGCGCCCGTACATGTAGCGGCGCAGCCCAACTGACACACACCGTCCGACCAAACACGTCCCGCCCGGCGCATAAATTACGATGCCGCAAACAAACGGCTCCCACGGCCAAGAGATACCGTACGACAAACCGAAGCGGTAACACGGACGCCGAGCACGGACAACGAAGAAGCGGCTCCCCGAGCATGAATCCAGCACTGCAGGCCCTCCCCATGCTCCTGCTGATGCACCACCAAGGACGCAACGTACCGCGGAGACGCAGGTAGGCACACACACAACAAGTGCACGCAAACAGCGCACACAGTGCAAGGGCGGAAAAAGCGGACAACCCCCACCAGCGCGTGTACACTACACATCCACCATCGCATCCACATATGACACACAGGCCAAATCGTAACATCGCAGAACACATGTGTACACACCACCTGGGACTAGGAACCAACCACCCCGTCACGGCCCCAAAGCGCCGATGACGCCGCCACACATGCGCACAACGCAGAGGCCAACCGCAGCGCCATGCATGCGTCGCACACAGACACAGGGACACAACCAAGCAGCACACACATCAGCCCCACCCCGAACGCACATGACACGTGACAGGCCGGCCACAGACATGTCCTCAACGCCCAATTCACGGACAACACCCAACGCCACACAACCGACGCACACATATCAGTGAAGACACGCAACAGCAGGACACACCCCAGTGTAACAAACATGGCGTAGCACACAGCGGCGGCAACACCAACTAGGAGAAGCAGGGCCCCTTCGGGAAGAGGAACGCCAGTACCACACAGAAACACCCATACCACCCTGCACATATGAACAAGACATATAAAACGGAACACCAAAGAGCCCGGGGACCGACAACAGGTGGCCCAAGAATAACATTCACACACAAGGCCCAACGCAGAGCGGAAAGGCAGCCTGCCGCCCACACAAGGGAGAGCAGACAGCACTGAATGACCTTCCATTCCAACTCCGAAACCACAGCCCTACGACAGAAGCCGGTGAATACAGCCATTGTCCAAGAATAGACCAACACAGGCATGCCGAGGAGACCGACCACAGGGCAGATAGCGCATATCACAGAAGCACACAACGGACGGGGAAGAAAGAAGAAAACACTCCCCCATGTCGGCCACATGCAAGTTAATTGGAAGGAGTCACACAGCACTGACCTTGAACTGTCTGAGAAGCATGTGGGAAGAGGGCCCGTGTCCTCCAAACAAGCCAACAGAACACAAGTCCTGTCTCCCTACGACTACACAGAGCTCACAGCAACCCCGGAGCGTGCACATTGCAGACTGCACACACAGCCGGAGCACGCCACCTCAACGAACCGCTGCGAAATGGCAACCGCAACACACCTACCCAACTACGCCGAACAGCTCAAGCTGTACAAAACCAACCTGTGCCATACATTGGGATGCGATCTCCTGTCCCTGCTGAACGTAAGTTACCGACTGACTTACCGCATCACATTGTTCAGCTGCGTCATGCCCGTCTTCTACTGTCGGAGGTGTCCCTACCAGCATCCCGTCGAGATATGCCTCTCCAACCCGGCATGTCTGAAGGCGGACCTGCTACCACTACTCCTCCCTCTGGACGCACACGACAGGGCCTGCTCTGCCTATGGGGGCATGGCGTATGTGGCCAACATCGCACCCGCACTGAAATGGGACCACTGTGCCTCCACACGACGGATCATCGATAACAGCTACATCGAATGTCACCCAGCATGCCCCATCATGGTCCTCCAAGGGACAACCTACGAACAACACCTTGACAGCCACCATCCGCTTCATTGGCTGGCAAACATGTACACCACCAATGACATGGAAGCCCTGCTGGACGGCATCGCATACCTGACAACCTGTAAATACGTCGGACCACAACGCAGGTTCCCCGAGTGACCTATGATGTCCAACCCCGCACCCATGCTTAGCTTCCGCACGGACTGGCCAGTCACCACCACAACAGCCATACCAAACGACCGGCAACTGTAACCACACCATCAACGACATCGCCATGACATCGGATATGACCGGGACATGCACACTGTTCCCCATCACATCCAGGAACACCGCATGCATCGTGGGAGGCAGTGGCATGGGCTCTGTGTATCGCACCCACATGGACGGAACTGCACGAACAACCAGGACACGACATGGATCCAGCGCCCATGGACACACACACCGCTCAGTGGACATGAATAGGTCGCCTGGAGTCTGTGGGTGCTGCACCCCTCCCACCCCCGCCCCGGGAATCCCATACCAGGACCTTTGCATGGACGACAAGTGCATACAACAACAACACGACCCCAGTGACTGTGACATGTCCAGTAACCACCACAGTGCAACAACAAGTGGCACGCCGCTGCATGCACGCAAGCACATGCCCTGATGTCATCTCACATGCACGCGTGCATGAGGAACAACCGCAGCAAACCTGTCACATGGAACTGAGATGGACTGTGCCCATGATGCCAAGCGGTCTGGTAGGCTACATGTATACCGTCTGTGTCAAAGTCCGCAGCTCCGCAGCTATACGTAAATGTACATTAGCACAGCCTTGGCCAAGCAGATGTCACTCTGAAGCCCACATCCCACATGCAACAGCCAATCACATGTAACCCCACACCCTATCCCATTTGCAATCATGCTCAGTATATCCTCAACATGTATCCCGCTGCCAGTAGTGTCCACTATACTGCATCACAGAGGACAGAAGACTCAATATAATGTTTGAAACCAAAACTGTCTCCGCTGACTCATTTCACAAGTACGAATGAGAGAGGATGAGAGTATGTGAAGTACACGGCAGTCGTGACATGACCATGTAGTCCACTGGTATTGGATGTCAACGCAAATGAGTAGCACTACTGTGGAAGACACACATGTGTCGTGTGAAGTCGTATGGACGCAGTGCTCAGGTGGGTGGGTGCGACGGGTAGATGCGCACATGCCAAGTTGGAGCACGCCGTGTTGGGAGGGGTCATGAACAGTACACCACCGCTTCCCTGGGCATTGTGAGAGGACACCTGTCGGGGGGAGTGAACACGTGTGTGCACAGCAGCCGGGCACACGTACAAAGCGGTACCAGGCGCACCTCAGCCCACCCTCTGTGGACAAGCTGGATCCTGTTGTGCGCCCGCCATGCCCCTGACAAGGCACACACAGCCCCAGTCGACCAGGTGTAACCCCAACATAGTCAATCCGCACAGGCGATACAGGGCACGGGATGGCAGTGGAGCATGGTGTGTGAGAGGTCTCCTCGCGCTCCTCCTGGTCATATCACGCAGGCAATAGAACCTCAACGTCTAGCATGGCACAAGTCAGATGGAAGTGTAGGGGGGACGCACCACAGCACGAGCAGCACTGACGTCACGGGAGGTGGCTCGCACCATCCCATCCATTGCCCATCATACCAACCACGCCACATGCCATTGCGACTAAGTGCAAGCGCGTGCGCCACCACCCCGAGCCCTCCCCAGAGAGGCCAAAGAGTGAATGTGTGGGCCATCAGCCACAGACGGACGCGGCCTGGCCGCAAGGGCAGCCACAGCCACTGGGTGTCGCAGGTGGCGGATCCGGAAGGCGAAGACTGTGATGCATAGTCCATGCAGGCCGGGTCACCATTTGGGGCACCACGCAGGTGGACGGCGTCCCGCGACACATCATACCCTGAGACAGCCCACTCGTGCAACTGGACCCACACATACACTCCTTGCCCTCTCTGGTGCGAGCTTGGGGCTGCCTGTGCAAGCGCTAGCCTCGCAGGTGAGCATGCATATTGGGGGAGCGAGGGGAGGACATGAGGGCTGGGGCGAAGATGACTGTATCACTGTCAGTTAGTACAAGGGATGACCCAGATGTGGAAAGGAAGAGACGTGTCCCGTGTGTACTGCAACTAGTCGCCAATACAACTACCCCCCATGTCCGGAATGTAAGCCCGCACCTAGGCCCGCCCATCCGCCACATCGAACATACCACCAGCACGACAACCTTCCCATTCGAAACACTGACTGGGGGTGGCGACCAGTGTACAATCATGTGTAGCCTACCCACGCGTACATGTGGGCCCTCCATGATCCATGTCACCTGCGGCAAAGTCATGACATGCGCAATGAGGGAAGTGAGGAGAGCTGCCCGCCCCACGCGCAGAAGGTGCATCAGCTCCACAGACCCAGCAGCGAGTCCAGCAGGGGTCACATGTGCAGGGGCAGCTGTGCCTGGTGTGAAGGCACATGCATATAGACAGCACATCGACCAATGTGTAGTCTGCCCACATCTACAGTCCATCATCATGCGGACATAGGAATTGAACACAGGGCAACACATCTTAGTGGGTGCACCCACCGTGACCAACAATGCGCAATCATCGACGTACCCGCCCTGTGCATGGCCCCCCACCCAACGGCGGCACATCCAGTGCCACCATCCCACACACACAAGCCTTCCACGGAACATGCTGTGTCCAATGGTCAGTACAGAGTCAGCGCCCATCTGGTGGATCCTGAACAGGAGACACATGCACACACATGCCAGCTCCCACTATGTACGACTGCCACCTGGCACGTGCAATGTAACCTCTCACCTGTGACGTGTGACTGCAAGCACACAGCCGTCTTGGCATGGGGCTGTCAATGTGGACACCTGTCAATGTTTCGGGAGGTGTGATCCGTACAGTGCTGTACATAGGGTGCAGTGCTGACACCTACTACTGTCTCATATCCCCTCGTGCCACAGGTCCCACTTGTTTTGGCCGCTCAGCCTGTGCCCACATCGTCGTCGTCGTGTGCCATACTCATCCAGCCGCGGAAGCAGTTCCATGCTCAGCAGACATTCATGTTGCCGTGGCGTTGCCGCTTGACGGATATGCAGTCAGTCCCCATCAGCACGCCCCGCAAGTCATTGGGGCCTGGATCCCCATGTGCATGCACATGGCAGTGGTTTGTATCACTAGCCATTGCCATTGTTGGGAGACCTGTGTAAGTGTATTGTGGCCGTGCCGTCCCAGCTTGACAGCTGGGCTGTGGCTCCTGTGCTTACTCAGTCATGTCAGTGATGTGTATGCGAAATTGCTATGTGTCGTGTTGCTTTGACATGTGTCCTCTGCCATTGTCCCTAGGCGGAGACCGAACATTGACCGCCCATACCAATTGCTGGCGGACATGGACGATACAGAGGTTATTAGGAAGTTTCGGCTGGACAGGCCAACCCTGCATCGACTGTGTGCCATGTTAGAACCCCATCTCCGTCCCCGCAGGGTGTATCCGACTGCTGTCACCCCCACGGCTAAGGTGATGGCCGCCATGCATTTCTTCACCACTGGGTCATTCCAGCACACAGTGGGCATTGGAGGAGGGATGTCCCAGCCCATGTTCAGCAAGGTGCTGAGGGATGTACTGGCAGCCATGATGCTGTGCCGGAACAGGTACATCCGCTTCCCCAGGGCTCGTGAATTGGCGGCAGTGAAGGGTGCATTCTATGCCCTTGGCAGAATCCCACACGTCGTTGGAGCCATTGACTGCACACATGTCGGCCTTGTTCCACCACAGGCCACTGAGCACCTGTACCGCAACAGGAAGCACACGCACTCCCTGAATGTGCAAGTGGTGTGCCTTGCGGACATGGTGATCACCCACGTGTGTGCAAAGTTCCCAGGCTCGGCCCATGACGCACACATAATGCGCAACAGCATCTTGCCACGACTGATGTCCAATATGCAACAGGATCGTGCCTGTATTGTCGGTGAGTATGTGGAGTGGTGTAGCGTGCTGGCTGTGCGATGCTGTCCCCTGTCCAGTTGGATTAGCAACGGTTCTCTGTGTCCCTCACACCCAGGTGACTCTGCGTATCCGAATGGGGCATGGCTGCTCAGTCCATTGAGGAATCCTCGCACCCCAGCAGACGATCGCTACAATGAGGCACATGGGAGGACCAGACGTGTGGTCGAGCGTACCTTTGGCCTCCTCAAGTCCAGGTTCAGGTGCCTGGACCGCACCGAGGGTGCGCTGGCGTACTCCCCACAGAAGGTGTGCCGGATAGTGGTGGCGTGCTGCATGCTGCACAATCTGGCCATTCGGAAGCAGATCCCCCTCATCGTGGATGACGGAGATCAACCAGGGCCCCAGCCCGCAGACCAGGACAGCTCGAGTGAGGAGGACAGCGGAGAGGAGGAAGCTGGTAATGTGCGGCAGCAGCTCATCGCCCGCTACTTCACTTGACGGTGAGTGTCCATGTACGACGGCTGATGTGGCTGTATCTGTGCAGGTGTGTGTGTGCTGTGTCAGGGTGGCCGTTTGTTCACTGCGTGCTGTGTGTCAACGCTCCATGGCCAGGGTAGTATGCCACTGTTGGTGGCTGTGGCATTGTGCCCTATTGCTCTGTGCGATGTGTGTACATTGCTTGTAGTTGTTGACATGTACTGTGTGATGGGTGTGTGACACACTCATTGAATGTGCTCCTGTTCTGTCTCCCACCCCTAGGTCCCTACAGGCCCTCCGGATTCAAATGCCATGCCACGCATCAGGTGCCTTTCCGCCCAAGGTGGCCGTTGTATTCCGTACAAATAAGACACAGGGCACAAACAGCAGTTAGTGAAAAAGGTGCATTTATTACAAACTGTGACATGTGATTGTGTGTAAGGTGATGACAAAAGTGGTGCGTGCAGTGACAATGAGCTGTCGGTCATGGCTGCGTGATGATCAGGGTGTACCCACTGGTTCTATGTCCATAGTCCAACACACACATGCCATCCAGATGGCTGTGTGGAGTGGGATCGTAGTCCAAGTCAATGCAGTGGCTGGTCAAGGAAGGCTGGCGGAAGGCTGGCTGGCTGCCTCACTTGCGACTGGAGCGTGCGAAGTCCTCCCGGGAGATCTGTTTCCTCTTCGGACGGCCCCTTCCACGTTTGCGAGGGGGTGCCTGCTTGCGACATGCTGGTGGTTGAGGTGTGATCACTGGCTGTGGACGCAGGGGAACTGGACACTGCTGCTCCACCCTGCGCCCCGGCAGGTGGTGGCGGAGGGGAGCTGCTGTCCCTGGCTGTGACCTCACCGCCACCACCAGCTGTCCCATGAGGTCCACGATTTGGCCCATACGGGCGTCCATGGACCTCAGCACCCCCAGCACCTCACGCGTGTCTGAAGCAGACCGGACCCATTGTCCTTGGGCCTCTTCATAGGCCCCAAGGACTCTGGCCATGTGAGGCAGGGCATGGCTCCCAGGGGAGGCTGGCGTTTCCCTGACCCTGCTCCTCCTACCAGTCCTGCTGCCACCGGCCTGCCCACTAGCCACATTGCTCACCACGGTCCTCGCTGTGGCTCCCAGGGTGGATCCAGTCGTCCGGGCCACCACCTGCGCTGGGGCTGGTGCCAGCGAAGACGTGGCGGTGGTGGCGGCGGTGGTGGTCGGTGCGGCGATGGTGGCGGTTGCGGCAGTGGTAGTGGCCACAATGACCGTGGGTGTGGCCGCAACGACAGTGGCAGCAGGGGGCTGTGAATGTTCAGCAGCCCTGGATGATGGGTTGGTGGGTAGGAGGGGTCCTGGGGAGCGGCTGGGCCCTGCCACACCAGATGGGCCTGCTTGGTTGTCCGTGTCCGAAGAGGAGGACAGATCCTCCAGATCCGTGTGTCCTCGTTGGGGGCTTGTAGGCTGGCTGTGCTGGCTGCTGGCTCCATCCCCAGCATCCAGCAGTTCGTCACCTGTGGAGAGAATGAGATTTGTTATTGTGTTGCACCTGGCGAAGTATGTATTTGTCGTCTGACATTGACAGTTCGTGCAATCTCGTACATGGGTTTCCCGGAGGCATGTGTGTGGCTGTAGCATCTGTAGTTGTGTGTGCTTGGCAATGGGACTGTGTGCTGTGCACATGTGGCATGGGACGGATTGGCCATGCCGATGGGTGTGTTGCTGTGCCCCTACTTATTGTGACTCTGGTGTATGCGGGCTCCTGGCCCATCCTGGGTCTGGTTTGTACTTTGCTTTTGGGGTTCAAATGGAACGCTCAGGAACGCATATGGCAACATGGGGGCTATGCCCCAGATTCGCATTTGGGAGGGGATATGCTTTTGGGGTTCAAATGGAACGCTTAGGAACGCATATGGCAACATGGGGGCCATGCCCCAGATTCGCATTTGGGAGGGGATATGCTTTTGGGGTTCAAATGGAACGCTTAGGAACGCATATGGCAACATGGGGGCCATGCCCCAGATTCGCATTTGGGATGGAATATGCTTTTGGGGTTCAAATGGAACGCTTAGGAACGCATATGGCAACATGGGGGCCATGCCCCAGATTCGCATTTGGGATGGAATATGCTTTTGGGGTTCAAATGGAACGCTTAGGAACGCATATGGCAACATGGGGGCCATGCCCCAGATTCGCATTTGGGATGGAATATGCTTTTGGGGTTCAAATGGAACGCTTAGGAACGCATATGGCAACATGGGGGCCATGCCCCAGATTCGCATTTGGGATGGAATATGCTTTTGGGGTTCAAATGGAACGCTTAGGAACGCATATGGCAACATGGGGGCCATGCCCCAGATTCGCATTTGGGATGGAATATGCTTTTGGGGTTCAAATGGAACGCTTAGGAACGCATATGGCAACATGGGGGCCATGCCCCAGATTCGCATTTGGGAGGGAATATGCTTTTGGGGTACATGCTGTGAGCCATGGGTGCCGAACGTGACATGTGTTGTGGCAGCATGACAGTGCATGGTTTGAGGTGTGTGCATGCTTGACATGGCCTGCATATTTGCTGTCTGTTGTGATTACTGGACATGGCATTGGACGCATCGTTATGAGTGAGTGATGGTTGTGTGCCAGCCAACGTATTGCAGTTGTCCCATCTCCTTGGTGTGCGTGCTGCCCTGTGCCATGTGCATCACTGCAGTGCTCGGGGGGTGTGGCCCATGTTGTGTGTTGTTGCTCACAGTGTGTCGTGCACTTCATTGACTTCTGGCACATGGTTGGTCATGGGCATGTATCTTAGCGTGACTGCTGTATGTGTGGCAGCTGTGCGGATGACATGCCTTTCATGAGACTGGGGCTGACGGATGGGATGGATGGTATGTTGTTTGTGCATGGTGTGTCTGTGTGTTTGATGGGTTCAGTGGTGTTCGTGTGCATTTATGTTGTTCCGCTCTGTTGCGTCTAGTGTTGTTTGTCTTACATAGGCGTAGTTGTGGGGTGTGTGGTTGACAGGCAGTAGGGGCTACATGGACAGGACTTCAATGGTGTTTCGGTTGTGTGTGATGAGTTGCACAGTGGCTGCCGTGTGGGACTATATTCAGTGTGGCTTGTGCATGCAGACGTGGCTCCTTGGGTGTTGCTATGTCTGTGATGGGTCATGTGGGGTGTGAGTCTGTTGTTCATGTCCGTGTGCACATTGTTCACTTGTTCGTGACGGTGGGCGGTGCTGCGTGTTCGTCTGCTACGTGACATGTCCCATGTGTTGGTCGTGTTATGGTCCTCATGCCTCCAGTAATCCAGCCCTGTCCAGTTTCCCACCTGCAAGTTGTTCGTGCGTGCACTGTACTGGATGCCACATGGCTCTAAGCGGGGGTGCTCCATGTTGCAGGTCTGTGGGGGTGGGAGGGTGTTGTGGGTCGTGGGGGTGGCTGGACACCCACTGACACCGATTGCTGTGGACCGTGATGTCTGCCTTTCGGCTGTCGTTGTGCACTGCGGTGGCTGACACGTGGCTGTGGGGTGTGGGGGATGCTCCTCCTTGCTGTGCTGTGGGACTGGGGCCTGGTGTGTGTTGTACTTGGGCTGTCCACCGTCCCACCCACTGCACTTTGTGTTCCTGCCACTTACCTGTTACTTGTCGGTTAGTGCAGCTGTGGCGGACACATGGGTGTGGTGGGTGCTCGTTGTGGCGCTTCTGGCATATTTGGGGACCTGTTGGTGGTTACGTGGCTGGCTTAGTGTACACATGTCCCCACGCATCTTACAGTTGTTCTGTTTGGGCTGTGTGTGGTAGTGTCTGTTGCATGTGTGTGTGATGTGTTGTGTATTGTGTGCTGGACATGGGGGTGTTTGTCCCTGGGAGCTGTGGCATGGTGGTAGTGCATGTGAGTACATAGCGGTGTGCTGGTATACATTAGTTTGTACTTACCAGCCTCCACTCCCCCTGCTAATCCGGCGAGGATCTCCGGATGGATTACGACTCGCACCTTCTCCTCCCACGCTTTGAAGGTCTTAAAGAGCGCGGGATTCCCTCCGCCAGTGACGGCAGCCAGCTCTCTGTTTTTGCCCTCCTTCTTCTTGACCAGGCTCTTTACGTCATTCCAACGTTTGTTAATCTCGACTCTGTTCCTGGGCAGGGTCCCGACTGCATTGACCTGGTCTACGATCCGGTTCCACATTCTGTTTCTGGTGGCTAGTGGTGTGTGCTGGACCATGTTCCCATAGATTTGTGGGTACACCTTGATGATCTCGTCGACCATGACCGTCAGCTCCATGGGCGTGAACTTGGGCATTCTTTGTGGTGCCATGATGTTTGTGGTGCTGGTGCGGTGTGTGTTGTGTAATGTGCAGGGGGTTTGTGGTGCCGGTGTTTGGTGGTGGTGGTGGTGGTGGTGGTGGTGGTGTGTGGTGGTGGTGGTGGTGGTGGTAGTGATGTGTGCGTTTCTGTGGTGTGCTGCTGTCCTTGCTGTGTCACTGTGTCCTCTCCTCTCTCTGGTTTGCAATGTAGCAAGGGGTTGTGGTCTGTGGGAGTGCTGCTTTTGTACTCACCTATGTGGGTGTGTCCTCATGGTCTGTTGTTTTCAGGTGTGTTGTGTCTGGTGTTCTGGCCTTTGTATTTTTTGTTTGTCCGGGGGGTGTTTTCGGGATGTGTACTGTGCTTGTGTATTTGTGCGTGCCTTGCTGTGTGGACTTGTTGGCCATGTTGTGTGCTATTGGTTTTGTGTGCGGATGGTTTCTGTGCAGGTACGTTGGCGCCATGGCTTCTGCCGTGTCGATTCTCATCGGCGTTGTTTGCGCTGGCGGGCGGTATATTTGTGGTTTTCCGCGCTCATGTCGGTGCGATCGTAATTTCACGTGCGGTGTGTCGGCCGTGAGGGCGGGCGGTTTTGTGTTTACGTGCGTGTTTACGTCCGTGGCGGGCGGTTTGTCTCCGACTCGGACGTTGGCGGGCGGTATTTTGTGTGCTTTTTCCGCCGATGGCGGTATTCGGTTTGTGTAATCGTAATGGCGTGGTCGGTGTTCAGGCGGTGTGTGCGGGTGGATTTTTGCCGCTTCCATGCCTGGCGGAATTATTTACGCCGGGTATCGTAATGGGCCCCTAAATTACTTCCCACCCTATTCCCCTATAAACCCACAACCCGCTCCTAAAAAAAAAAGACACAATTAACATAATTGGCAATTAATTAATTGGAAATAATTAACAGCCAATTAATAAATAATTAATAATGAAATAATTCTCACAATTAACACTATAAAATCTAAATTAAATAAATACTAATACATAAAAAATGATCATAATTTATTATAATTAAATTACTTCCCCCTATTCACCGATAAACCCACAACCCGCTACAGAACTTAAAAATGCAAAATTTAATTAAGATAAAATTAATAACTACAAAAAATTTAACACATATATTAAAAAACAAAACAAGTTATTATACAAAAAAATAGATCACATACTTTTAAAATACATACTAGGGGGCCCATTACGATGGTGGGCGGACTTTGTCCGCCCGCCACCGCAACGGAGCCAGGGACCGCCCGCTGACGTTGCGGCGGTCCCGCCCGGCACATTACGATGCGCCCGCCACACTGGCGGGCGCATCCCGCATAGTTTACATTGCGGCAGGCGGTGCTGCTAGCAGCACCCGCCGCAAGGTACAAAATGCTTGTTGTGCTTTTGCATGCACAACATGACAGGCACCTCGCGGTGCCTGCCACCTTGTGCATGCAAATGCAGGGGGGTACCATAGGTACCCCCCATATGCACCCCCCAAACCCCCAACATCCTGGGGGCCCGCAGCGGGCCCCCAAATGAGACTACCGCCAGCCTTTTCATGGCGGTAATGCCGCCATGAAAAGGCACCTCTCCGCCTACATCCTAATATGGATGGCGGTGTCTCACAGACACCGCCACCATATTAAGGCCGTTACCGCACTGTCGACAAATCGACAAGCGGTAACGCGGCGGGCGGTATTTACATCCGCCGCTGACCCCCCGGCCATGCTAATATGGCGGGGGGTAAATGGGTGGCGGGCGGAGGGAAATGGAGGGCGGATCGCCACCACCATGTGGGCGGTGGCGATCCGCCCTTCATCGTAATGACCCCCTAAAATACATAACACTAATTAAAACATCGATATTTTAAACAACTATATTTTTGCAAATGATATTAACAACTTCGATATTTTCAAAAACAATATTTCTTACCTGCAAGTCGATATTCTTGACCACGATATTCTTCCTGTCGATATTTCTGTATCACGATATTTAAAACTCGATATTTTTGTATGCAGACATTTTAAACTCGATATTCTGTGTGTGCACCCTGTCGGACTCTAAACAGAGTGGAGGCACCGCCACCTGAAATATCAAATCCAACTCTCAATAGAGTAGGACAACCATTAGGTTGGCGGAGAGGGTACTCTGCCGCGTTTGTGACAGAGTACCCTGCCGGCAAAGCTCTAGGTAGCTCGGTATGTCTTGAGTTGAAGGAACACCATTTTATTAACTCTATCCTTCCTGTCTCGTAGGGTAAAATAATGTGCACAAAACATATACAGTGGTTTATTCAGCAAAAACAAGGGTATTGTAACATACAGTGAACCTCATTTGTTCTTTGCATCACAGCTATGTTTTAACATTAATTAATTGCTTCATTGGGTCCTTTGCAGATATTGCAACAGCCATTCATTTACAAATAGCGTTGATAATATGCAAACAAATACTACTATACTTCTTTAAGCGCTCTGTGGCAGTATTGTAGGTTTCAAATGTTGCCGTGTTTTGCATTGAAATGTCAGGGCACCCTGAACCCATATTGCTCCAGTTAAATCGAAGATTTATTTTAAGACTCTGCTAACAGTGACATCTCAGGATTTGCTGGTGCATGAGCTGCTGTGCTGCAGATGTTTCGGGATGTTTTAATACCACCAGTGACCTTCTCATCTGCAGGATTAGCAGCCGTGCAAGTCATCTTACACTCCAGCTGGAAAAAAAGATTTATACCAGGAGATCTGCCCTGTAGGAAATATGACATAGCATAGACTGTCACATACTATATACATAGCGATTTGTGGTGTACTGTGATATACATACAGAGAGGTATTACTCAATCTTGCTTGTATGGAACCATGCTGCATTATGACAGTCATAGGTATTTGACACTCCTCTAAATGCTGACAGACATGTGGATGGCATGTACATGCTGAGGGTGTTACTCTCTCATTTACATACACACGTGCTACACTGTCACATATATACAGATATAAGTATACTGACTTGATATGCCAACACATACATATTTATTTTGAGAGACAGCGGTCCCTGAGTAGACAATGAATAGGCAATAAATAAATATAGCCCCAATCGGTACTATATTGTAGCCTTTATTCCATCCGGAAAAAAGGCAATTTTAATATGCATTTATATTAGATGTACAAAACATAGAATTTAATAACAGTGGGACACAAGCCTGTATCCATGAACTCACATCACAAGAGAAAACAAGAGAAGGCTCAGGCAGCATGTGGTTGTCTGTATATACTCATTACAATGAAACAAACAACAATTGAAGGGGGTCACCTTTACACATAGTTTAGCAAATAAATCAGAGTGTATAAGGCTGACAATTTTGTCGACGGCGTTTCGATCCTTAACATTAATATCGGATCATCATCAGGACTTTCAAAATAATGCCTGAAAACATATTGCCTGTAATTAACTTGCGGCTAGAGCAGGAAGCAGAACGGTCCACTCCCTGGACAGCAGACGCCATATGCCGCCGTCTCCCAAGTGATCGGATTTCTATCGGCCGCTTATTTAGATGCCTGCGGCTCCAATTTTTGATTCAATCCACGCGTGCATTCATCCCCTCTTATTACGAGGTCTGGACATCGTCTGCGGTCACAATTGGGAAGCCTTGGTTATCTTGGACCGTTCTGCTTCCTGCTCTAGCCGCAAGTTAATTACAGGCAATATGTTTTCAGGCATTATTTTGAAAGTCCTGATGATGATCCGATATTAATGTTAAGGATCGAAACGCCGTCGACAAAATTGTCAGCCTTATACACTCTGATTTATTTGCTAAACTATGTGTAAAGGTGACCCCCTTCAATTGTTGTTTGTTTCATTGTAATGAGTATATACAGACAACCACATGCTGCCTGAGCCTTCTCTTGTTTTCTCTTGTGATGTGAGTTCATGGATACAGGCTTGTGTCCCACTGTTATTAAATTCTATGTTTTGTACATCTAATATAAATGCATATTAAAATTGCCTTTTTTCCGGATGGAATAAAGGCTACAATATAGTACCGATTGGGGCTATATTTATTTATTGCCAATTCATTGTCTACTCAGGGACCGCTGTCTCTCAAAATAAGTTAGCTCCCAAGGTCCCTGACCGACCAAATTGGGTTCCCCTTGTATTTTATATACAACACATACATATTGGCAGATGTTAGGATATTGTGATAGGCCTGGGCGGAGTTCCCGAAGTGACCAGAAAATTCCGCTCACTACGCAGAGTTCTGCAAGTTGCGGAGGGCGTTACATTGCGCCGTTCGTGCTGATTTTTAGCACCAGGTGTTCGTCCCACGCTGTAAAATCAGCGCGAATGGCACCACGTTCAGTGTAAGAGGGACTGCTTCTTTCTGCTGCTCGAGTAGATGTTCTACTCGAGTGGCAGCTTCCTCAACGCGAACAGAAGGTTTCTCAATGAAAGCCGTAGCAACCATCCGCGACCGCCCGCGTTGAAACATCTCACCGGTAGGTGGTCTGGAGTAGGATTTTCCTCGCTCGCCAATTTAACGTTGGCAAGCGCAAGCGAGGAAAAAACTCCGCTACGCAGAGAAGATTTTTTTGGAACTCTGTGCACTACGCGGAGTGCAGAGTGGGAAAAACTCTGCAAACTCCGCAAGCAGAGCGGAATTTCACATCCAGGCCTAGTACTATACATAACAATAAACTGGTTATAACCTGTGAACCCTCCAAGTTTTCTGCTTTCTGACCTACAGTATTTGAACCCCTGTCATGTGGCAAGCCTCCCTAATGAAGCATCACACATTGTAGGCCTTTTTAAAAGGGATTGTGAGCTGCAACCTGTAGTGCCAGTCTTTTCATATAAGGTCCCCTGCCTGAGGACAGTTAGGGTATTGGCCTCTGGCAAGGTTGGTGGGTACATGCTTACAGAGAACATGGGAAGAATATGGTAAGTTTGAAGTGTGTCTGTATTGCTTTACTGTGTGGGTACCGGAATCCATTTTGGATTTCCTGTGTGTGATAGTCGTAAGATGAAGCCTGCCAGACAGGTGAGGCGACTGTAGGAACATTCCTAAGGTCCTTTGAAATAAACGAATCCTCTATCAAAGAAAAGAAGGTGACAAATGTCCTTTTGAATTACATGGAAAGTACCTGCTCCCTTCCTGCTTTATTCTTCCCCCAGAGGTGTTACCCCCAACCAGTACAGAAGTACCTGAATGAGGAAGCTCTCCCTCTTTGTGCCTTTCTTTTCGATTTTCCTAGCAGGGAATTTCCAGCCCCCCCCCCCTTCTTCCTGACAATAAAGGACAACAACTGTAGGTTAATAAGGGGTAGGGTTATTCAAAATGTCAGAAATTCTAAAAATAAGTCCCTTAGGCGAACCAGTAGAATAAACATTGTCATCTGCGAATCTCAGATAACTAAAAGGTAGAAACTCAGTCAGTGCACTAGTGTTCTCACGGGCCATCCTTTTTAGGGAAAACAGCATATTTGTAAATAGAAAGTTTATTTTTTAATGCAGTTCTGAAAAGTGTGCCATAGCCAATGGATTTGGCTTTTCATAATGGATTTCAGATATAGTTATGGTAAAGTCAAGATGCTCGTGTCTGACACGTTTATCCAAAGGTATTAGGCCTTCATTATTGGTTGTGTGCTGTCCTAACAAAGTCTGTAGTACAAAGTTTTATTTTCACATATGCAAGGTCCTCTTTAGGAGGGATATTAAGAGCATTGCTCTCACTGTGATTCTGATTACTATTTGGAATATTATTTTGCCAACTGTAGATTCTATATATATTTGTGATTCTATGCATAGTATTTATCTTTGTGTGCATTACCATACTCTTCACTTTTAAAAGCAAAAGCACTGACTGGATAATGATTTATTGAGTGTTATTATGTGTGTTACTGAGTTCTGAGATTCCAATCCACATCACCTGCCCGTGGGAGGCGTGGCCTGCTCTGCCACTGGCAACTTGAGAGTCAAATGCTGAAGGTTTCAAGTTGGGTTGACAATACCACAGGAGCCACGAAATGCTTGTGGTAAACAACCTCACCTGTAACAACTGAGGCTCAGGAATCCCTGGATGCCATTGGGCCCAAAATGTCCTGACACATTCTAATAGGTATTGAACTATCAGCATTATTTCTAATCTTTAAGAAGGAAAGAAAGAACAGAAAGAGAGAAATAGAGAAAGAAGCAGAAACTATCCCCCCATGCAGCTTATAGGGAATTGTATTGTAAACCATATCTAACGTGTACAAGACCATGGCGTTTGAGTTTCTACTTTAAATTCAATGAAAGCTGTGACCTTGCTATGCAGGTTCAATTACGCCTCTCCTACCTACTTGATCCCACAGAGTTTTTTAAGGGCTGTCCCTGTGGATACCTTCAGGGTTTATGTTGATTGTGTGGGAGCAAAGCCGCACCCCGAAATTTAGACACCTGAAAATTTAGACACCCCAAAATATACATTATTTGGTTCTCTCACAATTTTAGCTTGCGTGTCAAGGCACCTCTTCAAACATCATTTTAGCAGATAAAAACAGTTATAAAAGAAAGTGGATTCACTCAATAATTGAGATCTAAATCAATGACAAGTTAAAGACTTTTATTACTGAATTTAGAAAATAGGCGATAGAAAGTAAATGCCATGAAGACTCTTAGGAGCAAAGTTATACAGAGTATGTAAAATCAGAAATATTCAAAATCCCAAATGAGCAGCAAAATCAGCAAATAGTCGGACAGATTTTTTGCTGACCCCCAAAATCAAGGACTTCCTATACACAATCCTTGCATAGAAAGTTAGTAAAATTACAAAATCATTGTGTTGTGAGCAAAAGTATCAATTCTTTAGCAAATCAGAAAACAAGAATAATACACGTCATTGCATTAACACATAAGAGCCATCCTAATTCTTAAAAACAACTATTCAACACCATCTATGCTAACGTCATCCGGAGATGTTCGAACAAATATAACACTTAAAAACAATAAATATTTTCAGCGAATGAATAGACGAGGGATCACATCGGAAGGCTGCAGAAGGACCTTAATAAATGTTACAAGCCATAGTGAACAAGGGGAAAGTTCATTAAAAGCAATGTAATCATAAAAGTGGAAATAAACTACTACACATCAGCTTGACTGTGCTCTGCTGAGCCTGTGGGGACGCAATGTGCGTAGTGAGGGAAGCAAGGGTGAGTAATAGAGGTGGCATCCATTTTGTCTAAAATGGTGTTTTCCACAAAAAATGTGACATAACTAAAGGATATTAATACACCTCATAGGAACTTCAATTCAATTGTAACTATGTTAATGCAGGCTATATATGTAAAATCACATGTAAAAAGGCATATTAATCATCATTGTTAACACACAAAATATAAATCCCAAAAATATTTTCACCAGTTTTCAGTTTCTCTCCATGATTATTGCCCCACCTCTATTTAGGAGATGGGTTGTGAAGATATAGTTGCATGTATCACTCCTTCAATTAGTTGTCGAATGCTTGGGCCTTGCTAGAAGTTGGCTTTTCTTAATCCAAAAGACTCTGCAGACAGGCAATATGAGTTCATTCTATTGCCCATTGCTCCCCTCTGATAGAAGAAATGAATGTATGAATGCATACACCCCAACATAGTTGTTTTTGAAAAATTGAACTTGTTATAAAGATTATGTTCCTTTGTTCCCCTCTTTCCAGATGTTTCAGTCCCAACTGGGGCGGGTCCTACCCTCATGTGCCCTAGCTGGGAGCTGTTCCCTGGAAATGTTACGTAAGGCCATCTTTAGAGAGGGACCAACCTTGAGCCTAGTAAAACGGTAAAGATAATAATAGAATAGATCCCTCCACTTAGGTACTTCAGCGGACGCTCTTACCCTTCCCACATGCAAAAAGGAGAACATTGTTGGAACCTCCTTCTCTGTACAGACAGCAAGCTATGGTACTTTCACCTGGAAAAGACAAGAAACAACCTAGACCAGAAATTCGGGGAGACCGTAATGGCCTGATAATTAAGAACTGACTTGATGATGAAGGTGGCAGCAGCCATCAGAAACAAACTACTATTCACCTCCACTGGGAGAGAAGGGATGCCACAGAACTCAGGTTCAGGTCACCCTAGAAATAGAACTACATGCTTTAACTTAATATATTCAGTCTCTGCCAATAATGCACAAAACACCTTTGGTCATAACGTACATCACTGTAACTCATCACACATAGACGGTATTACTAACCCACATACTTCTAACCACACACAATCCACCAAGCAGCATTTTTCTCATTCCCAAAGTGCTCGGGTGCCTTGCCAGGGGAATGAACCCTCCGTAGAAGTCCAACTACAAAACAAGGCAGCGTCATGCTAGGGCAAGAGAGACAAGGGTCCTGATTTCCTGAACAATTTGCACATCTAAGCTGAATTTGAAATGTCTTGTTTTACATGTATGAACGCAGTGCCTGCTTCTAGACACCGTCTTGCTTCATGACGGGACAATATCCAGATCTATCCAGAATTCACTCACAGAATTAAGTTCATACTGTGCACCAGCCACTGTGTATCCTTACTCAGCCTATGACATCCAAGCCCTCCCCAACAACCATGAAAGTGCCTTCACGCCCATGCGGCCATCGTCAGCCCTTTTTAGGTCTCGGCCTGCACCAGCGCTTGCGCTGGTCTGGCCGAGAGTTTTAGTAAGCGGGTTTTGAAAGTGCAAACCCACTGGCTTTCGGCTGGCGACCAGCTTGCGTTCACGATAGCGTGCACGCCGCGCAGCTGCCATCTGGGTTTCCTATCTCTTCCTCATTTCCTCGTCATGGCTCATTAACTCTCTGGACTCTGATGTTTCAATCGCAGCAGCAGCTCACATTACCAACTGATGGCCCTGGACTACAGTCACATGAAAAACAACAGCGATTAGCATTGAAATGCAAGCTTTTTTTGTCTAGTTAGAAATATTGCTTCGGTGGGTTGATTTCACCTTATATCGCTATTTGTTTTATATTGGGAGTCACAGCCTAATTACCAGTATTTTTGTCTCACTCTGTTTTTTAAAAAATATTTATTCGCGCAAAGCACAAAGCTATATTTAAGGTTACTTTTTCCGCGTCACTTCTTCACTCTATTTAAACTCCACACCCCCACTCTTATTGTCTCTCTCCTTCTCTCTCTCTCCCCTCTCTAATTCTCTCTCTACTTAATTAACTCTCCCTCTCTATCTTTTTTAGCCTTTCATTCTCTCTCACCCCTTTATCTGTTTCTCTTTCAAACTCCTTCATTCACTCTCTCTCCCCTTCTTTCGCTCTCTCTATCCCGCTCCACTCTTTATTCTATGTACACCCTTTCTCTCTCTTTCTCTCTCACCACCCTCTCTAATTGGGCATTATATCTTCACTCTATCTCTCACTCGGCAACACCACAGCATCACTCAGCATCACCACAGCATCACTCAGCGCAACCACAGCATCAATCAGAGCCAGCACAGCATCAATCAGAGCCAGCACAGCATCAATCAGAGCCAGCACAGCATCACTCAGCACCAACACAACATCTCTCAACGCCATCACAGCATCACTCAACGCCATCACAGCATCACTCAACGCAACACAGCATCACTCAGTGCAACCACAGCATTACTCAGCACAACCACAGCATCACTTAGCGCCACAACAGCATCACTCAGCGCCACCACAGCATTACTCAGCAGCACCACAACATCACTCCGCGCCACCACAGCATCACTCAGGGCCAACACTGCATCACTCAGCACCACCACAGCATTACTCAGCACAACCACAGCATCACTTAGCGCCACAACAGCATCACTCAGCGCCACCACAGCATTACTCAGCACCACCATAGCTTCACTCAGCGACACCACATCATCACTCAGGGCCAACACTGCATCACTCAGCACCACCACAGGATGACTCAGCACCACCACAGGATGACTCAGCACCACCACAGGATGACTCAGCACCACCACAGCATGGCTCAGCACCACCACAGCATCGCTCAGAGCCGCCACAGCATCACTCAGCGCCGCCACAGCATCACTCAGCGTCACCACAGCATCACTCAGCGCTGCCACAGCTTCACTCAGTGCCGCCACAGCATCATTCAGGGCCACCACAGCATCGCTCAGCACCACCACAGCATCGCTCAGCGCCACCACAGCATCGCTCAGCGCAGCCACAGCATCGCTCAGCGCCGCCACAGCATCACTCAGCGCCGCCACAGCATCACTCAGCGCCGCCACAGCATCACTCAGCGCCGCCACAGCATCATTCAGGGCCACCACAGCATCGCTCAGCACCACCACAGCATCGCTCAGCACCACCACAGCATCATTCAGCACCACCACAGCATCACTCAGGGCCCCCACAGCATCACTCAGGGCCACCACAGCATCACTCAGGGCCACCACAGCATCACTCAGGGCCACCACAGCATCACTCAGGGCCACCACAGCATCACTCAGCACCACCATAGCATCACTCAGCGCCAAGACAATATCACTCAGCACCACCACAGCATCACTCAGCGCCAAGACAATATCACTCAGCACCACCACAGCATCACTCAGCACCACAGCAGTATCACTCAGCAAGACCTGAGTATCATTCAGCATCACCTCAGCATCGTCTCCGCAACAGTCACCACCACCACCACCACTACCACCTCAGCATCACTCAGCACCACCTCAGCCTGCTCTCGGAATCTGGCATCTGTTGATTCTCCCCTAGCGTCTGGCCGCTGCTAGTGTTATAATACAGGTACTAGTTCCCAACCTTCACCCTCCGATTGTTTATGCCCCCTCAAAAAAAAGCTTTAACAAACAACCATTGCAATAGGCAGAAACAAGTTGCCAGCATTGCAAGAACAAAAGAAAACTGAGGAATTTTTTTATTGTAAATACTTTTTTTAATATGGTCGTTTAGTTTTACATAATGCCTTCTTGGTCATATATAAATAAAGTAACAAAAATGCTTCTGACACTTTTTTATTATAACTTTTCAGCATGCTGCACAGCAGCCACACTTCTCTACAGCACAGCTTGAAGACATTGGCAAAGTCAATAGCTCTGGCTAAACACTTATAAGGCCCCAAAGGCGAGACCTATTGGCTATGCCAATGCTTGTTTGATTGATCTGATTGGTGCTTGTGGACTCCTCACCAGCGCTGCTGTATTCTGCAGTAGATGTTTACTGTCAGCTGCTCTTAAGCCTGACAACACAAAGTCTATATTTGTAACACAGAACATGCATGTTCAGTCCTTAGCACTGATTAATAGATGTAGTGACCTCAGAAACATGAAAGGTTTAGGAGACCCGGTGGGATTTGAACCTGTGACCATGGATCAAACACAGATTCCTGGAGTAGATGCATTACACCACTGAAACACCAGACTTGTGTCTTTCCTCTGGTTTACTGCCTTTGTATTCTGATTCATTGGTGCTAAATGGTTTCTCCCTCAGATTGTCTTCACCGGCTATAGAGACTTTCTCCAAAACTTGCTATTCTCGAAGACAACAACATGAGTTTCCCTTGTTCATTCATGATTGATGAGCCTGAGAGCAGTTTAGCAGTGATTTACAGCACAATTGTTTTCACGTGCGGAGTAGCAGGAGTATTTGTAATGCTGGGGTTCTCACGACAGGTAAACATGCTTTAGGGATGGAAGATATTGTGATGTTGTGATAGTGTGGGCTGTGGTTCCCTGTGGCCCCTGAGGTCCTCCCCAGGGCAGTTTCCAGCCGGTTCATGTGAAAAATATACTTTGTACTGTTTCTCGCGCCCTGTGTGATCGTCTGCCTCTCATAAACTGATTATTTTACTCGGTAGAATGACTGCTTCTGGGGTCTGCATGGGGGCTGCAAGTCAGGGGCTTGGATCTCAGCTAAGCTAACTCAGAATGCGTTGCTTACGTAGTTTATTGCATGAGTTTAATGACTTGGGTTGACCATAATAACACTACTAATTACAGCGCTCTCATGCTGAAAAGAGCTGTCAGTGAGCTTTTTTATGACTTCTACTCTGTTAAACGTGTGCTCCTGTTCATTTGGCTTGGTGTGATTGGCTATGATCTATGCAACATACGTCATCTCAAAGCTTCACTAGTTGTCCACCATACACACTATGTCCTGATACAGATCTTTGAAGCCTAACAAAATACAGGTCGTCCATCAAGGCCTTCCTGTCTGGATATGGTGCTGCTGCCTAGCTGCTGGGTGATTATGAAATGTGGCTGTTATTTCTGGGCCTTGGTTAAGGTAATCTCCTTCAGAGGGTGTACTAGGTAAAGGTCAGTATATGCTAGAGCTAAGGTTTCGGCTTATGGAATGTGTAAGGGTACTCTCAGGACCCCGACCATCTCGAGCAGGCTTGGGGGAGGGGGGGTCCTTCAGCTAGCTGTCTCCAGGTAAGCTATTTTTCTCACTTGAAATGTATGTTAAAGTTGTCACCGGTCTTGCTGGCCTCCTTTGTTGACCATATGTCAAAGACACTACCATTGCATTTCTTCCAAGAATCTGTTCTTTTGTTTTATTAAATGTATTTGTTGATGCTTAAATTACTAAACAAAGCATAAAGTATCTCCCTGTCATGTACGCGTACTGTTAATCCCAGCTATTGTTGTTTCCGTTTTGTTCTCTTTCTTGTTCAGAAAAAAATAAGGTTAATTAAAGGGTTGTAAAGGAGCATTGCTTTTCGTAGCCTTTGTAGTCATCTCTTCAGGTTCAGTAGCCGTAGTGCCCGGTGCAGCTGCACCTGACGCTGATCTCAGGGAGCAGCACTGTGTTTAAAAATAACTTATGTGTGGAAAATCACCTGCTGCAGAGTTCCTTTTGTATCCAGCAGTTTTCAGGCAGCAATACAAACGATAACTCTGGTGAT
Source organism: Calotriton arnoldi (assembly GCA_963921515.1). Taxonomy (NCBI): domain Eukaryota; kingdom Metazoa; phylum Chordata; class Amphibia; order Caudata; family Salamandridae; genus Calotriton; species Calotriton arnoldi. The sequence goes on from CAWUFW010001905.1 coordinate 765,653, forward strand.
TAATGTTTCTGCTGCAGTAGAATCGAGCGGGATTGAGTTTTGTCTAGTGGCAATTTTGACTCATCAGAAAGTAGCACAGCGGGTTAATATGCCTGCTGGAAAGAACTTGTACCATGCAGATCATAGAACTGTATTTTATGTGGATAGCTCAATGGGTTATTGCGTTTGTCACAGATATGTTTTTATTACTTGCAATTCATAAGTTACAACCCTAATATAGCACAGTGACCTATGAACTGTCATCAAGGAGCTGCATTGAAACTGCACGGTAAAGGTTAAAACATTGTGTTTTTTGTCCCAGTCTTTCGTTATCCCAATGTTACTAAAAAGGGTTCGTTTGGATAGACAAACATTCTTATTAGTAAAGCGAACACGTACCACAGGGGTGCATTTTAAATCCTGAGTTTATGCTTCTCCAGACCAAACACTCTTAAAATATCTGACTGCTACTCTGGATGACGTGATTCCTACAGCTTGTATTCCTCAGTGTCTTTTGTAACTTTTCCTATAGACTGATTGATACATGTACAATTCACTGTCTCTGTATAATGTGTGTGTGATGTAAAGTGCTCTGACACCCTACACTGGTATTAGTAGCACCATAAAACAAATGAAATGCATGTGAGAGAGAGGCTATGGAGAGATGAGGGGCACTGATGGAGGGTGGTACTGAAGGAATCCTTGGAGAAGAAGGTCATTTGGGGGTGGGGGTGCTGAAAAAGATTGTTGCACTGGGCACCACCAGAGCTGAAGCCGGCCCGAGTATCTAATCTAACTGGCTTTGAGGTGACTTTGCCTGAGTGTACCTGTACTATGCAATTGACTGTGCGATCTTCAAAGCGGCATGCATATCTGCCATTCCCACGGCACCTGCCCCGGCTGCCTGGACTCATCTGCCCATGAATGCTGCTGCTCCCACTTCATGAAATAGATGCACTTACTTTCCTTCCAGGATTGATGATGAATCTAAGGTTCATTCCCTATGTCTTGTGATGTCATTGTCCTTGACCTCTGAGGTTCTGTCTTGATTCCACAACAGGACTTTGAGATGAAAGAGAAGACAACACTATAAAAAAGGCAGCAAGGGTGGATCAGTAGCTGCACTGGCTGTTGAAGTGTTGGTACGCTGCTCATTGAAGGATGCTCAGTACAGTTGGTTAGAGGGAGTATCTCTATGGCTCTCCTTCCAAGTGGCCTGTGATTCTGATGGCCCCTGTAGCAGAGATACCAGGTCCATCGGTGCTAGAACTTGAGATGTTTCATAAGCAGATGTTGGCTTCAGCCCCCATCCAAGATCCCTTTGTGAAACACTGGGGAATGCAGGACTTGGCCCGGAAACATCAACACCTGCATGGCTATTCCCAAAATCTGATCATCCCTGGTTTTTCCCACTCTCTGAATTACCAAGACACCGGGGTTAGGTTCATTCTGAAAGAGGAGATTCCGGGGATTTCGGTGGCTACGTGTAATGAGGGCCTATGTGTGTCCAAGGAGTAAGATGGAAGACGAATATGTTGTGAATGTGTACGTTTGTGTTAATGCAAAGCTGCCAGGTCCATGCATGACGCACTGCTCCAGTCCAGGCTTTATCTTTGAATTCTGGGATTTGTAGTCCTGGTTTTAGAATAGAATGCACAAGGCTATGAGCCTCGTAATTCAAAGAAAGAAACCTGAACTGGATGACCTCATCATGCATGGACCTGGGAAACTTGCCTGGGCTGTTAATGCTGCGAAGTAGAGTCACAAGGTTTATTCAAATGGCAATTCCTTCATCTGAGGTTTAGTGAGATGTTCTATCATAATATAAAAGATTTTGTCTAGCCTTGAAAAAGAAATACATAATATTCACATATAAAGGCCGTGTCCACAGCTCCCACTCAGAAAACAGAGATTATTCAATTTTCACGGCCACTTTTGAACCAATCTTCGTTTTTTTGTTGCAGATTTATATAGCGCGAACTCGACCCGAAGTTATTGGAGCGCTTTACATGAGCACCAGTTACGTTACACAAGGACACATTCATTTTTTTTTTTGGAAGGCACGGGGAGATCAAGTGATTTGCCCAGAATCACAGGATGTGGAGTCGACCCCGAGGCTCGAACCTTGGTTTCCCAGCTCCAAGGCCGGCAGTCCAGCCGTGAGACCGCATCCTCTCCCCAAAGGATCGTTCCCAGCCAGACTTCAGGAAAACTGAAATGAAGTGGCCGGGCTAGAACTTTGTACATTGCTAACAACCAGTTCAAGACCAAGTACACAAAGACTCTGGTTTTCCCCATTTATAACATTGATTTTGCCACAATGAGAACACGACAAAATGATAGAAATATAAATGTTTAACAAATAATTTAATAGGTGCACATGTCCTGATCATGACAGGTGCGCTAGTTAAAGAAAAGGGTCACCTCTTTCAATAATCTTGGAGCTCAAAGTGAAACTGATCTTAAACGGGAAGGAACTCAAGGAGGGCATGGAACGGAGAGGAGATATCATGAGGCTGCGCAAAACGACTGAGCTGTAGTATGAAGTAAACCTAAAGCAGGCGTCAAGGAATGAACTCATTGGAACATAAACTAAGGAAGTATTTCAAGTTGTTGGTTTGGAAGTGCCAGTGGCTGTGAGGCTGGGGTGGAGACGGCTAACATACAATATAGAGTGCATTAAGGACTGCCGCCCCCACCAGGTTGAGCTCTCTAATTACACTTGTGGCTTCGCATTCAGTGTCCTTTTGTGGAAACTGCATGGAAAGGTGCATGGATGTTATGTAGGGAGGCTTATAGGCATCACCACCCCGCCACAGCCAGTGTGTTGTTCTCCAAAACTATGGATCAACCAGGTACTCTTCCCACAAGAAGTCAGGTGAGTTTACCCATGTGAGCACACTAGGGGGCGCTTTGGTGACTCTTTGCATGCAGCAGTCTAGTCGTTAGAGGTGGTACAATGGAGGTCTCTGGGGGCACTGTGGGGACCATAGGTTGTAGTTTTTGGAGAGTAGCTGATTGTGAAATTCATTGCTTTGGCAGTCTTCAGTGCCTGCCAATCAAGCGCTGCCACAGCAGCAATGGAAGTTTTACTGATGTAGGCGCTTGCCCATTGGTTTAACTCTTTCAAATTGGAATAGTGGGTTGTGTGCAAAGTGAACGTCTGCCCAGTAGAGGCTACACAGCCACATCAATAGTCCATGAAACACCCGGCTGCCCTGAGGAATGCCCAGCTGCTTCATTAGCGAGTAACACCAACAAAATACTGTGATCACAGCCAACATCACACAGACTCACAGCGATGATCTAAGTACACTCAGACCACAGAGTTTAGAAACACATCAAATAAATCATAGTAGAGAACTCCTCACAGTCCCTGGATTTAAGTGCATTATAACAAAGTGACAGACTACACCAGGGAAAATGTCATAGCACAGTGGAGTTGTACTGCCTCATCTTCCTCTCATATCTACCACTTTACCACTCCGTCCGCTTACAGGCAGAAGGCCAAGGTAAAGGCTGACTTAGTTATCAACACACAACATGTGCATATAGACTTCTATACAAAGATACAGCAACAGAGCACCCAACTAGTGCAATCCAGTACACAAATCGCACAACCCCTATTCGTGACACTTCCAAAAATAAAATGCCCACAATCTGCACCAGTGCCAACCATCCTTCCTCAAGAATTGACCAGCAACACTAAGCGAATAGTCTATTGTGCCCGCCATGAACACTAATGCAGCCAAAAAGCCCGCACAGACACAACTTCTAACAGCAAACCCAGATAAGAAAACAAGACAAGTGGAACTATTAAGAATGATTGATGTTAGGAGCTGGATTCTTGTCTTTATATCTATGGATTAAAGTTTCTCCAGGCAAGAATCAGTCCATCTAGAAATGACACCGCTCATGCATACTAGATTTTAATACCCTATGGATCTGCATAATTTGCGATTCGCTGGAAGGTGAGGTCCATAGCCATGTTTAATGTACAGCCCACTTACATGTGGATTAAGGATATTGCAATGACTTTCTCATGCAATATGGGGTGTTTTTCCAATCTTTGCTAATCTCAAAGGGATGCTATGCTCTGGAGTAGCACACTTTTATTGTGTGAGTAGGGACCAGCCTTGAAGCAGTTTACCAAACGACCTTGTAGTTTATAGGATGTCTTAGCTGAACTAAGGTCAGAAAAGGTCGCGGCGATCTATATTTCACTTTAAAAATTAAATTGTTAGAGCCCTGCCGTACAAGGCACATACAGTATTTCATCCTGTAGAATTGACAAAGTCCTCACTTTTTGTGCCTGCGTCATTGATCGAGTTCTTGTAAATTACAAAGAGGAGTCACCGGTCTCCTGGGCTGGACTTGGGCCATCGCAAGCGCTTACGGTTTTAATTAAAACTCCGTTTAATTAAAGACCTTGGAGATCTTTATTAGTCTCAATAATTGATTTAATTAGGTTGAGGAATTCGGTGGAAAATACGTTTAGATTGTTTGCTGTTTAGACAAGTATACGCAATAGAAGCAGGGTAACACCTGCTGTTTGCCGTCTTTGCCGCGGTCTACGGCTTCCTATGCTTGATGGGTGTGAAGCTTGTGCATGCAAATGCATAATAAGTTGATTGTGAGCACTGTATAATGTTGGATCTAATTGCTTCTACTATAACACTTATTAGCAGATGGTAGTTGATGATATGATTCAGTACCTGCCAAAACACAATCAATTTTTTTCTTCACCATGTTTTCCATTTTGCAAAATATAAAAAAAAATCTCTTTTTATTAACATTTTCAAAATTACAAACTGGAGAAAATTAGTTTGATCCCTTTGTTAGTCTTTTTCCTTTTTTTGCTCCATTTGATGTTTATCATTTTGTATGGAGAGCCTACATATCAATATTATGGCTGAGAGAAAGGAGGTTTTTCTCAAGTCAGCAGCATTTTGTAATTCTGTTCAATTCATAATTTTATAAAAATCGTTTTTAAATTTTAGTGTACGCACTCTGTTTCTGCCCTGCTCCCCATTTATGGTTTATCATCAAAAGACAATGTCGCATCTTTGGTAAAACAAAAAAATTAAATGACAGACAATGTTTTTGTTTTGGTTTTTTAACACAGCATTGAATTTTTTCTTTTATTTGTGAGCGAATAAAATTGTGCTATATAATTTCATATTTTCTACTGGTTACTTATTGTAAGCAGGCCTAAAATAAAAAAAACACTGAGTGGCAAGCAGACCATGTTTTAGATAATTATCTTGAAAAGTTCAGTTGCATTTTTTTATTAGTTTATGAGGGGATGCGATGCTTCATGTACTGATGGTTGATTGGGGGTACAAAGCACACTGATGATTTAAGAAGCGTCTTTGCTATTAATTGCTTCTGGAGCTTGAATGTTTCTCTGCGAGCCCAATCGCGTTTCTTCCTCCAATTGATACATTGCTGAATCGTGGCTGGATTTGTGGCTTTAAAAATGAGCTATTTCATACTACTCTCTTTTTTGTGGTGCTCCATTTCTTCTCAGTTTTGTGCAATAATGTAAATATTGTGTAATCCATCATGCCCCTGTTTGTTCACTTTCAAGACCTCACCATCCCATCCTCATCTTGCGATTTTTCTAGTTTGTGATTTTGCACGTGGAACAGTCAGCCTATCTGAGCCCTCCCCTCCTCATCCTCTCTGGCAGCTTCTGGGTGTTAAATTTATTTTTTCCTCCCCCTTTAGTGATATCAGCGCTAGGAGTTACATTTGTTTCATTATATACAGACATCATTTTCTGAACTCTTACATTTAGCTTTAACATTTTCTGAGCGAGGATCAGTCTATTTCAGACAAGGGAGGTTTACTTAATTAGAAATGTCCAATTGGACAAAACCTCTCGCCCAGTAAAACACTTGCTTTGTAAAGACATATTATGAATGCAATAAACCCAGCAGGTATGAAGCTAGGACTTTCAGAGGGAGGTGGGAGCAATAGAGCCCGTTATTTAAATATTCTATGGCAGACGTGTGAGTGCAGCAGACATATATTCAAGCAGTATCTTACTCTGTTATGAACGCACAACTGTTATTGAACACCAGTAACCTATCATAATTAAAATTAAATTACAGAAATCCTTCATTGCTCTTTCTATTGCACACTTAAACATGCAATCAGCAGTCGTATACGGATGTCCTTAGCAGATATTGGGATGCATGAATAAATACATTGTGACAGCTTAAACAATGACATAACATAACTAATAACAAGATTCCATAACAGATCGTGTATCTTTACAATACCAACATTATTGAACACCAATAACCCAACGTAACAACCAAAACTATATAAAATAATATGAAAAAACAGCAAAATGTACCATAACCGGAATATACTAAATGACATAAGGCAATTAGCAATAATATTAGTTACCATATTAAAACATAAAAACAATATATCAAATAACATAAGAGAACAAACATTACCAAAAATAACACGAAATAAAAAGCAAATAATGATGTAACATAACAATACCATAAGTAAAAAATAACAACACATATCATCAACGTAATGTTACAAAAAGGAGTTTAGCATATCAACAATCACAACAAACCAAACATAATTGTTACAGACCATACAATTCACATGGCATAATCAATACTGTTATACAGCATTCCAAACCAAAACATAACAAACAATAATATTACAAAGCATAACACACAAATAATAGAACAAACGATAACATAACACACAAATAATAGAACAAACGATAACATAACACACAAATAATAGAACAAACGATAACATAATACACAATAACATTACATGGCATACAAATGACACAAGCTTCAACGAGGTGCGTGGCACACGTGGTGAGTTTGCTGATCTGGGTTTTGCGTCACCATAAGTTGTTCGTGTTGCACAATCAGCGTCTCCTCGTCAGTCGTGCATTTCTAAAGATTGATCTGGACACTATTAATGTGACATCTTTTGAAGAAATATATGTTTTCTTTTTTTCTTGTGCAGAATATGAAGCTGGAAAATTGGGCCTTTCTTTGTGTTTGTGATGTGAAGAGCGCCTTGTACTTTGATAGTGTCAGAGGGCACTTGTGCTCAGAACTAGTGTTGATGTCAACCTTCTTACAGCCAGTGCACTTAGACGTGTTAATGAACCCTTTATTGACGTTTCGTAGTGCTTCCGGTGGGGCTTTCACTGCAGCTGCTGCTTACTGCTAGACACTTTCCTAAACAGTGTGCGCCTGTGAAAAGCCTGCCTTATGCCCCTCCGTTTGCACAAGTACAGGTGTGTTTCTGTGATGTATGCTCCTCTCACTTTCCATATTTGATGTCTGTTATGACTGACGCAATTGCTCGTGTTAAATCTTCCTCCAGCTGGTGATCGTTTCAGGAAGCAGTTCACAACTGAGCATGCAGCAAAAACACACACGTGCTGCTCTTTTTCACCAAGGCTGCTGATGAAGACCACAGAAATGCAGCTGCACCTCTGCAAACAGAGGGGTGTGAAACAGATTTCGTACATCATTTATGATTAGGGCTCCCAGTTTTATGGTATTTATTTTTTTAACATTTCCGTCTGTATTTATCCATATTTATTTTTTGTTAATTTTATGTGTATTTATCCACATTTATTTTTATAGCAAGCAAAAGAAGAGGCTGCAGCTAGTATTTTTTCACATTTATTTAAATAGCCAATGCACGCTTGCACTCGGTTGTTATAGATTTATAAATGTATATATATATGCCAAATTAAGTTTACTTATTACATTCATCTGAAAACTTTGCCATTGTAGTACAAGCACATGTTCAAGCTCCTAGAGTCAGAGTGCTCGTGAGGACCATATCAGCTGTTTCCCTTTGCAACCCGCCGCCAGTCGTGTAGCACTTTTCATGACGGGTGTAATTATTGGTATACAAAGCACGATCGATGACATAGGACAAGTTGTGATCCACTGTTATGTGTGCTTCCTAGGAGCTCCTATACTTCGGTTTTAAAACGATCTTCAGTACAACACTGAGAAAGATGTCCTGTAATAGCTACAACGTGCAATGTTCCAAAACAATAAAGACAAAATAGACCACCGGTGTCTGTAAAAAGTTATACGTTCCTATCCCGGTCAGAGAAAAGCAACCAGCAGTAATTGTTCGCTACCCACTGCATGCCAGGAGTACATGCCAATCTCGCACTCCATTCTGTCCAGCTCTTTATTATTTTGTGGACTTCCCGTTACACACCCTGCTTCGCCTCCGACCCCCTGCAGCTAAAAACCTCAATCTCAAAATAGTGCACTCTGATACCCTGGTCGTTTAGAATGAATGCGCGCTTATGCTTCTGAAAAGTCAGAAGTTTAAACATCATATAAACAGAGGAACATAGCATGCAGTACATAAAGGCGATCTGCACTAGCCCCATCCAGCTGTAATTTCTCCCTTAACACCAGTCAGGAATTAAACCACGACACCCGCACCAGATATAGAGCCCAAAACCTGAGTTTCAAGATGGCGCAAAGAAGTGTGATTCAGGCATGAAGGATCGCTCACCTCTCCACTTAAAGCGAGGTTTACAGTACAAAAGGCCGTTCCCCCTCCCTCGCTCCGCGCGTTTCAAATAATAAAACATAGATGTGCACCCTCCCTTTCACTTACATTGGCTTTGAAGTGGCTGAGGGGGGCTGTTATGCCCACACTGTGACACACGAATCCGACCACGATTAGGTGAAAGAAACTAATTAGGAAATGTCAGCAGGGGTTTGTCGGCAGGCAGAGTGCATCCAAAGATCTACATCAGACAGAGGGGAGTGGCAACCCTGGGCTGGAGCATGGCTGCGCAGTACAAGTTTCTGAATCAGTTTCGGCAGTATTTTACTGTTTCTATTTATAAATACAGACACAGGAAAAATAGTTTCCCGTCTGTATTTATATGTAAAAATCCGTTTAAACGGAAAACCGGGAGCCTTATTTATGATACGGCCCCCCTGGGGATTCACATATACCTTTATGAATATGGGAAGAAGTAATACAGGGAAATTCTTTTACATACTCTTACATGAATTTGTGACTTTTCCCCGAAACGTACAACTCCCTATAAGTAAAAGTACAAAGAAGGCCCAGTCCTTTCTATTTGTACTAAACGTACATGAACATTCCCTGATTATTCCCATTGTATTCCCATGCTAGATGTTTTGAGATCAATTCACAAAGGCATGTAAGAGTAAATCAAAGAGAACTACTGGAGTTAAGGGTCGGACTGGCCGTAGCGGGCACCAGGCGTTTTCCCAGTGGGCCAGAAGGGTGGGAGCTGGTTTTTGAGTAGTGGGGGCCGTTTTTGTTACTGGGGGCCAGTTCTGCTGGAATATGTGATGTTACACCGCGAGCAAATACCACGCGGTAGGTAACAACGCGGTCGTTACATCGTCCGCGTTGTTACCACGCATGGCATTACATCGCAAGTTGTTTCAACGACTTGCGCTAGATGGCGCGCTGGACTTAGGAATAGTATAAATTACTATTCCTACTCCAGTTAAGCGCAACAGCAGGAAGGTGTTGGATTTAAAATCCAACACATTCCCTGGTGTTGCGTGCCATCTAGCGCAAGTCGTTGAAACGACTTGCGATGTAATGCCATGCGTGGTAACAACGCGGACGATGTAACGTCCACGTTGTTATCTACCCGCGTGGTATTACCAGCGTTGTAAACGCTGTCTCCCATTCTGCTGCAATATCACCCCCCTGTAACAAAAGAAGCAGCAGTGCTTCTCACTAGCACCCCCATCCCCACCCCGGACCAGTCCAACTGAATTGCCAGTGCTGGTTTGTGTTCCCAGTCAACCCTGCTGGGTTCCACTTGCCGTCCTCCAAAATTCCGTTGTGAATAGGCCCGATGGCTAAATGAATGTGCCGCTCTGTTTGCAAGTGCGATATGTGCAACAAAGGACAAGGTCCTTGACAAACAAGAAGTTTTTTTCCAGGGCACGGCGGTCTTTGCAGATGCTTTCTGCCTGGGACTGCCATGCCGCTCATGGTGGACCAGGGCGTAACATCAATCTCGAAGTCTGTCTCAATAGTGCAGGCCCTTCTGATGTTCTAAAGTGGTGAGCTGCCCGCGAGGGGTTTCTCAAGACAGATGTGGCTGCAGCTCTGCTATTGGACACCCGTGTGACCCCCTAACTCTAAATGAGGCAGTGAACCACAACTGTGGTGGGGCAGGACATCCACCAAAATATGGCAGCCGTTCCTTTCCACCACACTCTAAATGAGAAGACCGATGATGGAGATCCATTCCTTGGCTTTATATTATGGGCGCAGAATTATAATATCAGCAGAAAAGTTGGACAAACGTTATCAATTTTGCACTTCATGAAATTTGCAAATTTGTGAACTTCGCACAACTTGCATGCAGATATCTCACACAAAACATATTTTTGTGAGAGAAATGTCTATCTATCAAAAGCTTTGTTACACCTGCAAACCCCACTTTCAGCAGTCTCTATTCCCACACATTGTACAAGGAAGTGCCACTTATGTGCCCAAAAACACATTTATATTCTTTTTTTTTTATTGAGCAGAAACATAGGAAGTACAAAGAAATACTGCAAGCGAATTAGAGAAAATAGGCATCCTTGTGTACATATAAAATTCCAATTCCAACAATTATAAAGTGCCACGTGCCATATTTAACCACTATATGTCATTCCAATAGAATTGACGTTGACAGATCTTTTCCAATAACAGTACAGTATGCCAATTACCATCTAGACATAAAAATTGATCTTTGCGGAAAAACTTAACATAGTGCAATTTCAAGAATAACAAACATGTATAAAGTGCATAATGCAATATTTCACAAATATGTGTTATTCCTATCCAATTAACATTGGTTCCTTATAGGTTTATTTCCGTCTAAAGTGCAATGTGCTGATTACCCTCTAAACATGATATTAAAAAAATTCATCTTCCGGGCATATTTCCGTCTAAAGTGCAATGTGGTGGTTTACCATCTAAAGATGACGTAAAAAAAATGTCATCTTCATCTTCCAGGCACACTTACCCAAGTGCGGCCTGTAGAATTTACAGCAATACTTTCCATGTTAAAAATTACAAAAGTACAGTGCTAAAGTGCACATTTTTTAATAAAAATCTTTTCTATTTAAAAAAAAAATAATGTTCTTCTCTTTTCTCCTTCCTCCCCTGTTCTTCTCTCCTCCCTTAATTTTTTTTTTGTTTTTCCCTTTCTTCCTTTCCTTCCCCTCTTATCCCCTTTTATTTAGACTCGGCCTTATTTCTCCGAGAAGGTCTCTAGCCTCTCCAAATATTTCCATGTGGAGTTAAATCTTTTATTGGCACCTACTTTCTTAACATATGCTTCTTCAAATTTCCTAGTACGAATTAATTTATTCAACCATTCCAAATAAGTGGGTATTTTTTGAGTATCAGAGAACGTGCCACGAGGGAGGCAATTGCTACAAAAGTCTCCTCCCCTCTCGACATTCCAAGATTTTGTCTCTGACTTGCAAGACCAAAAAGTGCCATCTCAGCATCAGGATCCAAACTTTTCTGGACTCCCCAGCTTAAAGCCGAAAAAATCCTCTTCCAGAACTGTCCTAGCTTTGGGCAGGTAAAAAAAAGTATGGAGCCAGCCTCCCTCGCCTACCATCTGGCAGCGAAAGCATTTGTTCTCTACTTCCGGGCTAATCTTGTGAAGAGCTTGGGGAGTATAGTACACCATCCAGCGTGACAAAAAAGCCATTCTTCTAAAATTAGCCGCTCTTAACGCCTTGCTGCTTAGTTGTGCGATAACTTGCCAATCCCGGCGTGAGAACCTACATTGTGTCTCCAGTGTCACTTTTTCCCAAAAATTATTAACCATGATAGGCTCCCCTTGAGATCGTATACAGCGATACCAATTGCCCACCCCTCTCAACTTTGCTCTAAATAGAGCTATCACAAGTGGAGTTGGCCCGGAACAGGGTAAGAGACTGCACTTTTTAGTAGTTGTGAAATCTGGAAGTATTCGTAAAAAGAGGCTTACTTTGGGCACCACACCTCGCTTGGACCTCTTGCCAAGTAATGCCCCTGCCACCAACTAAAAAGTGCCCTAGCTCTTTAAATCCCCAATTGTTCCAAGACCTTAGATGGCTGCCCTGAATTTGGAGGCCCAAGCTCTTACATTCGGTTAATTTTAGGAAATAGAATCCTGTAAAGCAGGCCTGCTTAGAATAAAACATCTGTAGTCTGTAGGTGTACTCTTGTAAGGTCTTGTACCTCGTTTTTTGGGAAGTTTAGCTGTTTTCAGAAATACCGGAACCTGTGAACCAGCTTCTTGCACCATCTTCTCTAAAAAAATCATTGACAGATCCCTTGCGGTCAAGTAAACGGGCTGTTAAATCTAAAAAGGCTGCTTCATAATATGTACGGACTTGAGGGAGTGCAAGCCCCCTCTGACTGGTGTCCAGCTGGAGCACCGAGAGTTTAACTCTCGAAGCCTTCTTATTCCAAACAAACCTTCTAAAGATCGTTTCTAACTCCTTAAAATAGGTCGTATTAATTTTTATAGGAAGATTTATATACAGAAAAACAAGTAAGGGTAAAATGGACACTTTTATAAGAGCCACCCGACCTATCATTGTAAGCGGTAGTAGTGACCACTCTTCTAGCAGCTTTGTAATTTTTTTCCTCATGACTTCATAATTTAATTTATAAATATCTGTATATTGACTGGTGACGTAAATCCCTAAATATCAGATTGGATTGGGAATAGAGGCTTGTTGTTTAAAATTGTCGGGGAGAAAATCAATGGAAGTATTCATTGTTAAAATCTCAGCCTTATTACGATTAGTTTTGTATCCTCCGATTAATTCAAATTGTGTAAATTCAGCTAGTATTAGATCAATATTCTGTCTTGCCGGGCTAAGGTAGAGGATAATATCGTCCGCAAACAGCTTCAATTTAGCCATAGCTGGTATTGGTGCTTTAATCTCCATGTTATTGCGGATTCTAGTAGCTAAAGGTTCGATAAAAAAGGTAAAGAGCACAGGGGAAAGTGGGCACCCTTGCCTAGTCCCCTGATTGGCATTAACCACCCTAGCTAGATTAGAATTAATAATCACCTGTGCCTGAGCCCCTTGATAGATATTACAAAGCATTTTTATAACCTGGGAGGGAATCCCAAACCTACCCAGACCATAGAAAAGAGCATCCCAGTTCACTAGGTAAAACGCTTTTCCTGCTTCGACCATCATGATGAGAGCTGGAGTTAGATTACAGTTAAAAAAATCAAGTGCCTGAACTAAAAACCCTGTATTTGTGGACATCAGCCTCCCAGCAAAGAACCCTGTCTGATCTTTATGGATTGCTTTTTGTGCAAGAGGAGTAAAATGCTGCGCCCAGATTTTCATTAAAAGTTTATAGTCTGAGTTAAGTAAGCTGATAGGTCTATATGAATTGATATCTCTGGGGTTCTTCCCCATCTTTACAAAACTGACAATAATGGATTCATTAACAGCTGTAGGAACCAGAGCACCCATTTTTACATAATTAAAAAGCTCCACCAAAAAAGGTGTTAATTCTTTGGCAAAAACTTTATAAAATTCTATTGGTAGCCCGTCGTTACCGCACGCTTTCCCTCCCGCCATTGAGGCAAGGGCTAGCTGAATTTCAGCTACTGAAATGTCAGTTTGAACCTCCTCAGCCTGGCTGTTTGATAGCTGTGGGAGACTGATGTCCTCAAAGTATTGTTGAATTGCCTCTTGCCCCGCCATATATTTAGTTGCATACAGCTGCTCATAATGCTGCAAGAAAACTTTAGAAATCTTTTCCTTATCAGTCACCAGGGTTCTTGTGTTAGGTTCTAAAACTTCGGTGATTAGAGCCGCTTCCTGTTTAGTCTTAGTAGACCACGCCAGCAACTTGCCTACCATTTGACTCTCTTCGTAGACTCGCTGCTGGAATGTCCGGGAACTGCTAATTTCTTCTAGAATAAAAAACTCCTTTAACTCCTGCTTAGCTTTTTCAAGCTGGCCTCCCACTGGCTCGTTTCTTATTAAAGAGGTGTTTTTCTGGAGCAAGGCAGAATCAACCGCCGAGTGGAGTTGATCTATATGAGTCCTGCGAGTTTTAGACTGTGCGGCCATAAAGGCAACCAGCTCCCCACGGATTGTAGCCTTAAAGGCCCCCCATACTGAAAAAAGATCCGCTGTGCCCTTATTGACCTTAAAAAAATCTAATATCCATTTTCTTGTATCAACTAGCCATTGTTGATTTGAGGGGAGGAGTCGATCCATCTGCCACCTGGACCTCATCCTCCTAACCTCATCTATTTCTATTTCTACTTTGACGAGCGAGTGGTCTGAGAAAGAATTAGCCCCCATTTCTGATGCGGAATATTTCAAAGAACGAGATATTAAAAAGAAGTCAATGCGGGAGGCTGACTGAAATTGACGGGAATAACAAGCATATTCTCGTTCCTCCATGATGGACTCTACGCCATGGATCAATTAGCTGATAATCTTGTACAATTACATCAATTACTTTCTTAGTCTTTGGCTTCAGCTGTTTTTTATTTTTATTCGAGGTATCCTTCGTCAAGCCCTGAATATAATTAAAATCCCCACCAAAAATAATTTGTCCTGTAGCCCCTCTGAGTATCTCATTTAGGCCTGGGCGGAAAACTACGCTACGCTTGCGGAGTTTGCGGAGTTTGCGCTTTTACGCGCTATGCGAATTGCACGTAGCACAGTGCAAAAACGCGTAGCGTAGCGGGCATTTTTTGCTTGCTCGCGGTCCTCAACGTCAAGTTGGCGACCGCGAGCGAGCAAAATCAACATCCCGGCGAGACTTTTTCCTCGTTCGCGATCCGCAACATCAAGTTGCCGATCGCGAGCGAGGAAAATAAACCTCCCGGCGAGATTCTCAACGCGGGGAGGTCAGGTTTCTCATTGCGAGTGGTTGCGTATGCTCGCGACCGCTCGCGATGAGAAACTACCAGTCCGCGTTGAGAAAGCTGCCGCTCGAGTACAAATCTACTTGCACTGTGCAAGATGCCGTTTGCAATGATTGCACAGTGCGGACAAGCATCCGGCACTGTGCAATCAGTGCGAACAGCATTTCCCTACCGCACTACGCAGTTTGCATAGCTACGCGTAGCGTGCGTAGTGCGAAGTGCACTTCGCGTAGCTACGCGTAGCGCTACTACGCGAACTACGCCCAGGGTTAATCTCATTGATCTTCACCATAGATGTCGGGTCATCAACAATTGGACCATAATAGTTAATAAAGTTGAGAATATTCCCGTTTAAACTTGTTGTGACCCATAGCCATCGACTATGTGGATCCCTCTGTACTTGGAAGAATTCCCAATCCACCCCCTTCTAAAATATATAGCAACTCCCCTTACTGCCATCCCTGCTGACGCAAAAAAAACTTTAGAAAATGATTTAGGTATAAAAAGCTTTGGAGTGTTTGTTTTCAAATGAGTTTCTTGAAGGAAAAGGACTTGTGGTGAAAATTAAGCTAACCACCTTATTATCCCTCCATACTTCTGTTTGTTCAGAGCACCGTTTACATTGACCGAAATTATACGACATTTAAATTTCATTTCTGAAATTCACACTTAAATATTGCATTAATCCATTCAGTGCAATAAACTGTTTCCCCGCTGTTGGACTTGGCCCTTTTTGCAGGGTCATCCCTGAACTTTTTGCCTTCCTCCTAGTCTTTTTTCTGACCTGGTGTTGGTGGTTTTAGGACTCTAGGCACTTTAGCACTGCTGTCCAGTGTAAAGTGCGTGTGCTCTCTGTGGTAAACATGGTAAGATTGGTCTACACCTGTTTGGCGTATTTAATTTACCTGTCAGTCCCCAGTAATGTGGTATCTCATATACCCGAGGCCAGTAAATTAAATGCTACTGGTGGGCTTGCAGCGCTGCTTGCGCCACCCACCAAAGTAGCCTTTCAAACCTGTCTAAGGCCTCTGCCATTGCAGGGCCTGTGCGCGCAGTGTTACTGCCGCTGTGACGTGGCACCTAAAGTGTGTGCCACGTCTGTGACCCCCCTTTTACTGCATGTCAGTCACCCCTAAGGTAGGCCCTAGCTAGCCCTATGGGCAGGGTGCATTGTAGGTAAAAGGTAGGACATGTACCTTAAGTGTGTGACATGTCCTGGTAGTGACAAACAGCCATTTTGGTTTCTCACTGCTGTGAGGCTGCCCTCTCATAGGAATGCATTGGGTATTCCCTGATAAGTGTTTCAGTGGTAATTCCTGATATGAGAGGGGCAGCGTGGTCAAGTTTGGTATGTTTGGAATAGTAATAATAAATGCTGCGCAATGGTGTGCGCAGATTTATTATCACTATTTTAGAAATGCCACTTTTAGAAGTTGGCATTTCTGTGTGCTATGTGTCTCTGCCTGCGTGATGTGTATTGCATGTCTGGCTCTGGAGTGACAGGGGCTGGTGAGGTGTGTGGCTCCAGAGGGGCAGGGTGAGTCAGCGCTAGGCTGAATAGGAAGATCTGCATTTGGAGTAGTGGGAGGAGTATTCCCCTGACCCTGAATAGGTCTGTGCCTGCCTTGCACAATGTTGGCTCCGCCCCCTGTGGTGTGTCTGAGGACCGAGCCCCCACCTGACAAAGGGGAGTAGAAGCACTGTAAACAATGATTTAGGTATAAAAAGCTTTGGAGTGTTTGTTTTCAAATGAGTTTCTTGAAGGAAAAGGACTTGTGTTGAAAATGAAGCTAACCACCTTATTATCCCTCCATATTTCTGTTTGTTCAGAGCACCGTTTACATTGACCGAAATTATCCAACATTTAAATTTTATTTCTGAAATTCACACTAAAATATTGTATTAATCCATTCAGTGCAATAAACTGTTTCCCCGCCATCCCACCCTGCTCATTTTTTTGCCCCTTGCACCCAAAACCCACCTGCTCCCAACCCCTCCCCATAGCTAACCCTCCCCAGGAGATGGGAGAAGGGCCCGCAGCCCCATCTCTGCCCTCCCCAATACCTCTCTTGTGGGGTGCCTTGGTGCTGCACCCTGAGTGACCCCCGTCTCCCCCTACCTCGAGCTACCCCCTGGTCTTTCATTTAATACTTCTTATCTACTTCTTATCTACTTTACAGAAGAGATTTCTTTCAGAAGATCTTGCGCTTCCTCTATATTCTCAAACATATGGAACTTGCCCCTCACTAACACCCTTAACTTTGACTG
This sequence comes from Calotriton arnoldi, assembly GCA_963921515.1. Lineage (NCBI taxonomy): Eukaryota > Metazoa > Chordata > Amphibia > Caudata > Salamandridae > Calotriton > Calotriton arnoldi. The sequence goes on from CAWUFW010001905.1 coordinate 782,841, forward strand.
CTGGGCTATTGATGCTTGTGCACCCTGTGCTTTAAAGAGATAGAGCAATTTGACAAACTCTTTTCGCCGACGTGCAGCTGCTGCTGACATATCTGCAAATATTCGACAGCTGGTGACACCATTAATCGAGAATTGTCTCTGCTGGATTGCCTTAGATAAAATCTGCTCCTTGATGTGGTAGTCAGCAAAATTGATCAGAATTGTTCGAGGTAGTTTTGAATTCGGCAAAGTGTGTGAAGGGACCCATTGAAGGGGTTGCGACCCTTCACTCGCTTCTGGGACCCCACTATGCGGAGATTTGCACGCCGTGAATGGTTCTCAAGCTCCTCAAGTTCTCCTTCTCTGACTCTTGCCCCTGACAGCTCACCTAAAGTCAAGTCAAGTCTTAATCTACTACAGCCACCACACAGCCAGCCATTAGTTGTAAAGCTCACCTCCAGTTTGTTTCTCTGCTAAGCTCAACACTTTTCTCCAGGTCGCTTTCCAGCAGTTTCCAGCCCTTAAAGATCAGTGCCTGCCCCCACCTTCAGCTGTTATCTTCTTTCCTGTGCCCTCAGGCACGAAGCTGTCTCATTTTCAATTATGCCTCGAGGCACAACGAGCCTAACAAAGAAGCCGAAATCCAGGCTACCCTTAATCAGCGCCCATCAGCCTCGGTACGCGCAGCTGTCACTTAGATGCTCTACCCGTTCCTTCGGCCCCAACTACATGCCAAACGCCAGCCGCCAGCCTCGAGGAAACGAACAGACGAGACGTACTGCTGATGCCGTCAACAACTGTCGGCCATCTGACGAGAGGGGCAGCCTCAAGGCAGGAGGAGGAGGTAGCGGTCACAAGGCGCTACGTGCTGCGAGCATGCCGTAAGACCATAACACATTTATATTCATACTACAGTGAAATGCATCTAATGCAAAATTGCAATGTCTACGAGGAAAAGCAGTCAATAGAGGCAGATATTCAACCATCATAAGTTTAGTGTCGGGGGATTGAAGAATGGCATTCCCAGGAGAGAGGCAGTGGGTGACCAAGGCAATGTGGCTAACACCCACAAAGTCAAAACTTTGTGGGGGCTCACTAGTATTTCAGAGGAATATTTCCACCCTAGGAGTACATCTAAATCTATTCCACAAAAAGGGCTTGAGTAAGTGTGCAAATGGCTTGTGACAAATATTTAAACACCCCTACTTTCACATCATCTGTAGGGGGAAGGGGATTCTCCACCGGAAAATATATTTTACAGGAGGAGAAGATAGGTTAAGGTACCTTATGCACCTTATAAATGAATATAAAAAGGAATTCCATCCGCTTAGGGTGAGGTGTAAATATGTCACATTCTAGAATTTAGGTGTGTCTGCGCCAGCATTTTTTTATAATGTAAGTTGTAAATTCAATCATTTCATAGGGAGAAACCACATGGAGTAATTTTGTGAATGTTAAAACTATTTTTGTAAATCTGGTTCATAAATACTACATTTTGAGTTTAAATGCATTAGGAAAACGTATGTTGTGAACACCTGGGTGATGTCATCATTTCCAGTGTGGCCACTCTTTTTGCAGATACGGGAACTTCAGGCATAGAGCAATAGGGCGAAGTGCACTGGGTCAAATAATTAAGTCCCATCGGGAAGACAAGATCACAGGTCTTGGGTCCACAATAGCTGGTTCACTCAGCTACAATTTCTCTAATCCCAGACTTTGGCAGTAATCTCAAACTTCCTCATAGGGCTCACAGAGATCTCCGCAAGTGGGACATTTCAAGGCGTACTCTATATAAATATATTTCAAATATATTTCACATACCTTAAAACCTACTAGGTTTTAAGGAATGTGAAATATATTTGAAATATATTTACAATATTGGTTCAAGGTGACAATTAAAAGTTAATAATCCTCAGAACCTTAGTAATACAGAAAATGAGGGTTACTGGAGGAATAATGGCTTAATTGAGAGTGTAACATCAAATAAAATATATATAAATAAAGGAACTCAGAGCCTTTAGTAACAAATTAATAAAGATTTTTATAATGAGCATAGACTATTGGTTGTAAGTGAAGTGTGTATATGTAAGTGTGAGAAATCCGAAGAATATATGAGTGTGAGTTTATCAATGGGCATATCATGCAATATGAGAATCAGGTAGAAAAGTGAGGACACTGAGCCTGTTTATGTAAATTTGTTTATTGGAATGTATATTTCAATATTGTTCTGTATCTTTTTAGACAAACCTATGTTTTAAAATATTATGATCTGAAGAAGGTGGGGTGAACCAACTTAAAACCACCAAAATGCCGCATCGACAGCTTGTGATAAAGATATGTAATGCTTGTGATGTTTGGTTATATTTAACCTTGTGATTATTTAAATCAAAGCTATTCCTTTTTACAACAAACAAATGTGCTCTACATAATATTGAGATGTATTGGTGATGATATTTTGTACATAATATGAATATTGGTTTTAATAATTTTTTATATTATTGTGATAAATTATTGTATACAGTATATTTTAACTTTGAATATGTAATGGCTTGCCAATTTTGAATAAACTAGACATGTTTAAATGAAACAGTGTTCAGTGCCTAGACACTCTAGTGCGTGAGAGTGAAGAGGGGGATTTTCATTTACTTACATAAAAATATACATTGGTGGTTGGTATTGACAGAGAGAGTGAGTGATACAAAAGGGATCCTTTCTTGTTTCTATTGGTAATTGACCCTGTCCCTTTTTGTTAGAGGGGCACCTCTCCCAAATGTGTTGAGTACTTTATCTCCTAAGCATAATCTGCAGATGTAAGTCAGGCCCTGGCACATCAATGTTTGTTTCTTTTTCTCCACCAACGAAATATTTTCCTGATGGAAAAACTTCTCCCACTTCACTTCAAATATCTCAAGGGTTCACGGGGGAAGGAATCTCCACTATGAAAAAAGGGTAATTTGGTGTTTTTAAAGACAATTTGCTCAGTAATACCAAGAGGAGGAGTGCAAATTGAGTGTAAAAAAACATTAGGAAAGTTTTGTGAATATCCACCACAATGCTACGACTTTGTGTGTTTGCGCTATCTTTCCAATGGCCATTCACGACCATGGGAATAGTTATTTACCTATCTTCTCGACTCTTACATAGTGCTGCAGAATTCAGATTCTTGCTGCAGATTTTCCCTGGTACAAAGTTTCCTCAGTGAGCTTCAAGGTTTGCAGATTCTGATTCCATGACTCAAGACTTGTCATTTGCAACCACGGATTTATCTTTGTGCCTTTGGATTTGACTTCACAAAAACAAAGTGAGTTTGTGTCACCAGACCACATCTCTTGCCACAGGGCTTCCACTAGGCAAATTATCCCTTCACTGCATCTTCAGGACCTCCAGCTCTATGGCATGGAGGGAGCCAGTAGGTGGACACACTGCAGGGATCCCAAGATGCTTTCCATCCATGGCGGTAGCCCAAATTTTAAGCTTTCTTTGGCATGCTTTGCATTAAGATTAAGCAACAAACACAATCTACCACACCGTTACAGCACAGAAGGACGTAGAACGGTAAGTAGGACCGAAAGGAGCCATGGAAACCGACAGCAGAGGGTTGTCCTTGTGCATCCATGGATCTATAAATTTTTCCGGAGCAGCGGCATAAAACGTCCTGGGAGCCCTAATGCAATGCTAATGCAATTCAAGCGCCACCCGCTCTTTACATGCAGTCTCACAGTATTAAGAGCGCGCCGGCTACAGGTGTCACCGCAGACAGACCAGGAATTGCTAATTGTGACTTGGGTCGGTCAGAGATTGATGACTGCTTTTGTGGTTTATCATCTCAAAGCCCCGGCTCTGAAATATTCAAGAGCGGATCATCTGCTCCTGGCACAGGGCTCGCTATGGGAGTCGCTTTATTTCACTCCTGGCACATTTTTATATTTACAGCCTATATATCAGCTCCAAAATATCTAAATTCTCCACGTAGCACAAGTACTTTCCAAGTTTTTACTCCCTTTTCAAAAATGTACTCATAAAATCACGCTTCTGACTGCCAATTACCTGTAGTCAACGGTGTTTGGTCTGAGCTCCTGCACAAAAGTATTGACTTTTCTGTATTTACATAACTTTTTTTGAGCCAATATTCAGAACGTAACAGGTTTGGAGTCATGAAATTATTATTACGGCCAACATCAAATCTTTTTACAATTTAACAATGAAGTTTAATGTACAGTTTCAATGTCATGATGTTTAATATAGCCTTATAGCCCGCTGCCGAGGGCTATACCGGCTGTTAAAGGCCCTGATCCTGAGTTATAGGCCCGAGCCGCAGGCGAGGGCCTATAACGAGGGAGAGGGCCTTTAACAGCCGGTATAGCCTGAGGCAGAAGGGCTATAAGGCTATTAGAACATTCCACCCACTAAGGGTAGAATGTTCTAAATTAAAAATGGAGAAACAAAAGACAAACATTGGAATGTTGGAGCGCTGGGCTTATACCAGCCATTATAAGCCCAGAGCAACTCCATTGTCTTCAATGGAGCTCCCAACATTCCAATGTTCTAATAGCTTTTACATTAGTCTTAATTAAATGGTAGACACCCACTTGTAGTGGGCTCACTTCACAAACATTGTTAGAGCAACTAAGTGCGGCTAAGGTGTGCGAGAAATACATTTACAATCATTCTGTGGGATTTAACTAATGCAATTTGCAATTTCAGTCCTCGAAAACCAGTCCGTACAGCAGATTTTCAACCATTGTATGGTTAGTGTGAGGGAAACAGGCAGCGGGTGACCATTGGAAATGTGGTTAAAGCCCAAAAGTCATATCTTCACGGGTATTCGCTAATATTCCAAAGAGATATTTCCACCCTGTGTGCGCACCTAAATCTGTTTCCAAAAAAAGGCTGGGATACATGACAAATGTAAAAGCACCCCACATTCAAATTGTGTACAGGATATGGGGATTCTGCGCAGGAAAAATATTTTACAGAGAAGAAAATTTTACAATGGCAAAAAATCTATTGATTTACAATTTGGTGCAAATCTCTTCTTTTGGAGAGTTAAAGGTTTTTCGTATTTCTTCAGCATAAAAATTGGGTTTGTGGATTTTTTCCCCTCAAAACTACTTTTTGTAGTATTTGTTCCCACTCTTTGTTTAACTTTACCCAACATATGAAAGTGGAGAAGCTGGGGAAATATAGAACAAAGACATCTCAAGAAGCCGTCAAAAGCCATCTTCACTCATTTTGAACACTCCTTTCTGATGAGTAGAGGCGACCCAGGTCTGTAGTGGTTATAGAACAATAAACATCATTCCATCAGATGTTCAACAAGTTGGAAATAGCAGAAGCAGCAGGAGGGTGAGGGTGAGGAGACTGTTTGCAGGTGACTAATGATCAGTAATATTGTTGGCCAGTCACATTAAGTCGAATGACATCATCCTATGTATATATGCCATGTCACTCATCAATGGCATGTGATGTTTTCATGAAATGTGCACGCCCAGCCTGCCAAGTCATATTATGCATGCAAGTCATGTGACGTTATGCATGTCATACCATGCATGCATCTCACGTCACATGATATTATGCTTGTAATTATAAATTTCCATCCTATCAATAAAGCAATGCGAGCTGCACATCTTAGCAGGCCACTGAGCAATGGAAAGGGATATGATGAAAGGGAGTGCCGCCTGCAGAGGACATGATGAAGGAAGGAGCATCGCCTGGGACTGCATTATAAAAACGGTGTTTGCACCTTCTTCGAGCGCGCAGCAGGCACTTTGGTATTACAGACGGGCAGCAGATGTTGGTGGTTAGTAATGATGTAAATATCATGGGCTAAGCAAGAGAAAATGTGCACTTGTGCAATCAAAATAGGGTAAATCCATGTGCATTTTTTTGCGGTTCATGTGGCAGGAAATGGAGCGAATGCGATTTGTACTGAACTGATGATTAGTGCTTAATTTGTAAAACAATAAGTGCCAGGGTCCTGGTTAGGAGGACACTGCAGCTTGCACCACCCATTGTCCCTGCCAGTGTTGCCAATGACAGTAACAACACAGCTACTAACCATCACACTCCTACGAGTGTGTGACAGTTCAGACTATTCCAGTCCCCAAAGTTATAAGAATGGCTTGGGTGGTATGTATTAGTATTCTTTAATGTATATTGCATTAATAAATAACTGTTGTTGTGGTCATCTATAAATTGGACAAACAGCTCCACCTTGTGGCAGACTAACATAAGTGCTGTTGTTTACAATTAGGTGCCGGTGCCAAACACCGGAAATCACTGGCTCAAATTAAGCACGGCGGATGAGCTACTGCTGTTGCTGTTTACGTAATAAGATATTCTCATTTGCAAAAGGTAAATAGGGGACTATAAGTGTCGGATTCAGAGTTTGGTGGGCAGGTTACTCTGGCACCAACGTGGACGATATCCTGCCCGCTATATTTTAAGTGCATTTCATCTTATGGCACTTGTAATAATGTGGGCAGAATATCCGTCACATTTGTGGTGGGGTAACTCTCCACAAAATTCTGATCAGAGTAAGTAACTTGCCTCCATTTTTTAAATTTCCTGAGTGGCAAAAATAGCCGGAAATACGTTTTCTGATTTAAAAACCAGTTGTTATGGACTAGAATTTCTTTCTTAAAATGTCTTAAAAATAATAAATGTTTTATATGAGTTTTGCAACGATAACACAAGCCATTTCAACCGTTTTTGCCCAGGAGCAGAAATCTTTTTATACAAAGGACTGATGCGGAATTGCTTGCTCAATTTCTTGTGTATATATGCATTACACAAAATAGTACAAAATTTATTTTTTCTGTTTTATTCACCAGTTTTTATTTGCTGAGAGTGCTTGATTCATGTTCATTAGTATTAAGAAACACTGAGTCAGCCCTACCGGCATTCAAACCAGGGACCTGAAGATTTTTGTATCAGATGCATTAACCAGCTGAGAACCTAAACAAGGGCAACTCGCACCAGATCCTGTTACACTCCAACTGTCATTGCTTGTGAATGTTTTGGGGTGACCAGCATCCCTAAGAACAAATAATACAAAAGGGATGATGCCCTGCTCATTTAAAAATGACCCAAATCAACTTCTTCTGGAACGGGCAGAAATAAAACATTCATTATAGCATTTTAGTCTGTTACCGAGGGATGCACAGGTTATTAATGGCATTGAACATAAGCTAAAGGCCCAAGATGCAGGAGAGGGCCGTTGATGAGGAAGGGGGCCTTTATCGATTGGTATAGGCCAAGGCAGATGTGCTATATAGTACTATTAGAACATTCTACCCAATGAGGGAGGAAAGCTCTGAATTAAACAGGGAAATCCACAGAGACAAACATTGTAATGTTGGAGCAGAACACCTGTAGTAAAGCCATTATTGGCCCTGAGCCATTCTATTGTCTTCAAAGTAGCTCTCAATATTTCTGAGCCCGACTTTACACGTAATGGGAAGGTAGTAGCCCACCTGGTAATTATCATGCCCGTAATATGCGGTATTTTATCTGTATAGTACTACCTCCACATTCTGAGTTCTGCACCTTGGAATGGGGGTAAAGTGGTAAATAGTATATGCTTTCACCCGCTCCACTCTGAAAAACTCAAAATATTTCGATATTTCCATACCCAATTTAGTCCAGGTTTTATTTGTGCAGAAAAATCTTGGTCTTTTCACATTCCTCCCTGAGGAGTGGCGCAGCGGCCAGAGTGACTGACACCGGAGCGTGGGGCTCGCGGTTCAAACCCCTGTGCCAGCGGCAGCTCAGCTCCACGTGACTCTGGGCAAAAGCTCACTTAGGGGCATATTACCAACAACGGGCGCTAAATATCGCTATGCGCGAGTAGCGCGATTCTAATTATCGCAGGATTTTATCGCCCGGGTAGCGCGTTATTAACAACGCTTATCACCCAGGCGATATAAATCCAGCGATAGCCGGCAAAATGCAGGAATATCGCTGGAAATCCAGCGATATTCCTGCAGCGATAGGGAATTACTTGTAAATAGCCCATGGTGGTCGTAGCCTGAGATTCCACCCCCCATTACACATATAGCTAAGTCTGAATTTCAGCAGACGTTAGCTTTCAGCGATAACCGCGGTTAGCGCAGGTTTTGACATCGCTATGTGTGTCAGGGCAGGCCTTGTAAATACCGCGATGTGCGGTTAGCAACTTATTCCCTGTGGTTTTGCTCGGGAACGCCTACTTTGCATCTCATTAGAGATGCGATGCAAGGCGTAAGCAAAACCGGTGCTACGACAAGGAAACACGCGCTAGCGTGTCCTTGCTGATACTGCAATGCCATTATCGCCGCTTTTCGGCCAAAAACAGCCGCTAAAGCGGCGATAATGGGCTTGTAAATATGCCCCTAAATCTCCCCGTCGGCCACCAGCGCCTGGATACCTTTACGGGTGACAAGTCGCGCTTTACAAATATGGAATTTAGATTTTAGATTTCCCCTACAACTTCCTCTAGATCAGGATCAGGGGGAAGTTGCACAGAAGGATGAGTGGTGGATAGTTTGTAAGTTGTTGATTATGGAACTCAGGGACTAACCCATCTTCACCTACACAATGTGTGATCTTGGGTAAATTATTTTGAGCCTCAAAAGTTGTTTCCGTTGCAAAGCCTGCATGCACTGCACAAAGCGGCATATTTTAAGTGGGGGTAAAAGAATAATCACAATGCATCAAACTGACATTGCAATCCACATATTCTTAGTGACTCACATTGTCAACAGTGAGATTCAGTGCATATCACAGGGCTTCCGGGATCCTTGAGAATCACATGTAAATGTATCAGTTGTTTGTGGCTGCAGCGAGAATCGAAAAGCACTAAGGCCCTTATTTAAAGGATTTGGAGTAGGGCAGCGCAGCAGGCAGCGCAGCAAGTCATCTTGCTGTGCTGCCCTATGCCAAAGTGATAGGGCAGGAATGCACCGTATTTATGCAATATGGTGCATTCCTGTCCTTTCTCCCTGCACTGGCACCGTTTTGGCTGCTTAGCGCCAACGCAGGCTCCCTTGCACCTTGGTGCAATGGTGCCTGTGTTGTCGGCAGGATTGTTTTTGTGCAGGAAGGGGCACCGTCCTCCACAGAAACAATCCTAAGAGGCGTTTTCATCTTTCTATGTGTGCTAAATGCAGCACACAGAGAGGAAAAAACGAAGAGAAATAAAGAAGTTTCTCCTCGTTACACCTCACATCGGGAGGCGTAAGGATTTGGCACTTCCCCGGGTTTACATGATCTTGTAAATCTGGGACAGAGTCACAATCTATGGGTGTTGCATGGGAAAACCCAATAGAAATGATTTAGTAATCTGCGCCGCCAGAGTGTCACAAAAAGTGACGCTCCAACGACACAAGGGGCTCATAAATAAGCCCCTAGAACTATACTGAGAGCCCACGTCAGTAGATCACCATTTGCATAGTGGTGTCTGCTTTTGAGGGGCAGCTTCCACCATGGGCAACAGGGCAACAGGGAAACAGACAGTGAGTGGTTCAAGAAACAGGGACAGACTTCCCAAATGTAGCTGTCATTGGAGCCACTTTCTTTGGCAGCGCAACCCAAGCGGATCCCTATAGCAGCATTTTGTGGGGTCTGCTTAGTGCCAGAATTGCCAAATGCCAGTGACACCGTTATTTACAAATCGTCATACACCAACAAACGTGACAGATTGGACAATTCCATTTAACCAAAGCTGTAAGAATGGCGGAGACGAGATATTAGTATTTTAATTTTGATTTATATTTAATTGTTAAACACTCTGCTCATATGCATTGCTCAAATATTGATAGAGAGTGCCATCATGTGGTAAACTGTCAGAAATAAATGCTGGTGTTAAGAACTAAGGGTCTTATTACGATGGCGGTCGGTCAGACCACCGACCGCCTTCGTATCGGGGAGGAGACGTCAGTCCCACCCGCCAAATTATGATGAGACCACCAGCACGGCGGTCGGAAAGTGCTTTTTACTACCTCGGCATGTGCTGCTGCCCAGGAAAAGGGCTGCAGCACAACCTGCAGTAGAAAAAAGCACTTTGTGCACATCCATGCACCGTGTGCCAGGTAGCATGTGGTGCTTGTGGTGCCTTTCACATGGTGCATGGATGTGTGGGCGGCACTATATGTGCCCCCCAGGTCACTTAGCAGTGGCCCACGGGGTACGGGGCCCTGCTTGAGACCCCCAAAGCCCGTTTCCATCTTTCTTTCATTTTCGGTGAGACCGCAATGAAAAGGCAGTCAGAAAGGGACATCCTAATCCTTACGGCGGTGCCTGCGCAGGCACCGCCTCCATTGAAGGGATAGGATTCCATCCCCCACCCCGACGGTATCCTTGATACTGTCGGAGGCGGTGGTCTTCCCCCCCGACCGCTGCGATCCGACCTTCTGCATTGTAATGCAGTGGTTGGAACGATGGCCTGGATGTCAGTAGGACCGCCACCGACGGCCTGTCCCACTGACATCGTAATCAGCCCCTAAGTGCTGGTGCCAAGTACGGGCAAACACCAGCACACATTAAGCACTGGGTCTGCTATCCCTTGAGGATCTGTCTCTTCCGTCGAAGTCGTTTGCTACATTCGTAGAGCGCTTCTGTCACATGAAAATTGATAAAGTAACATTTCTATGAGCACTGCAAATGACCCCCTTGCTCTCTGCAACTGCCCCTAAAACATCTGACGCAGTGCTAAGAAGAGGCCACATTGCATCGCAAACGCTGCACAGATTCATTGCAGCGAAGCAGCCTGCTGGATGAAGCATTTGACCCAACATGAAAATGTTGATCAGTTTCACTCTCTAAAAAAAACCGGGATAAACAGGCCAACCATAGAGCTGCCTGCATGACAGGTATGTTAACCTCTGGGCGTGCAAGATCTTGGTTTAATACCTTGATACATTAACGAGAATTCTGTTTTTGTTTGTAAGCGAGAGGCTCAGTATGGAGTCCTGGAGTCACAACAAGCCGTGCAGGGGTCACGACTGATTGACCCCTGCGTTCTTGGCGCAGAAACACCCACCTCATCCGGAGCAAAGGTAAGTATTTTTAGCAGTTGGGTCTATGCTGATGTCACCAAATAATTGAACAAGAGTGTCCCCTTGGGAGAGTTCGTTTTGAAACAGTCTCCCAATGTGAGATTTTTCCTAAAGGATACTTTTCCTTCTACTGAAGCCCCTCTTCAAAAAAGTCACCTTCGAAATGAGAGGGGGCACCGAACTCCAGGGGAAACGGCATTCTCCAATCCATTCTCGGGGTTCTTCAGTGTTGACAACTGACCCCTTGGTACTAGAGTCTCCTTCACCCAGCCTGTTCTCTTTTAGCCAATGTCACTCTAAATTCTGGGACTTGTAGTTCCACGTTAACATTAACGTATCGGCCTACAAGTGCCAGCATAAAGAGTGGCGTTTGGGTCCATCGTGTTTCACGCATGAACCCTCCGCCTCATAAAGGGGGGTCAGTTTTTGTGCCAGTTGGGCCCACGGCTCTCCACTCCTTTCTCCTCACCTCACACATTTCCCATACATCAGTGAGGCGAATTCCACGTTTCTGCAAATTAATTCTGCACGTAAAATGTATCTCTGAGGGACACCGTACACTTTAACTTCAAAGAGGATCGTTCCCTCGAAGAAAAAGTGCGGCCTCTTACACAGTTGTAGATGGGTAATTTAAGCATCAGTGAAATGCACTGGGTTCACGAACGGAAACATCAGTGTAAAATCAATGTGTGATCTATCGTCCTTAATGATCTACCACTTGAAGAAGAAATAGATGATGCAACTAGGGGAGTGTCTAGTGTGTGTGTGTGTGGGGGGAGGGGGGTGGGGGTGTCACGAACAGCCTGCGCAAACGGTGCTGTACCCCCAGAATGGAGGAAACTCAAAGGCTGGCTTAATGATTCACTAAACGGTAACACTAGATTTGCCCCGTTTTAACTCGTATTAAAGTACTTCCGGTTCAACGTGGAGAAAGTCAGGAACTTTATTTGTGCAATCTGTGTTTTTCCTACAATTGCCCCACTTTTCCTATTTGAGGGTGGTAACGAGAGAGAGAATTATACCTTTCCACTTTCCTGTTGTAAAAGTGAAATGAATACCATTCCGTGCACTTACAAAATTGGACCTTTGAAATGTAGGAGTGTTCCTGTTTTAGGAACCTGCGAAAAAATCACAAAGTTTTCCTTAAACTTGTGCAAATTCCCTGCTTAGGTCGCACAGACCTCCTGCCAAAATGCTCTTCTTTTGGGTAACGATATAGATTTACACACGCATTTCACAGTGGGTGAAATTTATTCGTGCAACCAGTGGTATAGTACACAGATGAGCAAAATTAGCGTCTTAGACGCAATACTGGAAATATCTCACACTTCAGCAATTTACTCAAACTTCCCTAAACTTTTGTGAATAAAAACAGAGACTCAAAGCAAGAGGCTAGACAGACAGACATCTCTCAAAAATGTTCGACAATTAAAGACGTGACATGCAGCGAAAAAATATTGCGTTTCCCCAAAAGAAATCGACACAGTGCAAGATCACGCTGGCAGTCCTTTTTGAAGGATACCACCCCAGAATTCAGGAGGGAATGAATATCACAGATACGGAATTATACCACTTTGGTGAAAAGGGGTTTAGTTCCAGAATGCACCATTAAAGTGTACCTCCTTCACAAAAGTGAGATTTTGAGTGAGATGAACAACGAGGGCGCCCGGAAGAGTCACAAAACAAGATGCAGAGGTGGGAGGGGTGCCTAGGACATGCTGTGCCTCGCCTGAGAGGTGTAAGTGATTAGGAACTTTGATAAGAGGCGTGGCCTTTGAAACCAGGGGAGTGGCCTAACAGAGGTGGGCTGGTGACAAGTTTCTGTGTCTACAACGTTTCACCCATACCGAGAGCAGAGTTGAAATACAAAGTCATGAAGATATATTTGTTAAATGCAAAGTATTTAGCACATATACTGGACCCTTAACAAGAAGCATTAACAACAATATATTTTGGAAGGTGTATCAGGATACACAGCTGTTTACAAATAAACACAACAGACAACCACCACTCAGTCACAACAAATGGGGTCAAAGAGAACAAGACACAATCATGGTTAGTGGGTAGGTCCGATCCTCCATTTTCACATTAACTTCACTAATAAATACGTCTTATTCAACAAAGGAAGGGTTAAATACATTTCTTTCATCTCTTGGTTGAAAAGTCTCTCAACCCCACCTCCTTTAGAAACAAAAGCTTCACTCCAGTATTATCATAACGTGGTGTGAGTGGGATATTGAACTAAGTGAGACATACAATGCTGGGGAGGACGGAAATTAGCAATACTGCCCAAAGACCCCAACCATATCCATTAAACTTAGCCACGGAAACAACAGCTTTCATCATATGCTAACCGCAGGCATAACTATTATTTTTTTTTTTACTTAGTAGGTTCACCTGAGGTGTTTTTAGCACTATGGGGCTTATTTAAAGTTCGGTGGGGTGTACTCAGCTCTTCCAGGTCTGCAGACAGATGCGCTCTGCACCGCTGGACTACAGCCCACCTCTTTTTAGATGGAGCATTCGAGACCTCTTGTATATACTTTAGTATATACTTATATGTGTATGTACTTTGTGGGCTCTGGAGATCAGCCCTAGGACTTGTCTGCTTCCGCTTAGGGACTTTTTTTTCTGTTCAACTGTCTTGATAGAAAACGACCAGTAGAGGTCAGTAAAATGCCAGAATTGCTTTCTGCTGAGGGACTTTTTTTAAATTTTTCTGGCAACTGACTCTATTTAACTTTCTCGATAGAAAACGACCAGCAGAGGTCAGTAAAATACCGGACTCCCTTTAGCATTCTCTATATTCCAGTCCATAGAAATTGTCTTCGACCAGCACCCGTAGACAATAGTATTTTTTTCAAATCTTGTATTTTCAGTGATATGACCACCGAAGGCCCTGATTTTATATTAAAAACAGAGCTTTGGACTATACCATTTCCAGCTGAAAGGCTATATTTCTATCCATGTGTTCCCATACCTGGCGTGTCACGCAGTTTGGTGCTTACTTTCCCTCCATGTTAAAGAACAGTAGATGTTTCAGCACCCAGGCTAATGTGCTGCATTGCTAAATGCATATAAGGTCCCAAAGGCAAGACCGATTGCATTGCAAATGCTTGTTAGACTTCTCAGGGAGGCAGGGAGCTAGACTTTTGGAGGGGTGCTGGCGATTGCAGCCCGAGACGGTAGGTTACGAGGCGGGGTGGCGGGGGGGACGCCGCCCCCAAAACTCGTGCCGCCTGGTGCAAACCGCCCCATCCCTTGCTACGCCACTGCAAAAACCAAATCCCAAAACAGGCGTTTGTTGCTGCAAAAAAAAAAATCCCCACCATGGAGAGAGTTTTATCCCCAGCAATCTGGTCATTATTACAATTTCCTGTTCAGGACCGCCTGGTTTTACATCATGTGACACATATGAGTAAATGACGCCTATGGGTAAGCACATCTTACTCATAGGTTACATCAAGTTACTCGTAGGGTACATCAACGTACTCATAGGTTACATCAAGTTACTCATAGGGTACATCAACTTACTCATAGGTCACATCAAGTTACTCATAGGTTGCATCAACTTATTCATAGGTTACATCAAGTTACTCATAGGGTACATCAACGTACTCATAGGTCACATCAAGTTACTCATAGGGTACATCAACGTACTCATAGGTCACATCAAGTTACTCATAGGTTGCATCAACTTATTCATAGGTTACATCAATTTACTCATAGGTTACATCAACATACCCATAGGTTACATTTCATTTACCTTTGTAATTCTATTCTCCTCTCGCCCATCATTTTAGCTCCACGGATGTTATGGCAGAAGAAAAAGCGCCTTGAAGCTCTCTCCACACAAGAGTTAGCCCTTCTTTATTTTTTGTTCTAAACAACATTGAGTGAAGGCCGTACTGATGAAGAGAAGGGCGTAAACGTTATGGGCCGTCACTCGCTCACACTGCGCTGTGTTCACGTGACTTCTGGTACTTACACCTCTCACGTTAGAATGTCCAAATCACTTTTACAAGTACTAGAATGTAAATTTCACTACAACTCTGGGTGAAGGACCCACACGTGACACAGAAACACGTGGAGGTATCCGTCATCCGCTGTTTACCACAATCAAACCTTTTCAATTGTGAAGCTGGGGGGTGGGGAGGGGAGGAGTGTGTGCGTGTGGGGGAGTGTGTGTGTGTGGGGGGAGTGTGTGTGTGGGGGGGAGGGTGTCAACAGCAGTGAAGAAAAGTGAAAAAAGAAAGTAGGAAGACGAGAGTTTATAACTGTACTCTCAAGTGAATATACGTTTACCTTGAGCGCCATCTACTGGCTTTTTGTGGGAATATATAGACAATGCTTTGCAGAAGAAATTTTATATTCGCCCACCTTCTAAAACCGAAAAAAAAACTAACCCCAAACACAGTTTTCTTTAAAATGCTCCCAGTAACATGGAATTATAGTCATGTCCTTCTTTCCAGCATTCCAGTGGTAGGAACATTTTTAAAAAAGCAAGCATGGGCAATGGCAGTAGGCCTGGCTTATGAATCAAAATGCCTTTTGATGGGTTGGGCACTCAATAAGTCATTATATATGCACTCTGTCACTCACCTTTGCACTCATGCTTCTACTTATTCATCCATAAACTCATTCTTGCACACACCCTCTGACACAACTGCAATAAAACACACACAAACTCAGCAACATGTGCAAGATAAATTAAAAGAATACAAGTAGAAAAAAAACATCCAGACATTTAAACACAGCAGGAATATGCTTGCAATAATGAAACTCAAACTAGCAACAGGTATCTATCTTGCAGTGGTATTGTATATATAGCCTATTATTGTTCCCGCTTATACCCAGGGCCACTGGAATTATGTGATTCTGCAGCCACTGTTTTTTTTAGCACAATTAAGGATTTGATGCGTTTACCCCATAATCTATCATCTGCTGCATAATCTGCAAATTTAAAGAAAAACTAATTTTGTTTCCAGATCAAACGGATCAAAGTTACTAAAAACGTGACGATAAGTGTTTGCACGCATTGAGAGACACTTCGAAAGTTTAACTGGTTCTCTTTCAGTTAATAATTTATTTATTTGGTTGTGAAACTGGTACTAATGAGGTGAAATATTTGCCCTGACAGTATTCCATGGATAAAAAAATAAATAATGAAGTTATACTATAAAAAATATGCCGCATTATGCCACATAATTTGCCTTTTCTTGCAGCATAATTTAGTCATTCCTGCCACATCATTTTGGCACTGTCTTGTCGCATAATTCCAGTGGCCCTGCTTATAGCCTGTCACAATAACCAACTCAGGGCCAGTATTGAACGTAAGCTTTCCTACATGGCAACAATTAGACACACAGTCATAAAATTACAAAGGCCTACAAATTTACAGTTGGCAAAGCAAAATACTACCTCGCCTAAGAGGGCCTAACAAGGATTCTCACTGAGTATTTCATCTATATCTATGGTTTGTCACAGGGGTAACCAACACCAAAACCATTCCCTACTACAGTATTCTGTGAGCTTCCATGTAACACAATCCTTCTCTACAGGCTTTCATACACGGTATTAACAATCCACCCTGAAATGAATTGATGTTAAGATATGTTTTTCACAATGGGCTTTTTGCCTTCATCATAACATTTCGCAATAAACAGATCAGGCCTATAGCTATGATCATTGCTTTGCCACCATATCCGACTCGCTCCTGCTGTATTTAATACACACTACACAAAAAGCCAAAAAGTGCAATACAACCACTCTTTTTAGTGGAAGCACATGACTATGGCCCAATAAAGTTTTGAACTCATGGGAACCAACATGTGGGTGGAGCCTAAACCTCTCTCTCCATAGTACTCTGAAAGCTCTTTTTTGTTGATCACATAAGGTCTGGCAAAAGCTGCGCTGTTAAGCCAGACCTAAAAATACATACAGATTAGTGTAGCTGAGGGCATGCCATACTGCTCTCAAACACTCAACTGCACCCTGAAGGCTAAAGTTGAAGGTGGAAAGGGAATGGGAGGGGTGCTGGGAGTGGAAAACAACAATACATTCCTCAGGTCTGCCCTCCTTCCATAGGAAGCCATTCTGTTGCTGGCTCAGGCAGCTGAATAAAGGAACAAAATACATGCAAAAAGAACAATTGATGGACAGAATGCAGCACAATGTCATGCATTCACCCCAGTACAGAGATCTGGGCCTAAATCCATCGTTTTTTTGCTCCCCATGTCATTCCAGTTTAAACCCAGCCATATGCAAATCAGTCTTGACCCTGCGCCCAATGGGAACAGTTCAGCCGAACTGCCAGGCCAGGTCCTCCCTGGACTGGAAACAAGCATCCTAGGGCCGGTTTTGGGGTTTCACCCCTCATCAGCCAGGATAGCTTGACTCCATTGTGAAAAGTAACCCGTCCGCCAAGATCTAAGTCAGGCCCTTAATCTGCCACCAGAAACGACACAGTTAACTATCCATTATCCAGCTATAAACCATCTCCTTAACTTGACATGAAAATTAGTGCACAAATATCCCGCAGCCATGCACACAACACCTAACAATAAATAACCAACCATGACGCCTGTCTTCAAAGGCAGGTGTGAGATGAAGAGCTCACTGTGGCAAGTCTCTACCAATTCTAATGACACTTCGCGTATCCTGGGGGTGGGGGCAGGCTGGGGGCTTGGGCTTTCAAAATAAAATAAAAAGACATACCTGCCGCTCCGCTCCCGCTGCCGGCCGCCTCGTTGCTCCTCTCGGCCCGGAAGTGGATGGGCTTCACTGCACAGGCTCCCCGCCCAATCCAGACGCTGCTCTCATGCTATAACTAGCATGAGAGCAGCACCTGGATTGGCCTGAGTGGGCTGGTTTGACGCTTGCACAGGCACAGGGAGCCTGCAGCTTTTCTCGAACCCGGCTGACAACACAGCTGGGTTGGAGAAACCTAAGTGCGCTTGTCTGTTTGGCCGGCCTAAGTCGGCCGGCCAAACTGACATGCACACTTTTAAGTGCCTACCACTACTCGCTACTGCTGATGTGACACTCATCGACATGGCCCTGCCCCCGCCCTAACCTCAGCTCGACTGGCAATAAGGTAAGAAAAATAAAATAATAATAAAATGGTTTTATTACCCTTTTATTTTTCAGTGGGCGACACTCCTCTGCCATAGAGGAGGAGCCACCCCTACCAGCTGCATACTATGCTTTACCTTATACTTTGTCCTTTTCACTAATCCTTTTGGCCCAGTTTTGTGCAGAGAGGTGCACTGATGTGTCACTCCCTGGTCATTCAAACGTCTGTGCATTTCTTATAAAGAAACTCCACTTGATTGTCAGTAAATATTTCTTTGAATAAATTCCTCTCCCCGAGTACCTAAAAAAGCTGACCACCTTCCCAGTCATCATATCCTTTGCAAACTCCATCATGGGTTCCTTGGACTAGTATTCTACCAATACAAATGTACAATGCAACCATCCACCAATGCCTGCCACACACCCAGAATGTCTAACCCAACCAGAGACTTGGCTTTCCTGTGACCTCTCCTGGATTATGAGTTGGCACCTTTGCCACACGAACGTTATCACACCTGCTTCATGCCTCCTAATTGTTCACCCCCCCCCCACCTCTGCATTCTTACTGTGCCACCTATACCTGTTGTCTCAACCTGCACATTGTTCCTCCAGATATCTTCTTTTTTTTTGGAAACAGATTATTTTGCGTTTTTAAAGCATGCAATAGTATGATCATTACATTTGTTACTGATCTCCCTAGATCTAGGAGCTTACAGTGTCTATACATACAGCAAGTCATATCGGTGCAACGTTATCAACCCTTAAACCGGCCCCCCCGATATCCCTCATGGGTCAAGCTTCCACAAAATGTCCTCACATCTGCGCATCTCTCATTAAACCTAGTTTTTTTTCTCCCTTAACTCAATGGCCACGGATTTAAACACTTCTATTTCCCTTCCTGCTTTGATCCAGCCATCTTGCAAGAGTTATCTCACCTTGAGCAATGGTGCATCCTCCTCACACTCATTTAAGCACCTATCAGCACCCATTACTTCTTCAGAGGTCCACTCAGTTGCCAACTGCCTCCACCATTGACTCATTCCCGCCTTTCTTCACTGTCACCCTTGACAACCTCTCTACTCCAATAATCGTCCTTACTAACCACATATTCTATACAAATATTATATCCCTGCAAGTTAGAAATCCAATTCTCCATTCTTGAGTACCTTTTCCGTGATTTGCAAGTAATAGTTCTATGGAACAACATCTTGTGATCCATACACATCTTGTATGACATGCCCCACACATGGGTCCTGACGTCAAGAGATGCTCACACCACCACCAATGTCTTTTGCACAATTGCAGAGGACGGGGCTTATTGACAAGCCCCTTGCGTCGCCGGTGTGTCACTTTTTGTCACGCACTGGCGGCGCATCATGCTGCCCTATATTTACAAGGACATGTAAAGCCACTATGCGTGGCTTTTCGTGTCCTTGTAAGTAATGCCCCTTTGCACGCAGCACTATGCGTGAAAGGGGCGTGCCATGGGTATTGCTGTGGCTGTTCCCACGCAACACCCATTTCTTCTGCTGCATTTCCAGATATATGAGAGATCGTAAACCTGGAAATGCGTCAGAATGCTACGCCTCCCAGGTGGCATAGGGAGGCGCAACGAGGAGACATTTTTTCATTTCTCCTCATGTTTTCCTCTTTCTATGCGTGCTGCATTTTGCAGCACGCATTCAAAGAGGAAATCACCTCTTGTGATTGTTTTTCTGTAGGAAGGTGTCCCTTCCTGCACAAAAACGATCATCCCCGCAACGCAGGCACCCTTGCACCATGGTGCAAGAGTGCCAGCGTCGGCGCATGGCAGCCCATTGTGCACCAGTGCAGGGGAGAGTAAAGGGATTTGTCATATAATTGTAGATATGACGCATCCCTTTGCTTCCAAAGTAAAGCAGTGCGGCGCAGCCAAATGGCTTGCGGCACCGCAGTACGTTACTTTGTTGTAGATAAGGCCCAACATCTTTTCATTCTCATTCAAATGCTCCAGGCACAATACAAAACTATAACATTGTTGCCATTTTGGTAGTCAGTGAGTTGAGCACCTAGAACATGCTTGCTGGCTCGTTCACAATTATTATTCAGCTCTTATTATAAAACACAAAGAGCTGAGGGGCTTCCCTAACAAAATTCTCCATCACCTCCAATTCATCCGAACAGTTTTCATTCCAATCATACATTCATCCCTTCCTTAATAAACATCTCAAAGCTTTAGTTGTATGGATCATTCAATCAATCAGCATTTGTAAGTGTATCACTGACACCCATAGGGGTATCTGGGCGCTGTGTCTCCGTCGTCGAAGAGCCAGGTCTTGAGTCTCTTTCTGAAGTCTGCCAGCGAGGAGGCTGTGCGGAGCTGGAGGGGAAGGTCGTTCCAGGTCTTGGCAGCGATGCAGGAGGAGCGGCCACCGCTGCTGCTGTGACGGATGCTAATACAATTGCCAATGAATTTTGAGAAATATACAAATATACAAATAGGCCAAGATGCGACCTGAGGTGATTCTTGTGATTTGAATGTCTACATTCAAAATAATATCCACCAGCTTCTCTTTTTTGTCTTATTCCCATACTCCAGACTATTGGTCTTTAGTAGGCACCCTCACACCATGTTCTTCCTCTGTTGCTTCATAAAAGAATGCATTATTCTGGAAATAGCTTACATCCCTCAACCCCTCAGAATAGGTGTTTGTCGTCCTTTGAGACACCACTGAATCTTCTGCCAAGCAGAATGCACCAGAACCAATGTTCCCTCTAATTTTTTTCCTCTGTGTGCGGCAGTGTAAGGTCTCTGTGCGCTACAACCAAGACTATGTGCGCCAGGAACCAGACCACGCGTGGGGGTGCAGCGCCAAATATCACTCCAAACTTTTGCTTAAAAAAGTGAAAAGACAGTGCATTTCCACACATGCAGCACCACATGAATGGTCTTAAAGCAGGTTTTCAATTTAGATACACATGCCAAGACATGAATTGGTTACACAGGCAGTACACTTCGGGTTCAGGAAAACACAGGACTCCAATGGTGGTACCGTAATACGATTTTACTAAAGATCCTCAACTCGAGCACTGTTCATAGGGTAGGGAAATGTTAGGAGCCTATACAAGATCGCATATATACACAATTACATAACATATTTATAATTTGATGTGCAAGCTACGGTGTGGATATCCCGTCAGAGATAGTTTGTGAAATGTGTGACATCCAGGAAAACATGTAGTGTGGTAGAGGGCCATTCACACAAGTCAAGTGCCATCACTGTTAATAGGAGCATGGCTGCGGGGCAGATTGTGAGCCTTTTTGAAAGTATTTATGCTATTCGCTGCAGCAGTTATGCATGTACAAGGCGCTGCACATGAATACTTTCGAAAGGCACACAATCAGTCCTGCAGCTGCGTTCTATTAACAAAAGAAATGCAGAGTCTCAAACACGACGTGTGCTTTCAAAATCCTGAGTTTTTAAACAACCAAAAGGCTGAGGACCTTTTTCTTGCTGAATTTTTATGGTGCCTAAGATTACTCTAATATGACCCTTGTATATGTTTTAATATTGTTGTAGGAGATGTTTGGAGTGTACTTCTATGGTTTTTATTAACCGAATAAAGTGAATATGACTGACTGAGAATCCTGAGTTTGCGCTTCTCTAGACAAAACACTCTAAAAACATACATTCTGCTAGCATGAATGACATGGTAGTCCTACACCTTGTAATCCCCATTGTTTTATGTAACATTTCCTGTACTCTGATTTACACACTTATAAGCCTTCATGTCTGTGTAATATATGCGTGATGTAAAGTGATCCGACATCCTACACTGGTATGAGAAGCACTATAAAATAAATGAAATATATATGAGAGAGGGTCTATGGAGAGATGAGGGGCACTCTTGGAGAGTGGCAGTGGGTGAACTTGTGGAAAAGAGAGCTATGAGAGGAGGGCACCAAAAAAAGAATGTTGCACCAGGTGTCACCCGCGAAAGCTGGTCATGTGCAGCTGTGTCAACCTCTCAAAGTTAATTTTTGTGAAAAGATGGAATCTTCTTGCTGTAGACTGCAGCGTTCATCTTCATTTGGCAACTTCAACAATTGCCAAATACTGCGGGAAACAGTGCTTAATTTGTAAAACAATAAGTGCCGGGGCTCAAAGCTTAGCTCAGAAGATGTGCATTGTTTTCTGTCTGTGGCTCTGGATGAAAGTTTGTTGAGGAAAAATATGTAACGGTCCCCAGAAATTAGTGCTGCTGGGCGTGGGATCACTGGATTCACTTGAAGATGACTAGTACAAAGCAATTGGGCCAGGCTGTGGTTCAATTTATAGCAGGACCTCACCCGAAGCTGACAAGTTTTGGATAATTTGTGGCAAAATCGTACAGCTACGGCGGTATTCTTGAATGTTTCATGTTAAAAAAATATTACTTTCAATAAACATCACTCAGTTCCATGAAATAATCGTTTACTCGCCATTGAAACACTTTAATATGATGAAAAATCCATGTTTTTCTATTTTCTAGTCTACCATTTTCCTCACATTTGTTACCCGAGTTACATCTTTTATGGCTCGGCTCGTGATCTGGCTCTTAGAGCCAGGCCAGACCCAGGTTCAGCTCTCCCCAAGGCTGTCCGTGTCCCCTAAGAAATGTAGTCTCTTCTATGCCCTTTGATGCTGCAGCACCTGCCCCACCCCAACTTCCAACGCAAGTCTGGGCCGGAGCTGTGAATCCTGCTGTCTGTCCAGCACGTTCTAGATTCTCCTCCAGGTCTCTGGGTTCCGTGGCTTGAATGGAGTTCTAGACTGAGCTCCCGAGATGTCAGTTTCACATCTCTGTAATGCACATTAGAGTCTGCCCCACAGTTATAAGTTCCTGCTCTGCGTCTTACATGGCTTAGAATTTGCACCAACGCTACGGATTCCAACAGTTTGCACAGCACTTTATAGATAGTGCCGTGTGGTTCTGCTGCAGCTCTTAGCACGAATCTCCATAGCGCCTTCTTCTTAGACTGTGGCACTATATCTTTGAAAACCACTTTCCACAGCTTCCTATCGATTGAAGCCTTTCTATTCGTCAACCAATGCGTTCCACCGCCTGTGTCTAACCGCTGGGTTCTAGTTAATGGTGCAACTCATTGCAGGGCCTACTCCGGGGGTCTGGAACATTTCTTCCTACGAATTGCAATAGACGCTTCCCGGGCGGTCATTTTACAACTTTAGACAATATGCCCTAGAACCATTCTTATTCTCTAAGTTCTACATGTTCAAACACAATGTTCTAGAGACTGTTAGTGCTTTCTATTTTCACTCTTTGCACAACATATTGTAAGGTAGCTCTATAGGCCAGCTGTTCATGTAGCGCTTTCAAGGTACTAGACGTTTCTAATGGTAGACTGTGTGCTGTGCAAGTCCTAATGAACGTTGTGTTCCAGACTGTCTTACAACACTTTTGAGATTTGCTTGCTGAGTTTTGAGCTGTCGCTCTTACAAGAATATGTTCTAGAGCATGTCACTAATCCCTGTTCTTACCCAAAAAAATATGAACAATGTCTTACTTTAATGTAACTGGTACCTGTGTAAAGCGTTCCAATACCTTCAGGTTAGAGTTAGCACAATATGGCATTGCAAAAAAATGACGAAGTTGCCTCTAGGCTCTACTTTCGTTTCAGGGCACTTAAACCCAGGCAGTGGAGCTAGTGTGGCGTGCTCGTGCTTTCTTAATAAGCACATGCCACTACAGGACATGGGTTCGAAGGGATCTGTTGACTGGCTGTAAAAGGGGTACATGGCAGCTACTATTCCCACCAGGATCACTTCGCTCTGCCGCTCTCCTGTTGCTTTTGCATCCCCTCCAGCCCCTGTTGTTTTCATATCTCCTCCTGTGTTGCTTTGCCGGTTGCCCCCCCCCCCCCAATCCTTCCCCGTGTGCTTCCACTGCCCACACCCACCTTTAAAAAAAAGCATTTGCAACGTAATAGCTCTCGCATTGCTGAAGGTTTGAGCTTTTGGAGTTGCATTATTATTAGCAACACCAATAGCTCAAACGTTCAGCAATGCGAGACCTATTGCATTGCAAATGCTTGTTTTTCTTTTCTTTAGTGCAAGCTGCGGGGCTGATTGTGACCCTTTGAGGTAGTATTCAGGTCAATTGCAGCGACCAGGGGCGCCGAAATTAACATGAATACTAACACAAAGGGTCACAATCGGCCCCGTAGCTGTGCACAATTAAGAAAAGAAAAGCAGTCTCCCCAACACAGCGTGTGCTAAAGCACACGTCGTGTTGGAGGCACTGTTTTTCTTTTCTTAACAGTGCAAGCTGCGGGGCTGATTGTGACCCTTTGAGGTAGTATTCATGTTAATTGCAGCTCACAGGGGCGCCAAAATGAACATGAATACTAACACAAAGGGTCACAATCGGCCCCGTAGCTGTGCACAATTAAGAAAAGAAAAGCAGTCTCCCCAACACAGCGTGTGCTAAAGCACACGTCGTGTTGGAGGCACTGTTTTTCCTTTCTTAATAGTGCAAGCTGCGGGGCTGATTGTGACCCTTTGAGGTAGTATTCATGTTAATTGCAGCGCACACGGGCGCCGCAATTAACATGAATACGGTCTTGCAGGATTAGATGTCATTGTGTGCGGGCTAAATTCAGCACACTGCGCGCTTGGGGTGACTTTGGTGCGCGCGCACGCGCCCGCGCGTCTTATTGGGAACAGTGACCAGAACTGATATCCACTGATCGGTGTCACAAAGGAAGCGACATGGCACACTGATGGTTATAACATTATATGATGATAAGTGGACAAGAGGTCAAAAGATGAGAGTGAATTACACTTCCCCAACACACCGAACATTTTATCAATATTAGGCAGTATCCACCACAAAAATCTGTACACATCTTTATCCAACAATCTGTCTTATAGACAACATGAAGTATCTCCGCCTACACGCCTCAATGAAGCTAACAAATCCTTTCGCCACAGCAGATCACTAGCCACCTTCAATGCACTCTGATGCTAAAAGTCACACTGTGCACCTTGTGCACCACTCGTGGTACCCATCGTTTCAGGATATTGTCATGGTGAGACCCGTCAATCTTTAAATACCTGAGGACACTAAACATTCTAATCTTCGAGCCTGTGAAGCTTCTTCTCCAACCAAGTGTAATCCCAATCATATATACAAACACAACGTGGCTGAAAGCACTCAACCTAAAATGAGTACCCCTCTCTTCACACAAAGATCTTGTCATGAATACAACATTTCTCAAAGTTGATGTGTGATACAAGCACCTAGAACCTCAATGTGCTGTCCCCAAAGGCTCATGGGTTGAAATCCGGAAGAGTTTTTTCCTTGTTCTTGCTCTGTTGTACCAACGCCTTTTCCATCCAACTTCTGTCGCAATTGTGAATCCACAAACGCCATCGATTCAGCCCTTTCCAGGTCATCACCACCCATTTAGGATCTTGCCACCTCCATGTCTCCATCACTTACATGTAACATGTAAAAAACTTTCCCCACCATTTTCGTTCCCATCCTTTCAAACCACAGACAGCAGAGCCTTAGGCATCACACATGTTTCTCAGGCCTTTGACAGCAAACGTCAGTCCTACAAGCTAAGCCCTCAGATAGAAGCGCTATCAGGCAGGCTACACAGATCTCAGGGATTCAAGCTTCTGACAGCAAAGGTACCCATTACATGACACATAGCTTGCAGGCTGGCAATCTTACAGGTCAAGGAATCAAAGCTTTCCCTCAAGTTACTTCAGAGAGCCTCACTTTACAATATATTACACACATTTATCAGGCTTGGAACAGCATAGTTATCATTCGGGGTTCAGAAATCAACCAGGGCAACCTCTCATACAGAAGAATTATCCAAGGTGTTTTACTATCTTAGAGGTTCAGGCTTCGGGTATTCAAGCCATCACACATATTTATTTTGACAGGTATACATTTCTCCTTCTGATAGACTTGGAGCTAACCTTCCAATAAAGTGACAGTAAAGTCACAAAATTCAGATCGAAGAGGTATCCCACATGTTACAAAGGCCTCTCAGTCGTAAGGTAGTGCAACCTCTTGTGGTGTCCTATGCATTGCCTTGTATTTTAATTATTGTATTTCTTGTGTTCCCCTCTTGCCTCATTTATGGTATAGAATGTTAGGATTGTTATGCTCTTATATTCAGTGTCTTGCTGTAATAAGAATGTTGGGGAACAGTGGATTAGAACATCAGCTTCAGTTGGTGCTGATCCTCTGGGCCCGTTAGATCTACATACCTGCTACTGGAATAAACCTTTCTACTCTACTCAAACTGTGGTGGACTACATCTTTACATTTGGCAACGATCTTGGGATTGGACCTGCTCTCCAGGAAAACGCAGCTCTCTTCCAGCGTTTCCACTTTCTTGAGGTACTGCATTTTTATTTTGCTTCTCAACGGGCCCAGAGATCGTTTTGTCTCCCTGCCTTCACAGTTCACATGACTCTGCGCTGTCCGTTTTATCTTCAGTTCAAATTCCGAACTAGCGTACTTGTTTTCAGCACCGTTTCCACCTTGACTTTATTTCCAGCTTGAAAGTCAAGCCAATGTTAACACGCGTCCGTGTTGACTTTAAATAAAAAAATAAAAAAATCTTCGTGTCTCCTCTCGAGCGTCCTCTCGAGCGCAACTTGATTCTACTCACGCTCGCATTCTCCAAGCATCTTGGTTTCCCTGGATACCTTCCTCGACGTCACTATTCCTTGTTGTCCAGGAAACCAAACAGAGGCAGCGCTCTACGCGCTTTACCGTGGGATACCGCTCCGGTCTCTGCGCCTGCCAGTCTTCCATTGCACACAGTGTGTTGTGCAGTCTTCAGTACACACAGTCATGGGATACCGCTCCGGTTGCTACGTACCTGCCAGTCGTCTGTCGCACACAGTGTTGTGCAATCTTCAGTGTACACAGCTGTGGGATACCGCTCCGGCTGCTACATGTCTGCCAGTCTTCCGTCGCACACAGTGTGCTGTGCAATCTTCTGTATACACAGCCGTGGGATATTGCTCCTGCTGCTACGTGCTGTAAATTCTGCAGTCTATCTTTTCCAACACTACTCCAAAATATTTGCTCCTGTATGGTAAATGCTGACTTTGTTGCATCACTTCTTACTATTAAGGAAGTGCAACAACTAAAGGATCTGCAGTCTATTTTTTCTAACACTACTCCAATTTTTTTTTTCTCTTTTCTTACACCATGCAAACGGTTACTCCTCCCAATTTTCTTTTACAAGATCCTGGAGAATCACCTTTAAAATGGCGATTGTGGTTCAGATCTTTTAATGCTTATCTAGGAGCTATTGATGGTATGAAGTTCAAACCAGATAGAAAACGTAGTCTTCTTTACTATTATCTAGGTGTTGAGGGCCAAAATGTTTATGATCACTTACCTGTTTATGTTGGCCATGACAGTGGTGACATGGATGAATACCAATTAGCTCTTAAACAACTGAGTACATATTTCGAAGGTAGAGTTAATTTGGTTGTCCTCAGACACAAATTTTTTACTCGTGTTCAATCTCCAAGTGAATCCATAGACACTTATGTTACCGCTTTAAAGGTTTTAGCTAGTTATTGTGATTTTGAGGATTTTACTTCTCAATTAATTAGAGATCAAATTGTTTGCAGATGTTATTCTAAAAGAATTCAACAGAAATTACTCTCATGCAAAAACCCCTCTTTAGATGAAACTATTGACATCGCTAAAAGTATTGAGCGGTCTGAGTTTTATGCTAAACAATTAGAATCCAACACTTGTTCCACGGTAGCTACCACTAGTTCTCGTTCCTCCGCTCAGTCTCTTAGTGATGTCAAGCAAAGAAAAGGTCAAGATTTTTCTGACAAGAACAAGTCTTCTACACTTGTTCCTTCTGGTTTTCACTGTTACAGATGTGGCTCTCCGTCTCATCTTTCCAATTTCAAAAATTGTCCTGCGATTTCCCAAGAATGTTACAAGTGTAAAAAGACTGGTCACTTTGGAAAAGTGTGCAGAGGGGGCAAACGTTTTCCTGTTAGAAGCGTTCATGATCTTCCTTCTAATGAAATTCCTGATGAACCTGATAAAAGAATGGAAGAATTATCCTTATCTGTTGTCTCTGTGGAATACTTGAACATCAACAATGTACATTCAGATAAAAAATTTGGTGATCCTCTTGTTCAAGTATCCATACAGTCTCATGATATTTCATTACTTATTGATTCAGGTGCCAGAATCACCATTATCTCTATTGATAAATTTAAACAATCTTGGTCTAATATGGTTTTGCTACCCCCTGATGTCATTACTACTGCATTTGAGGGTAGCAGAATTGATCTTGCAGGCTATTTTTGGGCTGACATAATGTTTCAAAACAAAACTATCCATGGCAAAGTTTATGTTGCTCTTAAAGGTATCAATGTTTTAGGTTGGTGGCACCAAGCTGAATTTGGCATCATCATAAGACCAGGTCAGAAAAATCCTGATTCTTTGGTTAATTCAATTTCTGATTCTGTTCAATGGAAAGATAAATATTCACAAGTTTTTGCCAAAAAGATTTGAAAAATAAAAGATTTTGTCCATTCTATTAAAGTTAAAGAGTGTGAATCCCCAGTTAAACACAGATTGAGGAATGTGCCTCATAGTATAAGAAGTGACCTTACCACTATGCTTAACAAAATGATTGATGATGGCATAATCGAACATGTTGATGCCACTCTTTGGTTATCTCCCATTGTTTTAGCCAAGAAAAGGTCTGGAGAACTTCGTTTATGTATTGATTTAAGATCTCTCAACAAAGCTATCTGGGTAGAGAATTTTCCGTTACCTTGTATTGATGATCTCATCACTGCTGTAGGTCAGTCCAAATGGTTTTCCAAATTGGATTTGCGTTCGGCGTACCATCAGGTAGTACTTGACGAAAATTCCCGTCATCTTACAGCTTTTGTAACACCTGATGGCACATTCAAATTTTGCCGGATGCCATTTGGACTGGCATCGGCTGCTTCTGTTTTCCAAAAAGTCATAACTATGATGTTCCAACATGTTCCCAATGTATTTTTTCAGTGAATGAGATCGAATATCTTGGTCACATGGTCAAACCCAAACCAAGCATAGTTGAGGGTATTGTTAATGCTCCACACCCTGTGGACAAAGATCAATTGCGATCTTTTCTAGGTCTTTATGAATTCTATTCAAAGTTTATTAGGAATTTTTCCAGTCTCACTGAATGATTTAGAAACCTTTTGAAAAAGGGTTCAGAATTCATTTGGACTTCTACATGTCAAGAACACTTTATTTTAATTAAAGAGTGTATTTTATCGGCTCCAGCTCTTCAAGCTTACGTGGAGGGTCGTGACACCTTCATAACTGTTGACTCCAGTGCCTATGGTTTGGGTGCAGTTTTATCCCAAATGGATGGTGGAAGGGAAATCACAGTAGGATTTGCGTCTAGAAGAATGAAAGAAGTTGAATTAAGATATTCAGTTATTGAGAAAGAGATGCTTGCCTGTGTATGGGGCGTTGAAAAATTTAAATCTTATGTCTGGGGAAGAAAATATTGGCTTAGGACGGACCATAAACCCTTAGTAGACATTCTTTCTGGCTCTAAAATCAAAAAATCCACGGCCAGACTGGCTAGGTTATCCACCAAACTTCTAGAATTTAACTTTGCTGTACTTCATATTGCTGGTGGTAAAAACATCAGGGCGGATTTCCTATCCAGACTTCCAATGGATAATCCCCTTACTACCACTGATATTTCTGATGATATTGAAGAGTGCATTATTGCCAATGTGGATGATACTGTAATTTGTCCTGATATGTCACTTTGGCAAGATGCTATATCCAATGACCCCATCTTGAGGCAGGTGATGGATTTTGTAGTTAAGGGATGGCCTAAAGAGAAAGCCCTTTCCGTTGAATTACAACCATACTGTAAAATTTCCAATGAACTTTCTATTGAGAATGATCTGCTGGTCAGAGACAATAAACTCATTCCTCCTGCTGTATTCAAAGTGAGAATAATGGAAACAGCTCATTCTGGTCACTTGGGCATGAATGCTACCAAGCGCAGAATCAGAAATGATTTCTGGTGGCCCAGTATGGACCGGGATATTGATAATTTGGTCAATAATTGTGTACAATGTTGTTACAGTGATAAGCATCTCACTACTAGTACTCCTATACCCAAACCTGTTCCGTGTCCAGCCGGGGTTTGGCAAAGAATCTCTGTGGATCTTCTTGGTCCGTTTCATGTTTTGCCTAACTGCATGAGGTATTTCATTGTGCTTATTGACAATCTTTCCAGATGGGTGGAAGTAAGAGGGGTATCTGATTCCAATTCCAAAGCTGTCATTCGTTTTCTGCAAGATATTTTTTCGAGAGAAGGGGTTCCGGAAGAGATTTTAACTGATAATGGAGTGCAATTCACTTCTGTTTCCATGCAAGAATTTTTGGCCAAACTGGGTGTTAAACATCTACGCACACCTCTTTATCATCCCCAATCCAATGGGAAAGTTGAGAGGTTCAATAGGGTTCTGGTTGAATGTATGCAAAGTACTCTCAATAGTCATGGTGATTGTGAAACTGCTGTGCGAAACATGATTTGGGCACATAGGACCACCCCCCACTCGGTTTCAGGTTCCATTCCTTTTGAATTGATGAGGGGGAGGAAAGTTTCCTCTTCTTTGTGTCCCTTCTGGAAACTCAATGTTTTTAATGATCAATTTTCTGTTTCTGCTGAAGCTTCTAAAGCTAAAGTTACTTCTGACAATTCCAATCGCCTTAGATTTGATCAACTTTGTCAATCTGGTAAAAGAAAGGTGATTAGGTTTTCTATTGGAGATTTGGTGAGGGTCAAAGATCCTTTATTACTACAAAAAGGAATGTCGAAATTTAGACAACCTCACCACATTGCTGAAATTAAAGGACATGCTGTTCGACTTGACAGGTGGAAGCATGGCCTTGTGATTGTTCCAAGACTTCCAACTAACCACCCAGCACAATGGTCTGTTACAAGGCAGCCAACAGAAGCAGGACATCCCCAGTGGATAACCACAGTTAACCAAATGAGGCAAGCTTCCAATGCAATGCTCTGCTTGCAGTAGGAACTTACAGGATATTTTAGTGCCATAAACTAGGTACATTTTTGCACCATCTCCCTTTTTCGGAAGGTATTGGTGTGCACCCCTGCTCAATGTATCTATGAGTGATGCCCCCTGGCAGGGGACTTTTGGTGCCCGCCTTTGTCACATGTGCAAAGAAAGGTCCCTGCATCCCACCACCTGTTAACATCAAAGCATTACTTAATTCTAATGCATTTTGTGTATTTTATTTGTGAGTCTGATGCAGCAGAAATATTTATTAGTATTATGCTCCTAGGTGTTTTATAAAGCATCAATTTTCTTACCTTATGGTATCAATTTTGTCGCCTTATGGAGAGTTCACTGTGCAGAGGCATTCACTGTGCAGAGGCATCTGAGCCACAAATATCTCTGCTAAGGTTCTCATATTAAGGATGACATGCAGGGGTAAGTGTCTGAAGGCCACCCTGGTGACAATCAAGCACTGTCCTGATGGTATTGACGCCTGGGGCTCACTCAATGCTTGCAGGTGGGTTGATCTAGTCCCAGAGATGGCTATTTATGGGATGATGTCCTTCTTAAAAGGACCAGCCTGCAGGCTGCTTTTAAATATTGGTTGTCTGGTTTGCTTTTTCAGAAGTGGTTGATCCAGATTTGTGAACCCAATGGATTTTACTTTTGCCTCTATACCTCTTGAGATTAAAGTTAGATTGAAAGAACAGGGTTGCCTTCTTTATCTGAGGCTACATTCAAGGATGTAACAAAAGATCAACTTCAGCAGATATTCTACACCAGTACATACCCATTTACATTTTCAAAACTTATGCAGATTATCTAGAATTTAACCATTTCGTCAAGTGGGAACTAAACAGGTACGGTGCAATATAATCCAATTTCTTAAGGTTGAGACAAATTCTGACTGCTTCACTTTGTAATCTTTGAAGTGTCTGCATTGTTTTTTGTGCCAGTGCAGATACAGTAGTCTTGCCAAGAATGAGCAAGTAGCCAATCAGTTCAAAGTGGTGATTCATCTCGAGAGGAGGACTCTGCATTCAGCATTATTAGTTGATGAACAATGTTATTAGAATTCTGAGCTCATGAAAGGATCACTGCTATTTTCCTAGGCCATAGAAAGTTAGTGAAGTTTGTTGTAGGGTCACTGACTACAAGAATCTCAGTTTTTGATCCTTCTGGATACAGATTTTTTCTTTCATCCAACTGCATATATGCCTCAAGCATCTGGAGATCTTTTGATGTGGCGGAACCATGTCACGTAGTTGGATCTGTAGCTGGGTGTTGTCTGTGCACATTTGGAAATGAAATGGCTGCTACTTGAGCCAGGGGCCACATTTATATGTTAAAAAGAGATAGTAAAGATCCTTGGGGAATGCCATATGGGATGTTCTTCACTGAGGAGAAGAGCAGCCAATTAGGTTATTTTGACTCTACCCCAACAGGAAAGAGCAGCACCACTGAAGGTCCATACCTGTGATTCTGGCTCCCTTTTCCAGATGTTCCAACTAGATATTATAAGTCACTCTGTCACAGGTGCATAAATGTCTAGAAGGATCAAGAATTCTGGTTTCCTTCCACTAAGCAATGCAAGCACATCTCCCTGGACTTAGCTAAAGTCTAAATTCTGTCTGTTGGACTTGAAAGATGCGGTTCGCCTCCCTTCCTCCTGGAGCTGGTGTATGGTGTCCCTCGTATACTGTTATGGAGGTTCAGTTCCAGAGACATTATCTCTAACTGAACGCAGGTACCCTAGGAAGCATGTGCTTTTAAGACCAGTTGCTCTCACTCACCCGAAGGTGACATGCTTCATCATTGGGCTATGTACCTCGCCAGGCCGGCACTGCAATGCCTGGTGGGCCCCGCGAGAGGGCACTTTACAGGAGATCTTTTGATAAATACACCGGATTAGCACAGTAGGACAGTGGATGTTGTGTCCTAAAATGTGAGAAGATTGGTGAAAGTGTGACTATAAGATCAACTGTCAACCAGATGTCACAATATATTTAATGCGATCTTCCTGGTCGGTGTTGAGATTAAAAGCAGTGACAGAGAAATTGGGGAAATAATGGTCCCTATCCAGGCGCGGTCGGTGGTAGGAGTGCCGGTCGGGCGGTGACGTGGGGCGGGGGAGGGGCAGGGTGGGGGGGTAGTAAACTACGGATTAAGGCCGAATACAGGTAAGTAAACATTTAAATAAATAAAACGAATTTCGTTGTGAGCGCTGCATCGCCACATGCGATGCAGTGCGCGCAACGAAATTCGTTTTATTTATTTAAATGTTTACTTACCTGTATTCGGCCTTAATCCGTAGTTTACTACCCCCTACCCTGCCCCTCCCCCGCCCCACGTCACCACCCGACCGGCACTCCTACCACCGACCGCGCCTGTCCCTATCTCTGTAAGGAGGAAAGTGTTGGTCACCTATAGACCTGCTGATAGGCTATGGTCAATACCTCAGGTCAACATGTTTCATGCCTTGTGTAGTCATAGAGTGATCTGTTGGCATTTCATCAGGACCAAAACAGGAAAATAGGTAAATGTGACCTAATCTTCTCCATAGTTTGAGGAGCTCAGTAACTCAAAGCCCCACACCGTGCATAGGTGATAAGGTGTCTACTAGCATCTTACCACCACTGGCGAGCACTGTCTAACAGAGTGCTCTAGATACGGTAACCCTCCTGAAAGTCAGGGCAAATTGACCTATCTGATAGTGAGGACGCTACATCAGAGCCCGACTTGCCGACTCCGAAAAGTGCTAACTAGTACCTACCCCCATCCTCACCTCTGGAGGCGAGGACGGGGGTAGTTGCTAGTAAGTACTTTTCAGAGTTTTGAGTTACCGAGCTCCTCAGACTATGGAAAAGATTAGGCCACATTTACCTATTTTCCTGTTTTGGTCTGTAGGTGACCGACACATTCCCACTTACAGAGATAGGGACCATTATTTTCCCAATTTCTCTGCCACTTTTTTAATCTCAACACCAACCAGGAAGATCACATTAAAATATAGCAGCATCTGGTTGACAGTTGATGCTATATTCACACTTTCACCCATCTTTTCACATTTTAGGACACAACACCCTCTGTCCTACTGTGCTCATCCGGCGTATTTAATAAAAGATCTCCGGCAAAGCACCCTCTTGCGGGGCCCGCCAGGCAATGCAGCGCAGGCCTGGCGAGGAGCATAGCCCAATGATGAAGCTTGTCACTTTCGGGTGAGTGAGGGCAACTGGTCTTAAAAGCACATGCTTCCTAGGGTACCTGCGTTCAGTTAGAGATAATCAGGCACATGCATCAAGAAAAGCTTTTGCGAGTCCTTAATTGCGAATATTAAGGAATCGCAATTAAGGACTCTCAAAAGCCTATGCATGTAGGAATCGCTATTGAAATAGCGATTCCTAAACATTCCTTAATTGCGACTCGCAAATTGTGAGTCGCAATTAAGGAATGTCTTCCCATTCATTCCTATGAATAGGAATGAATGGGATGATTGCATGCGCAATTTGCGAGTACCAATAGGTACTCGCAAATTGCGCATGCAATTTCAGGGTGGAAGGGTGTCCAAAGGACACCCTGTTGCACCCTGAAATTGCTCTGTGCACACATGTTGCACACACACATGCCCTAAGGGCATGTGTGTGTGTGACCTAACAACTTTGAGAAATGCACTTTAGTGCATTTTTCAAAGTTTTTGCAAATTACCATCAAGTTCAACTTCATGGTAATTTGCGCCCCCTAGTAGCGAAATCGCTATTTTGAAGTGGTTCTTGCATTGCATTTAAGGAATCGCAAAATGCGATTCCTTAAATGCAAACGCAATTTGAGAAATCACAATTAATTGCGAATTCTCGAATTGCGAGTGCCTTGAACCTTGATGCATCGCAAATGCCCTTTTTTGCAAATCGCACCGTTTGCGCTCGCAAAAATGGTTGATGCATGTACCTGAATGTCTCTGGGACTGAACCTCTGG
This sequence comes from Calotriton arnoldi, assembly GCA_963921515.1. Taxonomy (NCBI): domain Eukaryota; kingdom Metazoa; phylum Chordata; class Amphibia; order Caudata; family Salamandridae; genus Calotriton; species Calotriton arnoldi. The sequence continues at coordinate 818,000 of CAWUFW010001905.1, forward strand.
AACAGTATACTGTGATTTGATTACAATTTATATGAGGAGCGTGTATACTGGACCATCATTCTCCTCGTACTCCACAAAACATTATGAAGGCAAGAATATATAGCTTTAGTATATTTAATTCTACATGTATGTCCCTTGTAATTATGCTTGAGTCAGAGTTTCCTTAGCAAAAAAGATTTTTTTTGTTTTCTTAATAACTTTGGAATCATTCAACTTATAAGGCACAAAACTTCCCAAAATAAAAGTTCATCCACTGTGGGTTCTTCATGACAAGTTTTATGCAGATCCCTTAGGCAGAGGCCATAAAAAAGCTGGGGTTCCGAAATGCCATTTCCCATTTTAATTCCTTTTGCTTTTCACTATAGAAAAAAATACTGAATGGAATTGCACCAATATTGGCATGGAGTTTGAACTTTACTCAGGAAGGGCCTTTTTTGGTTGGTGTAAATACGTTCAGCAGTTTTCAAGACATTAGTGTTTTAACAGGGGCTCAAGTTGGCCAAAAAGAGATTAAATTTTAGAAAAGTTTACAGATATATAAACTGAAAAGAATCCCTGGAGATCGTCAAATACAAATTTTCAAGAGATTTTTCTCCCATCGGCCACTGCAGATCCATGGACCGAAAATTAAAAACGATCTGATTGGCTGGCTGCAACATAAGAGAAAATGTGGCTGCCATCACAATACTTGGGGACTTGTTCCCTGAATCCTGTACAAAAAATTGAAAGGGTACATAAGGGGGCAGGACAAGCACACCCTTACCCCACGGCCCTTGTGCGGAAGGGGTGGGTGGGGGGGGAATGGAACACACCTGAGCATAAAATAAATCAAAATTTATATTCCTCTCGGGATTCACAAATATCAATAAAATCCTCCTATGTGAATTTACGGATTCCGGGATTCAAGAATCCTTGAAGGATTGGCATCCCCAGAATTCAATTTATAAAAAAAGAAGGCCATGAACTCAGATTCGTCACTTCCTTGTTAGCCTACAGTTTCCATGCCAGATGCCAGACCACAAATAGCTCCCCCTCTCTTCTTGCCACATCTGTGCCACCAAGGATCTGGTCTGGCTGTTTAAGTAAATACAAATAGACACCTGAGACCATTGGAACCAGCTTAAGGGTTCCAGTGGATCACCAGTCTGTCACGCACTGAAGAGGCTGTATGACTGTATGATCTGATTGGTGGGCCCCCTTAAAATTCAAACAATGCCCAGTCAGCTCTATGGATAATAACTAGTCTCCCGGGCCAGTGCAGTGCTACAGGAATTGTCTCTGACCAAAAAGGACCTGCACACAGACGTAGTTGGTTGGTGTGGTATGGTCCAGGTTGAGTCTGCCTAACTGCTACATTCCTACCAGGCAGGGGACTAAGCTAGGGTGAAGAATCCTGCTGGAGGCAGTCTGTTGCTATGCCAGTAGCACGGAGAAGTGCCGTGCCTGCTGGGACGAGAGTTGTCAGGACTGTACCTGACATAGGGGAGGCTTCCTGAATGGTTCATCAAGCCCAGCTGAATAAGGAACTTTGGGAGCTGCTGTGCAGTGTGGTCGCCCCCAGAACAAGAGGTCACCCAGCTGCCATGCAGGAGTTCACATTTAAACGGCTACCTTGACTGCCTAATGCCCAGAGAAAGGATCAGTGCCGAAGAATCAGATTTAGAGTTTGGCAGATGTGGCCATCAAAAATCACCAGTTTTACCTGTTCATCTCCTATTTACAGGATGGTAGTTTGACAGACACCGCCTCCGTTGATGGCAGTATACCCTAAACATGACTGAGGGAGGAACAGAAAGTCAGTGCTTCCATTCCAGCATTTAGTATAAGTTTAGTTGATGGAAGTGTGGTAGTTCAACCACCAAACCTGTGCAGGAGGTAAAAGAGCATAGATAGCCAAAACCAGCCAACCAAAACCTACTCTGTCCAGTAGCGGCTACTACCGGGCCTGGCTGGTGAGCCGGGGACAGGGGGTGGGGAGAGGGCCAAAAAAAAGTAAAAAATACCAAAAACAAAAAAAAAACACTGACCTGTGACGGCCGGCTGCAGCAGGAAGCACCCAGCCTCCCAATAGCCTATCACAAAACTGCAATGCAGCGTTGTGTTTGGTCTGAACGCCGTGGTTCAGCACTCAGCCAGGGAATGTGGGCCTGGGCGTGTTCTCCACTCAGGCTGTAATGGAGCCTGCATGGAGAAGATGCGAAGTGCGCATGAATGTTTGGCCAGCCCAAAAGGGCCGGCCAAACAGTCATGTGCACTTAGGAGTGGGCAAACCACTCGTCCCCTGTCGTCGGAGCAGTCCCACCCCAAAAGCAAAGCTGCAGCAGAATATAACATAAAATGATAATAACACAAGTTATTATCATTTTATGTTTCCTTTACTTCACTGCTGCGAAGCAGTAGGGCAACGCTCCTCCGCCTTAGCGGAGGAGCCGCCACTGACTCTGTCAACATGTCTATGTTACTCCAAGCCCTGGAACTCTAGTTGCTAGTGCTGAATGAACAACGGCGCAATGAATAACAAAATATAATGTAAGTACAACATTTAAAAGTATTTTAACTATACTATATTAACTATCAATGCCACTAAACATTACTTTATGTACATCAAACTCTATCTAACATCAATTTACCAAGTCTTTCACATGCCTCACACTACATACCCATATTAAGTACTCACCTAATGCAATTTTACTATCACCCCACACCTCAAATTAGTAAGTGAGCATGCCTTTTTTTAAAAAAAAATGAACATTATGAGGCAGACATATAATGCAAACACTCTCTAAATAAGCAGTTTATTTAAAAAAAAAATATGCATACTAGTAGTAACTCTATGTTGAAGTGTTTAACATAAATCACACAACTGTTGTGAGTCTACACTTAATCCAGTTTACCCACTTACCCCACACAATAACATGATCGAATCATGTGTCCCATGTACATATTCCACAACCCAATCACTACTATGGTAAGAAATGTAAGCCTTCCACATAATATCAAGGGCAGGATACAAAGTCACATGCCAGACATTGTACTCATATACTCAGCCTAGGTGTAAGCATATGTAATGTACAGCAGGTACTCTATTTAAACCCCAAGATCTAAAGGTATTCTTACATTTTAACACAAAAATAATAAAGTAAAATATAGTCACACACTCCCACTCTGAATGCCACGAAGCTAGCCACTCCGAACAACATTTTCAGTTCCTTTAATGCACATGGGAAAAGGGAGTGAACTGCATCTCCTAAAATGCAACATATAGGAAAATCACAAGACCTGGAAATGGAAGTAAACAGTTATCATAAGTGGCATACTGAATTACACAATCCCAGGGGGTAAAATGTATAACATGTTAATAAACAAAATATATACAAAAGTTCAACTGTAACTTTTTAAACTGTAGCATAAATGTAGCATTAAAGTCTTTCAAACAAAAAATGAATTGAAATCAAAGTCCGGGGGTAGAGAAGTAAAAACAGTGTCTCATCACAGTGTTTTCCTTAGTCTCCAGACCTTGCATTTGCCTCTATAGCAATGTCCTCATCATGGAGCTCTCTATCCTCCTGGAGCAGATGGCAGTTCGGATACCAACGCTTTGGGACAGGTCAGTAGAGTTAGGGATTTTTTTAGTTGGAAGCATGGCCTGGGATTTCTGAGGAGGAATGTTTATGGGAACTCTGAGATTTATGGGTACAGGAGTGTTTTGGGGGATGGGGTGATTTATGGAAAGGTGGAATAGTGAAGGAAGTTGGAGAAATTGAGTGGGCTTTGGAACGGGGTTGTGGTTTTCAATGGGATGATGTGATGTAAAGGGGTAACGGGATGAAATGTGGGCAGAAGGAGGAATAGGGGCATGTGTGCCAGAAGCACTGGTGTCAGAGGAGCCACTACCGGAGACAGGACCTCTCTGAGTGGCAGACACGGTAGAGCCCATGTTATCCAGGATGTCTATCACTTGAGACATTTGCTGACTGACACCCTAGATGGCATGCAACAATGCTGTCTGTCCCACAGAGAAGTTCCTTACCACATCCAGTGCCTCCTCTGACATCAGTGTTTGCAAGACAGGAGCAGGGTATGAAGGCACCAGGTAAAGGGGACCCTAGTGGGTTGTGCTGGTGCAAGTGTTGGTGGCGGCCACAGGAGCAGAGATAGTGTTGTGTGATGTTGCGCCACCACATGAGGCTGCCCAGAGTCAAAGGCCTCTGAATCAGATGGTATAGTGGCCTCCTAGCCATCCCCTGTACTGTCAGGGCCGCTGGGTTCCTCAGTGTCGGTGGCTTCACCTTCTGAATCACAGTGGCCCTCCTGATGGTCCCCCAAAGTGTTGCCAGCATCTCCCTCTCCTACTTTGGAGGAAGCTGAAATCAGACATATGGCCACATCGGTTCCATACTACAGAGGGAGATAACAGAATGTACACACATCAAAGAGGTCCACAATGTATGCATTGTAGGGTAATAATCTCAAGAAAGGACACACGGGGGCGTGGCCAAGCACGGGCTGAAGATGGCCATGCTGTGAGAGGGCTCCGCCGTCCGTCCTAGCCCACGTCTATCCTGTGTATAGATCCGCTGTATCCCTCGACAGTTTTCGTGACCGGAACACCAACGGAGCCCATCCCGCCGGTTCCGGTGTTTGGAGTGCGCCCAGCAGCGGAGAAATTGCCCCCGGAAGCTTCGGCCTGCGGTAGGGCCTGAAGCCGGGACACACAGTGGTGAGCCAAGCCGGGTGAGGGGTTCCGACCGGCCCTTTGCTGCCCAGCGGTGGCGCCGCGGCTTGAGGAGCCGACGCGAAGATCCTTAGACTTTGAACCGTCTGGGCAGTGGATACACCGACACATGGCAGCAGCGGCGGCGGAGATTAAGGAGCCATGATAGGGCTCCGGAGAGGTGGTGAGACATGCTGATCGGGGCGAGGCAGGGCGAGCCGGCCGCGAGGCGGAGGATGGCGGCGGCGCGTCCCTAACATTGGGTGCTTCCTGTTGCCCCCGCCTTGTTGAAAACTCTGATTGCCCTCAGGAGTGCTGAGACCTGCATCGGGGCCCGAGACTCATACCCCCTACCAACTGTGGCCCCCGGTGAGACGCCCTTGGCCGGCTTCTCTTTTACGGCGGTGGCGCGATAGCCCAGCGCGCCACCGGGATCTAAAGTCACAGTCCCATTGGCCGCGAGGGACCTGACCTGCGAGCCCAGCTTGAGTGCCATCGACCTGCTGGCGGTGTCCGCTCCCCCCTGCTCCGGCCTGTGAGATCCCGAGCCGGCGGAGCAGGGAGAATCAGAAGGTTAGTGCGGCCCAGTGCAGCCCGGAGCGCTCGGTCTCTAACTACCAGCAGAGACTGTAGTGCTGCCTGCGCTGGTAACTTTGATAGGAAGCCCATTCATTTGGAGGGGAGACCGGCGAGGGGTTTGGGGCTTGTGTGGGGCCCCCCTCATCCTGGAGGTGTGTGAAGGTGCCCGGGAAGAACCAGATAGGCAACTGAGTTTGCCTCTTTCCTGCCTTGGCCTACGACAATATTTAAGCCCGACCTTGTGACTGGGGCATAACTTCGCAACTCCTACCACAGGTGTACTCAAGGAGCAATTGCCTAAAGCACCCGGGAGGGGTCTGTGGGGCCGGTGGCAGTGACAAAGACCGGGTCCTGCTGAGACGCGCCAGGGAGGTAGTGGGGCGCATGGTGGTGTGCACGGTGGACGCGCCGGCCGTGAGGTGGTTAATGGCGGCGGCACGTTCCTAATGGTGAAGAACATCCTCCGCCTGCCTTGTCTCTGCCGACCTCGTCCATCCGTAGAAAGGACCTCGGCATCCTATTCAGTGACGCTTCGCCGCTTTTTGTGATCTACCAGCTGGAGTAGTTTGGAGCAAGTCAAGATGGAGTGTACCAAGACCACGGGGGCCCGTGGACCCAAGAATACGCAGTCAAACAAACTGGACCGATATACTGTCCCTAAGGATGCGCAACAGGCCCGAGCACCCAGAGACTCCGGATCCGGGGGACTGGGCGAGGAGGAGCAGGAAATCTCGCTTAAAGACGTTATGGCCGCCATCACTGGAGTCAAGACTTCTCTGGACACTGTGGCTATCGAGGTCAACCTCATTAGGGCTGATATGGGCAAACTGAACGAAAAGGTCAAGCAAGTGGAACTCACGACAGCCAGCCTTGTAGATGATGTCTCACAGCTCCAGGGAGCGGTTAGGGAACTCCAGGTTTTCGCAAATTTACCGACCTCAAGCTGGACGACTACGAAGGCCGCCTGCGTCGCAATAACCTACGCATCCTTGGGGTTCCGGAGAAATCGGAGGGGAAACACCAGACCTCTTTGTTGAGGACCTCATCCTTAAACACTTGCAACCTAAAGGCCTCAGTAAGTTCTTTGTCATTGAGCGTGCCCACAAGATCCCGGGCGGCCGTCCCAAACCGGGCGCTCCCCCGCGGCCCATGTTGGCGCGGGTCCTGAATTTCCGTGACAGAGACGTTATCCTTCAAAACTCCAGAGCTGGCGCCCCCCTGCGCTATGAGAACTCAGACATATCCTTTTTTCCAGATTTTACTCAATGGGTACAGCGACAAAGGCGATCGTTTATGTCAATTAAGCGCGTCCTCAGAGACCAGGGTATGAAGTATTCCATGCTGTTCCCTGCCCGTCTCCGGATTGAGGCGGATGGGCGAGTGTGGTTTTTCGACCATCCCGAGGCAGCAGCAGACTGGATCGAGAGCAGGGGAGCAAGAAGCCCGGCCGACAGAGGTGGGGGTGGCACCGATAATAGTCAACTGGCCTGAGAGGACACCCGTCTAGTGGCTGGGCTCGTACTTTTTGCAGTGTGTGGTGGGTGAAGGGAATGGGTGGGGGGCTTCTAGTTTTATTGTCGTTCGGTAAGTGGACTTAAATGGACCCGTGTTATCTGTTTTGTATGGGTATAAAGTAGACCTGTTGGGCTGAGATGGGGCGGACTCTGTCTTCCCCCCCCCCTAGGTTTTTTCTTTTCTTTCTTGAACATTTTCTGGGGCGACAGGCACTCTGCAAGTTTTTCATGGGCAGTTCTAAGCCCAGAGGGCAGGGCAGCGGGGTGGGGGTGTGTTGGGTGGGATTGTTTAATTTTTTGTTTGAAGTTTTGATTGCATCAGCAACTGCTATGGACATATTGATTGGGGGAGTGGCATTGCACTCAGTGAATTTCAGTATACTTGGATATGGCACCAGTCGGAGACAGTGGGGTTAAACTGTTGAGTTGGAATGTCAATGGGCTGGGGGACAAGATTAAACGTAGTGTTATTCTTCAGTGCATTAACCGCCAGGCCCCTGACATCGTCCTACTGCAAGAAACCCATCTAGTTGGAAGTACATGTAGAGCGCTGCATAGAGGGGGTTACGTCTTACTGGCCCATGCAGGTTTCACCACGGGCTCCCGGGGGGTTGGTATATTGATGAAAAAATCCTTTCCCCTTGTGGTGCAGGATACTTGGTCGGATGCTAGAGGACGGTATGTTGGAGTCTCGGGCACATGGGAGGGCCACCCTGTCACCTTCCTTTCGATTTATGTACCCCCGGGCCTTCGGGCAACCACGTTTAGGGACTTGGGTACGCTGCTGTTAGAGATCCCGGAGGGTCTCTTGGTGCTGGGAGGGGACTTAAATTCGATGGTCTCTGGGGATCTGGATCGTTACCCTCCACGCGATCTCCCTCGCTCGCAAAGCTGGCTGCCTGACTTCCTAGACTCCATGGGGCTGGTGGATGGGTGGAGGGTTTTTCAACCTGACACTTCCCAGTATACCTTTCATTCGGGGGCTCACGGGAGTCTATCCAGAATCGACTACTTTCTTTTACCTGCATCCCAAATTCCCCATGTCCGGGAGATAAAACACCTAGCTAGGGGCATCTCAGATCACTCGCCGGTGTGGCTCCAGTTGACGCTCGGTTACCAACAGGTGGGACGTGTGGCCCCCATCAATCCGTGGTATCTACGTGATCCCCATATCCGACGAGAGCTCCTTACGGCCATTGATAATTACTTTAATGAGAATGAAGGCTCGTTGGAATCCCCTCAGGTGCTTTGGGAGGCATTTAAGACAGTGATACGGGGCCAGGCCCTTTCCTTAATTTCGGGGAAAAAGAAGGAACAGCGCAAAGAGTTGGTGGCACTGGAGGCAGAGGTGGGGAGACTGGAAGCAGATCTAGAAATGGACGTCACACCCGATAAGCTCCACCTTCTCAAACTCAAACAACAGGACTACAGGGCACTAGCGACAGACCAGGCAAAGGCCATAGGAAGAGCGGTTCAGGGACGGTTGTATGAGGTGGGCGACAAGGCCGGGAAACTCTTGGCCTGGTTGGATAAGAGAGAGTGGGCAAGCAGACTAGTACCTGAACTCCGAGGACAAGAGGGCAATTCCCTGTCGGACCCGCAAGCTATTGTGGACTCTTTCGCGGCCCACTTTAAGGTTGTCTATACATCGGTAGCCCCCTACCCTATAGAGGATTCCCGCCAGATGCTTACCAATATTGCTCTACCCAAACTGTCGGGGGTCGATCACGACTTCATGGACAGTGACATGTCTAACGATGAAATAGCGGCAGCAATACGGTCGCTCAAGCCGGGCAAAGCCACTGGCCCTAACGGACTACCGATTGAATTGTACAAGCTTAAACCAGACACATTGGCCCCGTACCTGAGGGCCATGTATGAGGACTCGAGGCAAGCGGGCATCTTGCCATTAGACCAGCGTACTGCCACTATAGTTACTATTCACAAGGAAGGAAGCCCAAGACCGAATGTGGTTCTTACCGACCGATATCCCTGTTGAACGCGGAGCCCAAGATCCTGGCTAAGCTCCTTGCTACTCGCCTCTTGACGGTGATTGGGACCCTGGTCCACCCGGATCAATCAGGTTTCATACTGCACCGTAACACGGCACTGAACCTACGCAGAGTTCACGGGGTTTTGGGCAGGGCGGCTTCTATATTGGAACCGGCAGTTATAGTTTCCTTGGACGCAGCCATGGCCTTTGACACCATCGAATGGCCGTACCTGTGGGCGGTATTGGAGAAACTGGGTTTTGGTCCTAAATACATTCAATGGGTGAAGTTACTGTATTCCCAACCTATGGCCCAAGTGGTGGTTAACAACAAGAAGTCAGCCGCCTTCGGGCTGGGCAGAGGGACCCGCCAGGGCTGCCCCCTGTCCCCATTGTTGTTTGCCCTAGCGTTGGAGCCACTGGCAGCTTGGATACGTCAAGATCTGAGGATCAGGGGTATGCGCTGGTCTTCAGATTGGGAAGACCGGATTTCCCTTTACGCGGACGATATCCTTCTGTATTTGTCCTCCCCTAGGAGATCCTTGATAGTGGTTTTGGATATCTTCACGATCTTTGGACGGTACTCCGGTTATTCCATAAACTGGAGCAAATCCCTCCTGTTCGTAGTGGCGGGCGAGCCTCCGATCCTGCCGCGTGGGTGCCCACTACAAACCTGTACCGAAGGGTTTACGTATTTGGGTATCTTCCTTTCTTTAGATCCCTCTCTTTGCTATTCCCGCAACCTCCAGCCCCCGCTGATTCAGCTGCGCAAAGATATCACCAGGTGGAAGTCGCTTCCCCTCTCCCTGTTAGGTAAGGCTGCCCTATTTAAGATGATGTCCCTACCCCGGTTCCTGTACGCCCTTCAGAATTCCATGGATCCGATACCTGCGTCATATTTCCGAAAAGTCGAGAGCCTCCAACGGGACCTACTGTGGAACGGTAAACCTCACATCGCTCTTAGCAAACTTTCCCTGAACTGGTATGATGGAGGCATCAGCCTCCCAGATATAAAATTGTATTACTGGGCGTCTCATCTGTCCTCCATTAACCACTGCACCTATGCCCAGCCTTGCGACCCGGGATATAACATGGATAGGTGGCTCCTCTCTGGAGGGACCTTCAGTAGAGCCCTTTACTCTAGACCCCGGCGCTATCCACTTACGGGCCCCACCAAACATGCAGTACACGTTTGGCATGCAGCTATCACTCGCCTAGGCTGGAGACGAAAACTAACGCTCACAACACCATTATGGGATTCCGAGCAACTGGGTGACCTGTGGAGGAGTAAGGGATTCGACAAATGGGATCTCATAGGTATTGCATGTATAAGGGATTTGTGGGACAAATCTGATATTAAGTCTTTTGCAGCGCTGCAGCAACAATATAACATGGCCGAATCTGAGCGCTTCCGATACACACAGGTTCGACACGCACTTCGCACATACTTACAGCCCGGGACCACACTGCCGGAATCATCCCCACTGGAAGATAGAGTGCTAGATGGTCATCTCCCTGACAGCACCATTTCCCTGATATATAAAAAGCTGGTCAACAACATCTCAGACCCTCTCAAGGCCCTCCGAGAGAAGTGGACTAGGGATGGCATAGAAATGGATGACGAGGAATGGCAGGAGGCAGTCTCCTCTCCCAGAGTCGTAGCAATACCAGCTCGTCTCCGCCTTGTCCAACTAAAACTTCTCCACCGTATTTATGTAACGGGGCCCCAACTGGTACGAATGGGAAGGGTAGAAGAGGGCGCCTGCAGGCGGGGATGTGGCCAGCTGGGAACCTTTTTCCATATAGTTTGGGAATGTACACAGATCCAACCCTGCTGGCGTGACATTCATGACATTATCAATACTGTTCTGTCTGTGCAGCTCCGTGTGGAGGCCCGTAGGTGTCTCCTAAACATCTGGGAACCAACTGATTTAAATGTTTGCTTGACGCAGTGGGTAACACTGGGGCTAATGCTGGCCAAGAGGAATATCGCCCAGCGGTGGGGGGCGCGGGCCCCGCCCACGGCACAGGATTGGGAAAAAGACTTGGACTGGGCAATGTTTAGAGAGAAGACTGTATATGTATCACGTGGATGTCCCAAAAAATGGTCTCGTGTGTGAGGCCAGTGGAACTCCTATCGTGGAGAAATATGTCAGCCTCCCTTGGCCCCTACAATGGATGACCCCCGTCACCCTAGACCTTCCATCATGTATGATTGTATTTTGTAATATTACCTACTGTACCAATGATGCCTATCGTACTGCTCCCTCTGTACTGTCATGCTATTGCTGATGTTTGTTTTTTCTTAATAAAAACTGTTTTACAAAAAAAAAAAAGAAAGGACACACAATGTGACATCACAAAGGGCCTGATTTAGAAATTGGTAGACCAGTTGCTTCGTCACAAAAGTCATGGACATCCCGTCTGCCTTATTACAAGTGTATTATTAGCCCTTGTAATAAGTCAGATGGCATATCTGTCTCTTTTGTGACTGGGTACCCATCTGCAAAACTTTAAATAATGCACAGCATCTGTTACTGTACTAATTTCCAGCAAATCTAACATTTACTACGTATTTACAATTGTTTATCAATCTAAAATACTGTGTCAAATCTGTAGAGTTTGATGGAAGGAACAGTCCATCACAAATACATTTTATCCAACACATTACTAGTTAGATACACTTTATTGCACTTAGATTATGGTGTATGTGGTCTGTCATGTGTGTGAAAGAGTATCCCATCTGCACACTCAAAATCAGGCAATATTGTTATCTTAGGTTTTTGAAATAGTGTTCACAGCAATGTTCCGTGCATGGTGTAGACCCCCAGTCAATGACCAGCATTCACATTTGTAATTATCTGTTATCACACTTCAGGGCTATATGGACCTAATCTCTAACAAAGCCTGTGTGTCTGAAGGCCTAGGCCACCTTTATGATAATAGTGTGTTCATACACTTGTCCAGGACATGGATGTCCACAACACAATTCACCCTTATGTAATGGGCAATGGATCATTTCCATGCCACAGAATATTTAAATCACAGTAGTGGCAACAAATCATGTTTAATAGAGATTTGAGCATGACCAACACTTTTCACGTGCAGCACAGGAATGTGAGTCTCATGGACTTCTTGATGAAGGGACTGTTTTCAAGTTTCCTGAAGGGGATACTCTACCCTTACTGTCACAGAAAACCCACCTGCAATGTTACAGTGACTGTTAGTTGTAAGACAGCAGATGAGTGAGCGTTCATGTTTTCAATGGAGAGTCACATCTTCAACAAATTATCAAGTAATATTTAGGGCCTGACCTATACTTTGGCGGAAGGAATCCTGCATCACAAAAGTGACAGATATCCTGTCCACCTTTTCACAATTAAATAATATCCTATGACACTTCTAATAAGGCTGACAGGATATCCGTCACATTCGTGACGGACTACCTGTCCTCCAAACTATAAATCAGACCTTTTATTTTTAAACACATGCTGTTTATGTAGGGTACAGGTACATATGTTAGTGCACATATTCATGCTCATACATGTAAAGCTACAGGTACACATTTAGTAAAGCAATGTTAGTATAGATACTGGAACTATTGTGTAGCTACTTAGTACTAACGTAACGGATCTACCAGCCCCTCAATTGAAAGTATATTGTATCATGTGGCACTTGTACATCATTGAAGTTTGTCACGTACTTTTCCAATCTGAAAACTGTAAAGAGAAATTAAAAGCAACATACATATTTTTTCAAGTGCATAAACACCCCCCTTGTCGCTGCTACTTGGCCATCAGTTCTGCATCCACTGCGTTTGCCAGAATGCCCTGTGTCATGGGGGTGGGGGTGTCAGTGACAACTGCACCTGCTTTTTCCTGCTGAGAGGATCTTGCAAGGTGGTTGAAGGCGATGAAGCGGGTCCACTGCCGAAGGTCCTCCCAACATTTGCAACAGTGGATGCTTTGGCACCTGAAGACACCCTGGGGCATATTTACAAGGGAAGTGGCGGAGTGAGGCGTTAGCCTTCCTGGCTTAACGCCTCACTCCGCCACTTCAGAAATGCAGGGCTGCACCATATTTACAAGAATATGGTGCAGCCCTGGGTTTCCCCCTGCGCTGGCGCTACACTTAGCAGCCTAGCACCATAGTGCAAGGGTGTCTGCGTGCAGGGGAAGATTGTTTATGTGCAGGAAGGTCCACCTTACTACACATAAACATTCTTTAAAAGCCGTTTTGTAACTTCTATGTGTGCTGCCTAATGCAGCACACACAGAAGTTGTAAAACGGCATTTTTTTTTTTTTATTGTTTATGTGCAGTAACAGGGACCTTCCTGTACATAAACAATCATTGGCCTTTTGCTGTTTTCATGTGTGCTGCACAATGCAGCACACATGAAAACAGCAAAAACGAGGAGAAATGAAAAATGTCTCCTCGTTGCACCAGGGTAAGACCAGGTTTTCCCTGGTCTTAATTCTGGGTCTGCCTCCTATTTGCGCCTCCCTTGTAAATAGGGGGCAGCGTCAGAATCAATGGGTGTTGCGGTGGAACGCTCACAACACCCATTGCCCTCCCCTTTCATGCTAAGCATAGCATGAAAGGGTGCCTTATTTACAAGGCAGCGTTAAGACACGTTAAGTGGCTTAACGTTGCCTTGTAAATAAGGTGAAGCCCCTATCGCCACAGGAACGTCGTAAAAAGTGACGTTCCCGTGGTGATAGGGGCTTGTAAATGTGCCCCCCTGTTTGTTGCACTCTTCTTGCAATGATCCGCCACATCTCTTTCTTTTGGTGGGGGCTGACCTACACAAATGGAGAAAAGAAAACAATATAAAATACGATTAATATACATGTCATGATAAACATCACAAAATGTATAACATCATTATATATATGCTCAGAATTTGATTAAATAAACATTGGGCTTGATTTCATTTTTTTGGGATGTATTACTCTGTTACAAATGTGATGGATATACTATCCTGCTTATTACAAGTGCATTATATGGTATGGGAGTTCTAATTATGTGTATGGGATATCTGTCACACTGTAATGGAGTAACCCTTCTGCTGTATTAAAACTCAGGACTTTTGAGTTTTAAGCGGAGGGTTCTCCATTCAAAGTACCAGGGAGTACCCTATCCACATGTATAACAGCATCAATGTAATCTTTAGAGTCAAGTGCACTGTGAAATAATAAATGACAGGGTGCCCATTAGCTTGCATGTGTTTACCTTCCACACCCGGGGCCACCCTTGGCTCCGATAGTCCCATGTCCTAAATCACTCATGGCATTTAATTCAATGCAAAACATGACATGCTTTGTGACACCACAGATGCTATTCCATTTGCTCATCAGATTGTTGTTAAAGTGGTCGACCACGCAGTTTCCCCTTGCTGAAAGGATGCCCTGCGTACCCTGACAGATGTCTGACAGATTTCATTTTATTGACCCTATACCTGGCTGGTTAAGTTCTGTGGTTCTGATTTTTAGCATTGTGTCTATTGTGCAATCAGTAAGGGTGGGCGGAGTTCGCCACCCACCCTTAGTAATCAGTAATGGTTGGGAACTATAAAACGTCCCAAATCCTGACATACCGCTGTCTGACACACATAGACCATACTCAGACTAGTGTTCTAGGTAGCTCTTTATTATCTAAACATATATATGTGTGCTTCTGTGGTCAGGCATTGGCTTTTACATGTAAAACTAGCCAGGCAGCTGTGATTTTAATATTCCAAAGTAATTCAAAGGCAAACCAAAGGTAAAGTAAAGTGACCAAACTTTTAACTTAGGCACACAATGTACAGCAATGCCTTTGGCTTGTGGTATCTTGTGTGTAAAGCAGAAATTAAGGGATCATAGGGTGTGCAACACTTTTAATATGGTGATTGTTACATTTAATACATAAGGGTCCTATTGTCCAGTCACTCACAACTTTCATAATACCACAATAAATATACAATTAGATGATATTCATATATGTATCTTACCTGACTCTCAGTTGGTCCATGTAGCTGGCTGTAGTCAGTCAAGGCTCCCTCTGCAAGGATGCCAACTCCTTAGGAATGAAGTTTTGGGCCCAATCACCTGCACCTTCAGCAGTGGAGGAGGTCTGCTATGGAGGGTGGTTAATTGGCAAATCATCTCATAGGCTTAAAAACATGTACATCAATGTAATGCATTTTCTGTCAATGGACGCTTACACAGGAAGATGACAGAGTCCATCAATCATCAACCATTCTAACCATTGTGAGACTGTGGCTCCCGGACAAAATTGGTACAGACTTCGCTTACCAGTCCGTCATCCATAACAGATATATCAGGCATCCACTATGTTTGGTCCACTTTCAAAAACCAGAATAGGGTATGACTGACAATATGGTGGACCGGTAGTACATTATTGACTGAACCATCCATCATCCATGACGTTACTTCCATCAAAAACAACTAGAATGTTCCATTACAAACAACAGATTTACATTGTCCCTTGGGTAATATGTGTCAACGTTGATATATTTCTCCGAAAATGATGGAAAAACAAGTATAAAAATTGCAATGGAATCTTTAGCAATCCATACATTTTTTAATTTTTTTTTAAACATTGATGTATGAATTGCTTACATTTACGAATATTTTGAAGAAAAGAAATTGCCTGTATTTAATATTTTTGACTATGATTGTTGTGTTTTGAGAAATTTTATCATGTGAAATATATAAAAAATGTTTGGATTATGTAACAAATTCACATTGTTTCCATATTATGTGTGTCTGTACTTACACTTGTGGCTAAATATATTATTTCAATATGTCCATCAAACATTTGTCTATCTGTGACATTTACACATTTTACTCATATGTTTCAGATATGACCATCAACCACTCCTGTCAAGATCTATAAAGATACGTCAACATAATGAAAGTGTATACAAACTACATCTGAATTGATAGGCCATGCATGAAAGACACATCGTTAAGAAATACATGATGAATTGTAACACCATTGAGGCTTTGGCACAACAATAGAAGTGAACGTTTGCCAACTATCAGATTTCAGACTGCCATCCGAACTCCTGTGAAGTTTATAGCAGTGTTACATTTCTGTGCTAATGGCGCCCGTCAGTACACAGTTAGTTATTCCAATGGCAAGTATCAGCCAACTTTTTCAGCTGTCCTCAATTACATGTGTTGTATTGCCTTATGCTTCTTTTGAAATAGTAGGTATGTAATGTTGTATGAGCATGCTAGAATGTTGAGTGGGTGGTGTTCTAGATGTGGGAGAGCGTCTACGGTTGTCCTGGAGGACAGTTGTTACCCTGGCTCTCACCTGTTCCCTATTACTGTTCTTGTAATAAATCCTTCTTACTTCAACTACGACATCGCCTCTTTCGTCATTACAATTGGCGACGATTGGAGAACACACGCGGAGCGAGGTTCTAAGAAAGACTTTCATCATTTTTTTCTAACTTTGCCAGTAAGGTGCACAACATACGTTCTTTGCTCAGAAAGAATGTTAAATTTGAATGGTCCAAAGATTGTGAGTCTGAATTTGTTGAGATTAAGGGTGAATTACAGAAGGTGTCTGCTTTGAGTAGCTTTTATCCCAATTCGGAATGTTTCATTACCACAGATGCAAGCGATAAAGGATTGGGTGCCGTTCTTTCTCAAAAAGGTAACGATGGCTCTGAAAAGATTTATTTATTTATTTTATTTTATTTTATTTATTTATATTATTTATAAAGTTTTATATTGCGCGAACTTGATCCCGAAGGATATCAGAGCGCTTTACAATTTGAGGGAAAAGGAGGTAACAAATCAAAACATGAGTCTAATATGGTGAATCTAATAGGCATTGAATCAAATAGTGCCCACATAACAGATCATTTA
The DNA here is from genome assembly GCA_963921515.1 of Calotriton arnoldi. Classification (NCBI taxonomy): domain Eukaryota; kingdom Metazoa; phylum Chordata; class Amphibia; order Caudata; family Salamandridae; genus Calotriton; species Calotriton arnoldi. The sequence goes on from CAWUFW010001905.1 coordinate 834,684, forward strand.
TAAACCTGAGTGAACGAAGAATGGGCTAGACGATGGCTAGACGAGAGCACAGTGTCATAAGGGGAGTAAGTACAATAATCATATACAGGATTAAAAACCAATACCAAAACAATAATCAAAACATGAGTCAAATGGGGAGTCTAAAAGGCATTGAATCAGAAGGTGAACACCTACCAGATCATTTATACACCTGGGTGAACGAAGAATGGGCTAGACGATGGGGCATAATGACTTAAGGGGAGTAAATACAATAATCATGTACGGGAATAATAACCAAAACAGAATAATAAACATATACAGGGATAATGACAAATGCTATGATATGTCCGATGCGCTTAGAGCTAACAAATGTCCCTCATGTTAAGGTAAGAACTTATTCATGAGGAATCTTTTTGCTTCCAGTTTGAAAACATCCTTGGAAGAGATCCTCCGAATTTCAGGTGGAAGAGAGTTCCATATTTTTGGAGCAGCGGCAGAGAAGGCTCGTTGGCATGTTCTCTTTTGCGGAAGATCTGTGGTTTTAAGAGGAGGGAATTTGCACTCCTTGACAGTCTACCCCCTCCGGATAGTTCTAGTTTTTGTGCAAGGTAGATGGGGGTTCTGAAGTGGAGGGCTTTGTGTGATAGGCAGGCAATCTTCAGTTGAATTCTAGCTTCGTAAGGTAGCCAGTTTAGAGATTTTAAAACCGGGGAGATGTGTGCCTTTCGCTTAGTGCCCGTAATCAATCTGGCCGCCGCGTTCAGTGAAGCCTTTAGGGGGCCAAAGTGTATTTGGGGAGGCCACATAGCGTAGCACTGCCATAGTCAAGTCTCGGCAAGACAAGCGCTTGGACCACTTGCTTGAAATCTGCTTGAGGTAGGAAAGGTTTGAGATTCCTGAGTGTTCTCAGAAGGTGATTAGCGCCCTTGCACACGTTGCTAATGTGAGTCTTCATATTCAGATGCTTGTCCAGGGTAATTCCTAGAGATTTGGCTGAGTCGATAATGCAGGGGAGCAGTTGAAGGCGGTGAGTTGGTTCATCCATAGGTCGATTTTAGGAGTATGTTTCGGGGGAGAAATGAGGAGGAATTCTGTTTTGGAGGTGTTTAGCAGTAGGTGGTTCTCAGTTAACCAGTTTTGGGTCGTCAGTAGGGTGGAGTTGAGTGAAGTGATATCATCCGGGGAGGAGATTTTCAGATAGAGTTGGGTGTCGTCTGCGTACATATGGAAGCGAATGTCCAATGATTTTAGAACATTAGCTAATGGTTCCAGGAACAAATTGAAGAGAATGGGAGATAAGGAGGACCCTTGGGGAACCCCCATGCTGACTGGGGATGGCTGGGAGAGAGAGTGGTTCACTTTAACTCTTTGGGTCCTGTGCTGCAGGAAGGACGAGAACCAATGCAGCACCTGACCGGAAAGGCCCATCCTATGCTCCAGAATGAATAGGAGGTTGTTGTGATTGACAGTGTCAAATGCGGAGGAAAGGTCAAGTAGGATAAGGAGGCAGGATTCATTTCGGTCAAGCATTATTAAGATGTCATCCATCACGTGGGTAAGAGCCGATTCTGTGCTGTGCCCACTACGAAAGCCAGATTGGTGTTGGTCCAGGAGATGGAAATTTTCGATGTGCGCACATAGTTGTGACTGGACGCATTTTTCAAGGAGTTTGGCTAGAGTGGGGATGCTGGAGATAGGTCGGAAGTTGTTAAGATCTGTACTGTCAGCTGTGGGTTTTTTAATTTAGGTGTTACCTGAGCCTCTTTTAGGCATTCTGGGATCGTGCCTTGTGACAGAGATGCATTGACGATCTTTGTCCAGAAAGGGAGATTTCATCCTTAATCACTTTGAAGATGGTAGGTGGTAACGGGTCACTGAAGTGATTAGATGGGTTGATACTCCGAAGAACCTTTTTGATATCATTTTCATTGAAGGGGGTAAAGGTGTCCCAGGAAGCGTTGTTCTTGATACCCCAGCTACATGGTGCTGTCTTGTCTAGTACGGCCAGTGGGAGTGCAGGTTCATTAGGTAGCAGTAGAGCCCTCCTGGTTTCCAGATCCATGTTAATAAGTCTAGTTTTCTCAGTAAAGAAGGCAGCCAGATCATCACATGAGGGAGGTCTGACTTCCGAGGCCGATCGGTTAGGGGCTACCACCGATTGTTGTTTAACCAGTTCAAACAGTTTCTTGGGTCGATTAGCCGCTTGGTTAAGTTGGGATCTGAAATACTCCGCCTTCGCTGTCTTGATTTGTTTGTTATACGAACTTCTGGCTGCTCTAAGGTTTTTAGATGGTCCGCAGATGGAGTGGTTCTCCAGGAACGTTCTATGGCCCTTAGATTGCGACGTTCCGAGTTTAGGTTGCCATTGAACCAAGGTTTAGATATTTTTGCAGGTGCATTTTTTTGTTGGAGTGGGGTCATAGAATCCAAGATGTTGGAAATAGAAGAGTTGTAGAAGTCTGTGAGAGCATGGACCTCAAGTATGTCCAATTGGGGAGAGAGGGCCTGATTACAGCGGGTTGCTAGGTCAGCTGTGTTGATATCTCTGAGGTCCCTTTTCCAAATCTTTGGTTTGGTTTTTTGAGCCTTACTCTGATAGACCTCAGAGTTAATATGGAAGGAAATGATGTCATGGTCCGACCAATCACATGGTATGATGGAATCCAATGAGATGGTATGACCTTTGGAGATGATGAGGTCTAAAGTTTCCCCTTTAATGTGAGTAGGCTGGTCACAATGTTGAATCAGTTCGTGGTCATCCAAGAAGGAATTGAGGCATGAGACTGCTTGGTCATTAGTGTTAGACCAGTGAAGGTTAAAGTCCCCAAGGTAGATGTGGGACTGGACTGAGTCAACATTGCCGGAGATGATTTCCATTAATTGTTCAATGAAGGGGAGATTGTCGCCTGGGGGGTGATAGAATGTGTGTAGTTTGCAAACCAGATGATTGTTACTAGAGATGTTGAGACAAAGGTATTCGCAAGTTACTGGAGAAGAGGACTCTGAAAGGGAGACCGCAAGCGTGCTCCGATGTATACAAGCTAGGCCACCACCCAGCTTCTTAACTCTGTCAAGACGAATTATGTCGTGGGTGGGGGGCACCAAGAGGTCAAGAATTGGAGTGGACGAAGGGTTGAGCCAAGTTTCTGTGAGGATCATGATATTTGTCTCATTCTGTTGTATGAGGTCGAAGATCTCGGAGGCGTGTTTGCTAGCAGACCTACAGTTGAGTAGTATGCATTTGAGTGGAGCCGGAGTATGGGGGGGAGAAGTCTGAGATGATGTTCACTCTCTTGAGGTTATCGTTGTTTATGGCTCTGAGGTTGTGGTGGGGTTCTCTGTTAGGGTTAGAATGAATGGTTTGAATTATTCCCTTTGGACTCGAGTAAGACTTGAGAAGGCGGTCAATTTCATTGTGCGTGAGACAGGACGCGCTTCTTGGGCGAGAGGCTACATTAGGTAGGGAAACAGAGTTGGAGATGGTAGGTGACAGGGGATGGTCACGTGGAGCTGTGACAGTGGCGCTGGCGGGGGCTCTGGGCCAGTTCGGACTAGAGAGGAGGGGGCTTAACAAGGGGAGATATTCAAGTGTGAGGGCTTTCAAACCGTGGAGTTCGAGGGAGAGAAGGTGCAGCTGGCGGGAGATATCGTCCAAACGTGCCACCATGTCTGGGTGTTGGGAAAGGGAAGGAAATTGAGTGTGGAGATCTGGAGAGGGGGAAGAGTGATTAAGTGTGTTAGAGGGGTCCAGGGCAGTAATGGGGGATACCCTGGGAGAAGGTAGGTCCCTGAATATGAGCGGTGTTCCAGGATGCATAGACCAGGAGGTTGCTTGAGTGTGGAGAACTGCCGAGGGGGTAGGGTGCCGATGTGCGTTAGAGGGGTCAGAGGCGATAATGGGAGATTCCCGAGGAGGGGGTTGGTCACTGAGTGTTAGAGGTGTTCCAGGAAGTATTGATAAGGAGGTTGGAAGTGGTGATAGGGTTAATGGTCGTGAAATATGTAATTCGAACAGTTCAGCAACCGGCAGGGGCAAGGGAAGGGTGGTGAGAGAGGAGGGATGTAAATCTGAGGGGGACTGGGAGCAATGATTTGGAGTGTACTTGAGGTGGTTAGTGTTGTATCTAGTCGCCCTGTGGTTGAGTTGTTAGCTACTAAGCTTTTGATCTTCAAAAAGAGTTTGTCGAACTGCTCTAGGTATCGGTTAGAAGCTTGAATGAGAACGATCCCATTGTTATAGATGGTAATGGTGAGATCTATTTTATGGATAGGAGAGGAAGTGATAGAAAGACTAAATCCATGGGGTGTTTTCCTTATCTGTTTGCACTGGAAAAATGATATGAGAGTTTTCCTCCATTGGGCTCTCTTATTCGTAAAGAAGATTAGGTCGGACAAGGTGTTGCCATTGTACATACTGAAATATGTATCTGATATAAGTGTTTCCGTTTTTTTTTTATTAAGCTGTGTTTGAGTTTTTTTGATGCGTTCTTAGTGAGGTTAGGTGGATAAGTGATCTTAAAGGCACTGAAGCCCACTTTAGCGAGCGATCCTTCAATCGGGATGCTGGTGTTGGCCGCCATGGTGAACGTAAACCGAGGAGAACAGCGATGGCAAGGGAGGAAACCGGTCACACCAGCTTTGTCAAGGGCGAATGTATACTAAAAAATTCCCAGTAACCAAATCCATCCTTCATAACATTCAGTGGGCAGAATGAGTGGAAAAAGCCATTCCAAGATGGCCGCCACGTAAGTCGAGGTTTGCTCCTCTATTCATAGTAGTCCTTTCTTTGTAGTCCTTTTTTAGTTTTAGTGCACAGTCTACAGACCGAGACCTTTCTCCATGTCGAGGCCTTGGTTTACGGGTGATGCTGCCATGGTGGTCTTCCCCTCAGGGCTACAGGATAGCCACCATTTTGAAGATCACTAGAAGATAATTAAGGGCTAAGAGAAACAAAATGGGGAAATTCTCAAATGGCGTCAGGACTTCGGAAAGAGCCCAGAGATATCGGAGCAACAGAGAAAATTATCTGTGTCCTCAACACAAAGGAACAAAACCGAGAGGAAAGTTACAGGACTTCATAATAGCTCAGAAACTGCAGAACAACAAAGTTAAAAATATCTGTGCCCTCCTAAGTAGAGACACAGCCGAGAGGAAAGTAAATGCAGCTGGGACTGTTTGGTTGTGCGCGGTCCCTTTAAGAAGATATCGTCCAGCCTCTACGTTAGATCCGGTGCGTGATTCCAAAAGACGAGCGCTGGAGCATACCACGCTGCAGAGGCTCACACGATCAGAAACGGCAGAACAACAAAGATAAAAATATCTGTGCCCTCCTAAGCGGTCCCTTTACGAAGATATAGTCCAGCCTCTAAGTTAGATCCTGTGCGTGATCACACAAGCGGCCAGTTCTCCGCTGCGACAGGGACAACAAATCGCTCCCTCGATCGGCCAACGATGTGTCGACGTCCTCTACACTCTTGGGTGACCAGCGCCCTGCCCCAGAATCGTGCCCCCGGGAGTCGCCCCCCCCTCGGGTGGCAGGCGCCAATCCGCATGGGCAGCTATCTTGGACTCACCGGTGCTGTGAATGTTGACTCCCGGCCTCACTGCTCCGTTGATCAGCCCCCTGCGATCAGCAGGCGCGGGGGATCCGACAAAGAGCTCCCGGACCCAGATCTCAGTCCCAGGGAATCCGTCAGATCTCCTATAGTCGCCTCCCGTGGCCAGACCTATTGCGGGCCCCCAAACGGAGGAACCAGCATCAAGGACCCGGACTCCTAGCTGCAGCTGCACTGCTGGGCCATGCGGGGATCTCGTCCCGAAGATCACCGGACAGCACAAGCTCCCCGTCGTCAGCCGGCCGTGGCGAGGCTTCCGTCCCGTGGCAGAAGGGCCGATGGAGGTAAGTGGTGTCCGTGCAAAAGAACAGCGGTTAAGTAGATGTGGAGTGGGGATGGACAGCAGGGCGATGAGCGATGGGGTTATACGGGGATATCCACCGAATTGGTGATCCCCAACCCGGAGCTCACTAGAGGAGCTCCTGTCCAGCGGCCATCTTGACCGACCGGCTGGCAGAGATTGCGTCAAGAGCATTGTCACCCACTGAGAGTAGGTACCCGATTATAGAGAGAGAGGCACTTGCTTGTGCCTGGGCTTTAGAACATTTTCGTGCCTTTGTTTGGGGTAAGCCGATTGTCATTCATACTGACCATCGTCCCCTGGTGAGGATTTTGACCACTGAAGGTAGTATTGGAGCCTCAGCCAGATTGGCTAGAATTTCGATGAGGATGAAAGAATTTGTGTACAAGATTGTTTACGTGCCAGGTAGGGATAACGTAGTTGCTGACTGTTTGTCTAGATTTCCTCTTCCTTTAGAGGATTGTGTAGATGACCCTTGGGGCAATTATAGTATTGCTTTCATTCAGGATTATGGTACCCCTGCCATTTCCAAGATGGAGTGGTTGGAGGAACAGAACAAAAATAAGGTGTTACAGATGGTGATGGAGTACATATGCAAGGGGTGGCCTAGGAAAGATAATATCACGGATGAGTTGAGACCGTTTTGGGAGGTGAGAATGGAGTTGTCTGTGGATAGAGATTTGGTTTTGAGAGGTGATAGGGTAATTCCACCTAAAGCTGTACGGAATAAGGTGTTGTGGCTATGCCATGAAGGTCATTTTGATGTAATAAGAACAAAGTTGGTGGTTAAGGGAATTTTCTGGTGGCCGAAAGTTGATTCAGAGGTGGAAAGATTCGTTAGGGAATGTACTGTTTGCAATTCAGCAGATAAATCTTTAAAAACGCTGAGACCTCCCATGTGCGAGGGCATAATTCCCAGCCTTCCTTGGGAGATAGTTGCGGTGGATATTTTTGGACCTGTTGGTGAGGAAAAGGAGTTTGGTTTGGTGGCCATTGATTTATTTTCAAAGTGGCCTGTTGTCAAAATAGTGGAAGTGTGAATACTGGCACTGTTTTAAAGTTCCTGGATAAATTGTTTGTAAGAGAAGGATTACCAGCTTGTATTGTAAGTGATAACGGAGTGCAGTTTACTTCTAAGGAGGCTAAACTTTATTTTGAGAAGTGTGGGATCAAACACAGAACTACTTCCCTGTATAACCCAAGTGGGAATGGCATTGTGGAGCGATTTAACAGGGTTATTAAGGGGGTAATACAGGCTGCTGTAAATAAACAGACTGGAAAATTGAAATCAACAAAGCTGTTTGGACTTACAGAGTGACTACACATGCTTCCACAGGGTGGTCTCCTTTTGTTATTATGAGGGGTAGGAAACCCAGATGCAAATTTAGTCCTGGATGGTTGGTAAAAGGTGGAGTGCAGGAATGGTCTCCTGAGGATGTAAAAACAAATGTAGTTCAAATCCATGAGGCGAGTAAGGTGTATTATGACAAGAGCCGGGGTACCAAGGCAATTAATGTGGAAGTAGGAGATTGGGTCCGCATTAAAAAACCTGGTAAGGTTTCCAAGGGTTTGAGTCAGTTTGAGGCACCTCAGGAGGTGGTGGAAGTGTTCAACAATGCAGTGAAATTAAAGGATGGTAAGGTATGGAACCTAAAAAGAGTCGCTTTTGATCTCAACCCAGAACATGGCGTACATGTTGGGGTGTGTTCACCCTATGGTAATGCTTTCAATTCCGATTGGGTTGAAGATTATTTTCATTCCAGTACAGTCCAATCTAGTATGTCTTCTGAGGGGTGTGTGGGTACCGAGTGTGTTGAAAGCAACCAAAGTTCCTTGGATGAGGGAAGTATGACTCAGGGAGAGTTGCATCATCCTGCCATTCCAGCTGACACCATTCCAGCTGAGGGTACCAACACCAATGAGCTGGAGGAGTGTGAACCCTCTCTGTGCAGTGGAGAGGAAGAGGTCATCGGGAAAAGGAAGAGAGCTCTTCCGGGATGGTTAAAGGATTATGTAGTGTGATCTTTAGTTCTTCGCTTACATTTATTGTATTGGTTATTGTATTAAGTTTCCTTTTGTTTTTTTTCCGTTTCATCTCGTTGTTTTGTTTTTCCTTGTCTATTGTAAGGGGGGGGATGTGTTGTATTGCCTTATGCTTCTTTTGGAATAGTAGGTATGTAATGTTGTATGAGCATGCTAGAATGTTGAGTGGGTGGTGTTCTAGATGTGGGAGAGCGTCTACGGTTGTCCTGGAGGACAGTTGTTACCCTGGCTCTCACCTGTTCCCTATTACTGTTCTTGTAATAAATCCTTCTTACTTCAACTACGACATCGCCTCTTTCGTCATTACAACATCCTGGATAATATGCTCAGACATATGAATTACTACATCTAATTTCCAACATGGCAATGCTACACTGAGCGATATCACGGCTACAACCTGTGGGTGGTGTCATAGGTGGAACCCACATTGCATTGGTGCCATTTCATGACTGGAAGCAGGTGTACTGCAGTAAGAAGCTTTTTCACTCCGTCGTGCAGATGGTTTGCATGACAGACCAGTACATCACCAGTGTGTGTGCACAATTTCCAGGCTACATCCATGACTCACTAGTGCTACGCCTGTACATCACCAGTGTGTGTGCACGATTTCCAGGCTACATCCATGACTCACTAGTGCTACGCCTGTACATCACCAGTGTGTGTGCACGATTTCCAGGCTACATCCATGACTCACTAGTGCTACGCCTGTACATCACCAGTGTGTGTGCACGATTTCCAGGCTACATCCATGACTCACTAGTGCTACACCTGTACATCACCAGTGTGTGTGTGCAAGATTTCCAGGCTACATCCATGACTCACTAGTGCTACGCAACTCCTGGATACCAGTTGGCATGGAGGGAGATGTCAGTAACATCTAGCAGCACATTAACAATGACCTTTGCTCGATATCAAGTGACTATAAAAAATGAAATGTGTTTGTATTTCTTAAGGACATATCCTCTATTAGGATTTAAACTCTTAATCATAAAATGTCCTTTCAGATTGCGGTTTGTTCAGTATTTTCAAACTGTTATTGAGTTTAATATTGTGTTTGAAAATAGGCTAGTAGAGATTCAATATCACAAATATAATGTTGCCCCTGCAATACGAGAAGTTATGTTTAACAGCTGTTTAAATTTGCTTCTAAAAATAATAAAAATAACAAACAATAGAATGTTAGTTACAAAATATTAATATTTCTGCTTGAACCTTCCTAGTTCAGGTCATCCTGCCATCTGCTGGGGCATCAGCAGGTCAGCGGATACTTTAGCGTGTTGCGCAATCTTGGTCATAGGAGTCTGCAGTACAAGTTGTCTGGCCAATGGTGGAATAGCACTAGAGCAAATAGCAGCACTTTTCCTCCAAGTCATGGAGTGATGCCAATGTGCATGGGGTTTCGTCCACAGTACCTGACACGTGGTGTGTGTGTCAGGGACTTGATGTTATCAGCCGGAGCCGATGTGTTTCCGGAAGTTCACCGTACTTCCTGACTGTGTCTGAGCAAACCTTCTATGTAAAATACGTCGGCAACCCAATGTATGGCTAAAGACTAACATTTATGTTACTACTGTATTAAAAAGGCCGTTTGAGCCAATATGTCACAATGACTTTATAGCTTCAGAGTAAGTGGAATCATTAAATATCTTGCATTGGAAATGCTATGCCTTAGTAACACTGTGTGAAGTAGAATCCATCAAAAACTTGGCTGTTAGTACCAGTAATACTGAACAAGCCTAGACTTCCAAGGGAGGTTAGTGTGGCAATATAGCACACTGAGAATGCAACATAAAACCTAGATTCCAATAAAAATATTTAGCCAAACAATGACTCCTTTGAACCTAAAAACAAAATAATTATTCTATATTGTAATAATTATTAATAAATAAAACTTTAATAAGTTCTGATAGGCAATATGCAGGTATAAGAGAATGACATCCAGGATTGCAGATTCCCTCTAACTAAAACAACACCCTTTGGTAGAGTACAGGTGTACAACTACCTTTCATCTATAACAGCATTTTTCATACAGACTGACAAACAATCTTTAGCCATCAGCTGGCAGCAGTGTCCCATCACTTGCAATTTGTAGTGAGCAGAGGTTTGTTGTGCCACAGTTAAGTGAGACAGCTGAACCACTCGGGTCAGCAGAGACAGGCCACTTTACCGTGCTTTTGAGTGACCTATGCATACATTAAAAATAAATTCAACATTTGTAAAGCGTGAACTTATCACCCCTAAGGGTATCCAGGCTCTGGGGGGGATGTCAGGAAGATTTAGCGAGCTATTGCCCAGAGTCACATGATGCTGAGCTGCCGCCGGCGCAGGGGATTGAACCGTGAGCCCTGTGCTTCAGAGTCAGCCGCTCTGGCCACTGCACCACACCTCTCTGCCTTTACTCTATTTCCACTCCAATGTAAATGAGCAGATGGGGGTGTTTTTTTTTTATGATACAAATGAGCAGTACTTGCACTTTTCAAAGCCCCCTCATACTCAAGTTTGTGAGGGCGGATAATGTGTGTCACAGTGGAGCTTTGGTGGAATGGATCAACTTCATTATGATCCCACTTTTCCATTCCGTGACTTTCACATTTCATTTGGATTATGTGTGTTTATTCAACATTCCAAATAAAACAATTAAATTCAACTCCCCGAATGCAGTGATATGTTGATTTAAAATCCAGAACGGGAATATATTTGTCCCGTAGACATGGATTCATCTGTTCCAACTTGTACTACCTGAGTTTTTTTAATATGATATTGTTGCAGATCAAGAGAGTTAATATTTTTGTAAGTGAATCTGATATGTTTGGGATGGGTAGATGTTGTTAAATAATGGTGGGGTGTGAGTTGTGGTCTAAATGTTAGGTCAGACCTGTTTGATTGTGTTTCCTACTCTGAGTTGTGCGAAGGATAATGGAATGCCAGAGTGAGTAAATGGTAGATTGCGATTACATGGGGAATGCAGTGAGCTGTGACAGACATCAGGTAGCATGCTTGTGTGAATAAATTTCCATTAGTGTAGAGATCTGCATTAGGGATTGGGGTGGCAGAGTGCAGACAGGGTAAATGAGTTCCTATTAGAGAGGTAGTGTTCGTACTTACCCATCTCCAATCTTCCTGGAATTCCCATAATGCCTTCAATGTGGAGTATGGACAACACCTTCCTCTCACATGGCATGAGACTGAAGGGCCTGAGAGACCCTCCACCAGTCGCCAGGGTCTCTTGGTGTGCCTTGGAAGGGAGGGAATAGACTCACCCCTGCAGGTCGTTCCACCGTTTGTGGCTGTCTCCTATCAGCATTTGTGTGTTGAAGACAGCATTCTCCTTATCCATGATTCTGGCCCACATTTCCCTTCTCTGGTTCATGGCTGTTATCTAGGCCAGTACTGTAAACAACTGGGGCTCAACCCGAATAATCTCCTCCACCATCACTGTTAACTAATTTTCCGAGTTTCCGCTGGAATTTATAACCAGGAGCTGTGCTGCAGCTGCATGTTTTGAGTGGTAAATGGTGTGTTTTGTTTGAGAAGTGTCTTTTGTAGTAGTAGATGCAAGTGTTGTTGATGAGGTGATTTTGAGGACATGTTTGTTGACTGACGCATCCATCAACGTTGACAGATGCATCTGCCATTGGAAAACCGCCCGCCCTTAGTAAACTCCATCTTGATGGTCTCTTGACCCACTCTGATGCCAGCCAACTCTAAATATGTCAGACAGATGTCCACCATATCAATATTGACAAAATTGGGTTTGAATACAGAGGACGGAGGGACTGACAATGGAGAACTGGTGTTAAGGCGATGGACCTTCCTCCATCATGACAGATGGCAGTCCATCAGGCCAAACTCTATATATGGAAGACGGATAACAGCCGGCCTGATAGACAGATTAGATCTGCTATGATGGAAGAAGGACAGTCCTTCTGGCTGTAGATTAAACTGTAGTGTAGCTCCTATTTCCCTAATAGGCTCTGCGCATTGGAATAATATATCCTATAGGTTTGACATAGGACTAAGGTCAGTATGTCCTATCGAGTATATTAAACTTAATTACTTGTGCCAGCTAGCTCAGAGGCCACTAGAAACTCCTTGACAACAAGAAGGGAGTAGTTTCTGGCAGCCGCAAAACATGACCACTGTGTTTCCCTTTAGAATCAGAACGTGTCCCAGAGTCGTGGAAACAATAGATAACTATTTCACTCAGCTCAGTCGTGCATGCTTAGTTTTCTCCAAGTTACACAGAAAGAAATAGACGGGCGTTTCAATAAAGGATTTATTGAACAGTCTTGTTTCTGGTGTAAGTAAAATGTACTGTTACGATCATAAGACAGTATGCGAGATAAATAATGTACAGTGTGAGCAGTAGAAATAAATAATACTGCGAGAGCATTATCTTTTAGTACATATGCTGTTACATAAATAACACAGACTAAAAATGCGAGTACTCATACGATGCGTTGCTAAGCTAGTTCTACCCCAATGTACCTAACCTGACCTAGGTGTAGGAAGAGGGAAGAAGTAGGTGAAGTATTCCTTACTATGGTATACTAAGAGTATGTTAAGTCTAGTATGCCTAGTATGCCAAGAGTCCCTCTAGGTTCTAGTCAGCTCCATACCTGAAGAATGAGAGAGGTAGGAATCTCTTTGCCAGACTCGAACTCCAACACCCCGCAAGAGAAGTCAGATCACTGGAAGCTGGAAGCTGGGCTCTCTGCGTGCAGGGAAGGCAGCGTCTTCTCAGTGCGTCAGGCCGGGAAACGGGCTCCTCTGAAGTCGAGGTCTCCTCTGGTTTACAGGGGCTAGGGAAGGTATATTTATACCTGAGAGCACCTAAGAATGTTAGTATTGACGTGAGTTGGACAGCGAAAGACGTCATGAATGAACCCCCTAAGGAATAATGGTTCATGCATAATATATGAAGAAATCAATAGTCCTGGACTAGGGAAACTCCCGCAGCCTAAGGGTCTGGTCTTCATGAACTCGTTGTGACGTTAGGGTGGACGGATGTCAGAGACCATGCCTGTATTTGGAGTGCATGGTTTAATGCCTAAATAAGGGCTGGGATTTTATGCCTATATAAGGGCAGGGCGAATTGTGCCTATATAAGGACATGATACTGGAAAGCCCGTTTATGGATACCCTAAGAGGAATACAACACCCACTCCTCTTTCGTGTGGACGATAACACTAAAATGCTAAACATTTAAAATGCTAAACATTAAAATGGAGTACCGCATATTTCTAAAAATTTTCATAAAACCATTTAAAAAAGGCATTTAAAAAACCTATTAGAATGCAAAAGGTACTGTACATTTGAAGCATTGCTTTTCATTACAGGCATAAAGTTCGAAAATAAATGCAATTGGAATGAAATAAGCAGTAATATTTACATGTGACAAAAAATGATCGATAAGTTTCTCAAAAATCAACGTCATTTCATGTCATGAAAATGAATGAACTGTTTTAGACACACAAGATGACTAAGTGTCTGTGGAAGTACCGTCAAGTCTGTACTATAAGGCTAGTTCTACTTTAAGCAGATCGATGTGCCATTTTCGTTAAAAAAAAATGGGAAAAAGTTCAATTTTGGTAGAGTTCCAAGTTGTTTAAAAATGAAGGCCAAATTGTCACTGCATCTCTGGAACACTGTATGCCGAATCAGAGTTAGTTCACGGGTCTGGTGTAAACATGAGATCATCTATTTCAATAGACAAAACATCATCCACTGTTGTTGGTATCAGTTGGAACACCTCGTGTAGTAGATTAATTGCACAGAGATGGGAAGCATTGCTTCCAGCATAGGTTGCCGCAGCAAAGTTCGCGTCCATTGTTACCTGTGTGCCTGTAGATCTTTCTCGTACCTCAGCAGCAGCCGGAAGCGTCTGTGAGATCTCAATGAATGCTGACATCAGGATAGGAAGCCTCTGGGGACAACACAGAGCATGGGCCGTTATCGGGTCCAGCAGAGTATCGACATCCGTTGGCGTTGCTGATGGAAATGTTAGACAGGTGTCCAACACGCATTCTTCACCGCATAGCAGGCATCGTAGAACAGGTAAGATGCAATCTTGCCAGATTGGTCTGAATGACAGGAACCAAGTTGTATTAAGGTCCCGTAGACGAGTCATGCCCAAAAGCTTTACTATTTGCTCACGGCACTTTCGTTCAAGGAGAGCTTTCTCCATTTCGCTCGGAGTGATGTCTGCGAATAGGCTGGCCATAGCGCAATAGCAGGAAGAGAACTAGAATCCCGGCAACAAGTGCTAGAATTAATGGTATGCCACCAAACACCGAATGTGCAAAGTTCGGGATGATTCCGAGTATTGCCTGGAAAGGTGCTAACAGACCTGAGCAGATGCTCTTAAATACATGTACAATTCCGGTTGTATCAGACATGTTAAAGATACGTGATATCATTTCCACGAAATGTATAGGGCAGTTTGTACGTATTAAAGTCTGTATCTCAGCCGAAGTCCTTGCTACTTGTAGATCATAGGTTTCTTTGGCCGAGGTCAAAGGCACTGTTTGCTGTAAAAGCATGGCTTTCATTCTGCTTAAAGTATCAAATCTTATAAAAGAGACGTTCAGCGAAGGCCATAGAGGCGACTCCCTGACTGTGTCTATTGGGGGAAACAATACTTGCATACAGCAAGTGACCCTGGAGTTGACCGTTACCAGATATGGGATGCCTGGCAGCATTCCGCAGCAGCTCTGATCATTCAACATGAGGTAACTCCCATTAGAAAGTTGTCCAAACGTTGAATTAATCACAGCAGCTGGAGTACCCTGCTGATGGCAAGACAAATTTTCCACTGAACCATTACAAGCCCCGTGCAAGGAAATGTCTTGACATATAAGTGAACCACTCAGTGCAAGTTTACAGTTTGAACCGCTCAAAAACACTTCACAATCCCCACTCCAACATCTATATGTATACGGTAAATCCCAAGATGTCTTAATGTATTCCTTACCCAACCTTTCATATTTGCCTGCTTGCATTTGTCTGAGGCAATACTGAAACTGAAAAGTACTCACAGGTAATGTTATTTTGCCATGAATAAGCCATTCTGTAGCTGGTTTTTCTGCCACAGTGAATGGTAACTTTTCCAATTTTCAATGCTCAGCACTGTATACTTTGCTCCTCTTTGTGCCAGTTCGATCTGTTTATCAGTGAGATTGTATTCTGCAAACAGAGCCGTTGTGTTGATGAAACGCCAAGGCACATAGCCCGCTCGCAAAGATTGCAGCGTCCAGCTTAATAACATAATAGAACGTAATTGAGATTGGCCTTGTTGTAACATCGCCAAATCTTGTTCTAGAATGTCGATAGCAGAGGATACAATGCCATCCAATGAATATATTCTGGAGGACAAAGTTGTTAACCCATTGTCGACCACAGAGAGTGTTTTCTCTAAATTAATACGATCAAGTTCACGTATTCGTTCTGCAGCCTCTATCTGTGATACCTTCCAAGCTTCACTATAAGCAGCATAAATGCCGGCATATATGAAACGTTTTTGACGCGGTTTTCTTGGTCCAAGCAAGAATTCCCTAAGGTCTGCGTCCTTTTTAAGTAAGGTTAAGTGTTGTTTCACATCCTGTAGTGTAGACTTATGCAGCCAATCGAGGCATAATTTTCCTATGTTGTTACTACCCCCGGATGTTATCTTTGGACGTATCTTGGGTCTGGTCTATGAATAGTAAAGCCCTGAGTTTTATTCAGGAATCTTTCCTGACAGTTATTCGTGTCTGTGGGCCAGATCAACCATTTTTTCCAAGTAGGATTTGATCTGTTGAGTTGTAGTATATTGTCAACTGTCACCAATGCCTTTGTATTATTTTCACTGGCAGGTGTTGGTACAGAAGGTGTGTTCATCTCTTTTATCTTGGCTAATCCAAGACAAGATGTTTGTTGGATAGTTTCATTCAAAAACATTATTTGTTCTGGGATGATGCAGGCTCTAAATAAAGCTTCTATCCCCTGCACTTGCCAATCTTTAGTACCCCACACAGTTTTTGTGTCAATTGTGTCTTTCCAAAAGTCGAAACCCTGTCTAGACAGTTGGGCATTAAATAATTCAGAGTAAATCTGTTTTGTATTTGTTAACATAATTTTCAGTCCTGTCTTGTTTACATTTTGATAGTAAAACATTTCTGGATCAGATGTATTGTAACCTGAAAAATATGGAAATTTACTAGTAAATGTTTTTGAACTACCTTTAGGTGGTGTAGGACAATGTTCCCATTGGTTAAACATAAACACATTTCTTGGATATGCAGTTTTATGCAAATAATGATGACCATAGTGATTAAAACAATACATTTGTTCATAGTCTGATGAACCCTCTAAATATTCATGTTTAGAAAATGCAGCAGATTTTTCTAGGTCAAACATTATGTCGTTTACAGTCTCAAAGTCCCAATCATCTGAATAGGTACTGGACGTAATTAGATCACTTAGTGAAATTTTAAACAAATGTGGAATGTTCAATTGTTCATTCGGGCCGAAGATATCATAATCTGTTTTGTCCCACACTATACCATCCTGTATAGGAACAGCTGTGATGTTCACTGATGATAAGTCTCTTGCTTCACGATGGGAAGATTTATGAGGTTTCAAAAGTACGTTTACGTCTTTTCCTTCAGTGTTCACATGGATGTATCTGCCACTTATAAGCACGCTTACAGTTGTAACCAAAGCTAGCCAGAGCAGGAAAACAAAAAGTCCAGATGGAATCCAGAGTTCAATCCATGGAGAAACCAAATAAGTCTTTTTCAGAAAGTGAAGAAAGTCTTGTACTTGCTGCTTGAATTTCAATGACACTGGCGTCGTTTCAGGTTCACTTGGATCTTCTGAGAACGTATCAAAGTTAATGAAATAGCCAGAAGCAGTTCTGTCAATTGTTGGAATTGCATCAGGATTTGTAGAAATCACTGGAACCAGTTCATCACTTGTTACGTTGGTGTAGACAGGTGTATTTGGACGAACTGTTACTTGGTGTTCAAGAGGGATGAGTTCCATAGCGTTGTTGCATAGTCCTCCGTCTGTTACAGCTGAATTCTCGATCGTTTTCAGTCTTTCAGTCTGAACCTCTTGGATAGTAGCGAGAGGAGTGTGTCTGCTACTAGGTCGGAGTCCACGAGGCCTACTATTTAGTATTGGCCACATACTGTGGTTTGATGAGGTCGATGGACACAAATCTTTTCTCCTTTCTTCCAGCAAGGGGCGGCAGAAGTACTGTTCTTGTTCCTTGAACTGCTAGGACAGGTACTGGTTGTCTGTAAGAAGGTCCAAATTCCTTCTTGTCCGCAATTTTTTCTCTGACTAGATCCCCAACTTTTGGAATCCAGACAGGCCTTGCTGGGAATGCCGGTTGATCCCCAGTGGTGGTTGACTGTAGGAATACGTTGCTTTGTTTCGTTCTTAATTTGTTTAAGTCCTGTAAAACAGCCAAACGATCTTTGATATCAAATGGTTTATTTTCCACCACTGTGCCTACAAGTTCAAGGTCTGGTACCCACATTCTTGTCCCAAATAAGACCTCATATGGAGTGACCCCCCCTAGAGAACTTCTTGGCAGGTTGTTCAATGAGCGCTGTACCCCACTAAGGTGTTTGACCCACCCATCACCCAAACCTAATACCCTAGCTTTTATAGACTGCTTTATGTCCCGGTTTTTCCTTTCCACAACCGAATTTCCCTCAGGATGGAATGGAGAGGAGTACCGCAATGCAACGCCCAGACTGGCCATGGCTTCTTTGTAAGCCCTAGAGCTAAACGCAGGACCCTGGTCAGAATGTAGCGTGCCTATTGCGTATGTGCCTATAAAGACTCGCAAATCTTTTATAACAGTTCGAGCGTCAGCCGAGCACTGAGGCCATAACCATAGGAACCTAGATTCAGTATTTGCGGGAATGCCTTTGTCCAGTAGGACGCAGGCGCGTAGATAGTCGAATGCTGTCTAACAGTAGTGTCTGTACTGGGCTGCCGCATTCGCAGCATGGTGTCTGGTGGCTCTCTCGCTGTAATTTACAGTCTAAGCAGTTGTTGATGAATATGTGAATTTCTGTATTCATCCCAGGCCACCAGTACATCTCTTTTAAAGTCAAGATAGTTTTAGAGATCCCTTGGTGTGACAGACCCTCCCCCAAATGTGTTTCATAAATCAAGGCTGCTCTACGTTCCATGTTTGGAATTACCCTATCCCCCACTCCAGGGATTCGAGCAAAAGGAACGTTGTTCACATCAATTACATAAGAGTACTTGAGTGGAAACTTTTTTGGTAACGCTGCACTGCTGCCTTTGCTTGATGCATTGACAGCCAACATTATCTCACCGTCTATTTTTGTTTTTGAACGAGTGATCGCAGCTACGGAAGCCGTTTGCACAGCCTCCTTTGCGGCTTCGTCAGCCAATGAATCCCCTGCAACGTGAACGCCATCACGTTGATGACTCAGTGTGTGGATCACGTGAGTCTTTGGTAGTTCGTTTTTCAACTGAACTACTTGTTCCCAAAGTATTTTATGCTTTATTGTGCCACCTTTCGCATCTTTGAAACCATTTTCAAGCCAGTTTTGTATATAGTCATTATACGACTGAACACAGTAAAAGGAATCGCACACTATTAGTGTGGGGAATTCTCGATCTGTACTTTCAAGTGCCAGTTTAAATGCTTGTAGTTCAGCTCGCTGAGCTGTACAATCCCCTAGAGATTGAGTTTTTGTGACCATAGGTCTGAAGATGCCATCTCGCATGCGACCTTTAACGATTGCACACGCTGCACTGTAAGCTTGCTTACTCCCTATTGCGGGTTGTGCGGATCCGTCAGTGTAAATTATAAATTCGTACTGATCAAGAGGCAGAATTTCAGTAGGACATTCTTGTTCATATTGTAGGAATGCTTGTGTTTTTAAATCTGGATCAAAAACATATTCAACATCTGTTGCAGCAAGAGAATTAACCCATTGTATCCATCTTGGATGTAATGCTTTAGCATTTGGAATGCTTGCTTTTGTGACCGCTTCTAAAGCCGGTACCGGGGTTACGACAATAATGCGTTTCCCTTGGGCTAAGGCTTTTTCTTTTGCTACAGCGGTTTGAACTGCTGTTAGAATTTTTTCAGTTGAACTGAAGCGCATTTCCGTATGTGTGTACAAATGGGATTTGTATGCAAGTGGGATTTTGTCACCCTCATTGAAGGTTAAGTAGGTGAATCCACATTGACCCGAAATTATTCGGATCACCAAATTACGTTGACTTACACGTGTTTGTAAGTGATTTGTTGCTAACATGTTAGCCTGGAGTGAACGCAAAATTTCTGTGTGTTCCTGTGTCCAGTTTTTGATTGAAAAATCAGGTTTGATTAATGCGTAGAGAGGTTTAACCCTTTCTGCATAATTTAGAATGTATTGTCTTCCAAAATTTAGGAAACCCAGGATGGATTGTAAGTTTTTTAGCGTTTTTGGAGGTTGAAGCAGCGCACACTTTTCTAAAAAGTTAGCTGCCAAGCTCTTGCCTTCACTTGAAAGCTCATATCCTAGAAATAGGACATTGAGATGGGCAATTCTGGACTTTTTAAAGTTGAACTTGTAGCCCTCAGAGGCGAAACCCAGTATAATGGTGCTCACCCTGTTCAAGTGTTTTTCCAGGTCATTGTCTGTCAGATAAATGTCATCGACATAGGACAATGCCTCATTGTCATAAATTTGTAGTAACTCCGTTACCCTCGCTGAGAATAAACCTGGGCTGTTCTTGAACCCTTGTGGGAGTCGACAAAAGTGACGCTGGGTCCCCATTACGGTGAATGCTGTTAAGTACCTGCCTTCAGGTGCTATGTTTTGACAAAAGAAACCATTTGAGATGTCTAATGTTGTTTTATATTTTTTACGCACAATGTTATTCATTAATGCTGTGCTGTGTGCATTTTGCACTGCAAAAGTTTTAGAACAAGTGTTTAGGTGTCTGTAGTCCAAAACTAGACGATATGTATTGTCTGGTTTGGAGACAGGAAACAAAGGATTGTTCATTGAGGAGGTGCATGTTTCAATCACCCCTTGGTATTCAAGTTGATCTAAGATCTCCCTGACCTGTTTTTTAGCTTCTTGCTTTATTGGGTACTGCCGTTGTGCAGTTGGTTCATGTTTCAGATGTATTTTATAGTGAGGTGAGTCCTCATCCCATCCTACATGATTTTTATATAATGCTGGGGCCTGGGCCACTGCCCATTTCCTGGCATATGTATATTTTAGATGTATAGGAATATGGTTGGAGAAGGCAGGCATAATAATGTCCTCGCCGTGTGGGCACTCCCTGACAAATTGTGGTGGCCAGTCCTTTTCTGCTAGAAGTATGTCATAGCCCCTTGATAGTCTTTCCCAAAAAAGTGCTTTCACCTGTCTAGGTTTGTCTCCCTCCATCCGGAGTGTTATTTCCTATAACCTTTGTGGAGTACTAACCCTGGTGTCTACAGTCTCAACTGTGATGTACTCATTCAAGTCCACTATCTCCAGAAGTTCCCTCAGGTTCTGGCGAACTATTGTGACTTCTGCTGCACTGTCCAGCATGGTCTGAGCCCATTCTCCGTTCTTGAGTTGTGTTCTCAGTATTCTCGGCATGTCTGATCTTCACACCTGCTACCTTCTTTTTGGAGAATTGAGGTTTTACTTTGGTTTTTGAAGCGTGTTTGTCGTCTTTTGATTTCACGCGTTCTTCTCTATGTTCTGATCGTCCTCTTCTTTCCGAAGTCTGTGATGAGATCTGAAAGGGACGAGAGGAACGTGTATCAGTATCTTGATACCTATCAGGTTTTCTCAAATTATCCCTATTCCTGAGGTTATACCTCCTTTCAGAGGGCTCCTGTTGAGGAGACCTACCTCGGGATTGAGAACGTTTCTCGTTTGATTTTTGTTTAGTAGACTCCCACTTTTTGTTAGAAGATGTAGGAGTTTGTTTTATTGAGTCCTTCTCAGGACTTTCAGATAGTTTCGGCTTCACTGGTCTTCCACCCAAACTATCTCTGCCTAATTCTGCATAAGATTGTTCTATTATTCTGGGTAGCTCAGTTTGATGTTCTGTAACATCGAATTCCCTTAATTTTTGGCGGATTGCCACTGCTGCTGCCTCCCCTTTAATATTAGATAATATTATTGTTGAGACCTGGTCGAAATTTTTCAGTAATTTCATACCTAAATTTAGAGCAGGCTCTGCCCCGTATTCGTTTTGAATTTGTTTTAGGACATCAGGTATTACCGCAATTGATGGAATACCATGTGTTTTAGTATAGATGGCAGCAAAGACTGAGCAAACAACAAACCAAGAAAGTCAAGGAGGGTCCTAGGTAAATTTAAAGACCTGCAAAGGATTATTTCCCCAATCAAAAACTGGTCATAACAACTATGGAATCCTTGGGTCTAATCAAAAACAAAAAACAATATTGCAAGGTGAAAAACTACCAGAAGTTAACACAATGTACCAATACGCACCAACTAAGGAAAGCTCCCTTTTTAGGACGAAATCCCTCACTCACCAGAGGTGACATGCTTCATCATATGGGATTCTCCTCTCATAAGAAAACCTAGGGGCCCATTACGATACCCGGCGTAAATAAATCCGCCAGGCATGGAAGCGGCAAAAATCCGCCCGCACACACCGCCTGAACACCGACCACGCCATTATGAGTACACAAACCGAAAACCGCCATCGGCGGAAAATCACACAAAATACCGCCCGCCATCGTCCGAGTCGGAGTCAAACCGCCCGCCACGGACGGAAACACGCACGACAACACAAAACCGCCCGCCCACACGGCCGACACACCGCACGTGAAATTACGATCGCACCGCCATGAGCGCGGAAAAACAACAAATATACCGCCCGCCAGCGCAAACAACGCCGATGAGAATCGACACGGCAGAAGCCATGGCACCAACGTACCTGCACCGAAACCATCCGCACACAAAACCAATAGCACACAACATGGCCAACAAGTCCACACAGCAAGGCACACACAAATACACAAGCACAGTACACATCCCGAAAACACCCCCCCGGACAAACAAAAAATACAAAGGCCAGAACCCCAGACACAACACACCTGAAAACAACAGACCATGAGGACACACCCACATAGGTGAGTACAAAAGCAGCACTCCCACAGACCACAACCCCTTGCTACATTGCAAACCAGAGAGGAGAGGAGAGGACACAGTGACACAGCAAGGACAGCAGCACACCACAGAAACGCACACATCACAACCAACACCACCACCACCAAACACCGGCACCACAAACCCCCTGCACATTACACAACACACACCGCACCAGCACCACAAACACCATGGCACCACAAAGGATGCCCAAGTTCACGCCCATGGAGCTGACGGTCATGGTCGACGAGATCATCAAGGTGTACCCACAAATCTATGGGAACATGGTCCAGCACACACCACTAGCCACCAGAAACAGAATGTGGAACCGGATCGTAGACCAGGTCAATGCAGTCGGGACCCTGCCCAGGAACAGAGTCGAGATAAACAAACGTTGGAATGACGTAAAGAGCCTGGTCAAGAAGAAGGAGGGCAAAAACAGAGAGCTGGCTGCCGTCACTGGCGGAGGGAATCCCGCGCTCTTTAAGACCTTCAAAGCGTGGGAGGAGAAGGTGCAAGTCGTAATCCATCCGGAGATCCTCACCGGATTAGCAGGGGAGTGGAGGCTGGTAAGTACAAACTAATGTATACCAGCACACCGCTATGTACTCACATGCGCAACTACCATGCCACAGCTCCCAGGGACAAACACCCCCATGTCCAGCACACAATACACAACACATCACACACACATGCAACAGACACTACCACACACAGCCCAAACCGAACAACTGTAAGATGCGTGGGGACATGTGTACACTCAGCCAGCCACGTAACCACCAACAGGTCCCCAAATATGCCAGAAGCGCCACAACGAGCACCCACCACACCCATGTGTCCGCCACAGCTGCACTAACCGACAAGTAACAGGTAAGTGGCAGGAACACAAAGTGCAGTGGGTGGGACGGTGGACAGCCCAAGTACAACACACACCAGGCCCCAGTCCCACAGCACAGCAAGGAGGAGCATCCCCCACACCCCACAGCCACGTGTCAGCCACCGCAGTGCACAACGACAGCCGAAAGGCAGACATCACGGTCCACAGCAATCGGTGTCAGTGGGTGTACAGCCACCCCCACGACCCACTACACCCCCCACCCCCACAGACCTGCAACATGGAGCACCCCCCGCTTAGAGCCATGTGGCATCCAGTACAGTGCACGCACGAACAACTTGCAGGTGGGAAACTGGACAGGGCTGGATTACTGGAGGCATGAGGACCATAACACCACCAACACATGGGACATGTCACGTAGCAGACGAACACGCAGCACCGCCCACCGTCACGAACAAGTGAACAATGTGCACACGGACATGAACAACAGACTCACACCCCACATGACCCATCACAGACATAGCAACACCCAAGGAGCCACGTCTGCATGCACAAGCCACACTGAATATAGTCCCACACGGCAGCCACTGTGCAACTCATCACACACAACCGAAACACCATTGAAGTCCTGTCCATGTAGCCCCCACTGCCTGTCAACCCCACACCCCACAACTACGCCTATGTAAGACAAACAACACTAGACGCAACAGAGCGGAACAACAGAAATGCACACGAACACCACTGAACCCATCAAACTCACAGACACACCATGCACATACAACATACCATCCATCCCATCCGTCAGCCCCAGTCTCATGAAAGGCATGTCATCCGCACAGCTGCCACACATACAGCAGTCACGCTAAGACACATGCCCATGACCAACCATGTGCCAGAAGTCAATTAAGCGCACGACACACTGTGAGCAACAACACACAACATGGGCCACACCCCCCGAGCACTGCAGTGATGCACATGGCACAGGGCAGCACGCACACCAAGGAGATGGGACAACTGCAATACGTTGGCTGGCACACAACTATCACTCACTCATAACGATGCGTCCAATGCCATGTCCAGTAACCACAACAGACAGCAAATATGCAGGGCATGTCAGGCATGCACACACCTCAGACCATGCACTGTCATGCTGCCACAACACATGTCACGTTCGGCACCCATGGCTCACAGCATGTACCCCAAAAGCATATCCCCTCCCAAACGCGAATCTGGGGCATGGCCCCCATGTTGCCATATGCGTTCCTAAGCGTTCCATTTGAACCCCAAAAGCATATCCCCTCCCAAATGCGAATCTGGGGCATGGCCCCCATGTTGCCATATGCGTTCCTAAGCGTTCCATTTGAACCCCAAAAGCATATCCCCTCCCAAATGCGAATCTGGGGCATGGCCCCCATGTTGCCATATGGGTGCCTAAGCGTTCCATATGAACCCCAAAAGCAAAGTACAAACCAGACCCAGGATGGGCCAGGAGCCCGCATACACCAGAGTCACAATGAGTAGGGGCACAGCAACACACCCATCGGCATGGCCAATCCGTCCCATGCCACATGTGCACAGCACACAGTCCCATTGCCTAGCACACACAACTACAGATGCCACAGCCACACACTCGCCTCCGGGAAACCCATGTACGAGATTGCACGAACTGCCAATGTCAGACGACTAATACATACTTCGCCAGGTGCAACACAATAACAAATCTCATTCTCTCCACAGGTGACGAACTGCTGGATGCTGGGGATGGAGACAGCAGCCAGCACAGCCAGCCCACAAGCCCCCAACGAGGACACACGGATCTGGAGGATCTGTCCTCCTCTTCGGACACGGACCACCAAGCTGGCCCATCTGGCGTGGCAGGGCCCAGCCGCTCCCCAGGACCCCTCCTACCCACCAACCCATCATCCAGGGATGCTGAACAGTCCCAGTCCCCTGCTGCCACTGTCATTGCGGCCACACCCACGGTCATTGCGGCCACTACCACTGCCGCAACCGCCACCATCGCCGCACCGACCACCACCGCCTCCACCACCACCACGTCTTCGCTGGCACCAGCCCCAGCGCAGGTGGTGGCCCGGCCGACTGGATCCACCCTGGGAGCCACAGCGAGGACCGTGGTGTGCAATGTGGCTAGTGGGCAGGCCGGTGGCAGCAGGACTGGTAGGAGGAGCAGGGTCAGGGAAACGCCAGCCTCCCTGGGAGCCATGCCCTGCCTCAAATGGCCAGAGTCCTTGGGGCCTATGAAGAGGCCCAAGGACAATGGGCCAGGTCTGCTACTGACACGCGGGAGGTGCTGGGGGTGCTGAGGTCCATGGACGCCCATATGGGCCAATTCGTGTCCCGTATGGACCAACTCGTGGACCTCATGGGCCAGCTGGTGGTGGCGGTGGGGTCACAGGCAAGGCCAGCAACACCACCTCCGCCACCACCTGCTAGGGCGCAGGCTCGGGCAGCAGTGTCCACTTCCCCTGCGTCCACAGCCAGTGAGCACACCTCACCCACCACCAGCAGGTCGCCACCACACACCCCCTCCCAAACGTGGAAGGGGCCGTCCGAAGTGGAAACAGATCTCCCGGGAGGACTTCGCACGCTCCAGTCGCAAGTGAGGCAGCCAGCCAGCCTTCCGCCAGCCTTCCTTGACCAGCCACTGCATTGACTTGCTCTACGATCCCACTCCACACAGCCAGCTGGATGGCATGTGTGTGTTGGACTATGGACATAGAACCAGTGGGTACACCCTGATCATCACGCAGCCATGACCGACAGCTCATTGTCACTGCACGCACCACTTTTGTCATCACCTTACACACAATCACATGTCACAGTTTGTAATAAATGCACCTTTTTCACTAACTGCTGTTTGTGCCCTGTGTTTTATTTGTACGGAATACAACGGCCACCTTGGGCGGAAAGGCACCTGATGCGTGGCATGGCAATGGAATCCGGAGGGCCTGTAGGGACCTAGGGGTGGGAGACAGAACAGGAGCACATTCAATGAGTGTGTCACACACCCATCACACAGTACATGTCAACAACTACAAGCAATGTACACACATCGCACAGAGCAATAGGGCACAATGCCACAGTCACCAACAGTGGCATACTACCCTGGCCATGGAGCGTTGACACACTGCACGCAGTGAACATACGGCCACCCTGACACAGCACACACACACCTGCACAGATACAGACACATCATCCGTCGTACATGGACACTCACCGTCAAGTGAAGTAGCGGGCGATGAGCTGCTGGCGCACATTCCCAGCTTCCTCCTCTCCGCTGTCCACCTCACTCGAGCTGTCCTGGTCTGCGGGCTGGGGCCCTGGTTGATCTCCGTCATCCACAATGAGGGGGATCTGCTTCCGAATGGCCAGATTGTGCAGCATGCAGCACGCCACCACTATCTGGCACACCTTCTGTGGGGAGTACGCCAGTGCACCCCCGGTGCGGTCCAGGCACCTGAACCTGGACTTGAGGAGGCCAAAGGTACGCTCGACCACACGACTGGTCCTCCCATGTGCCTCATTGTATCGATCGTCTGCTGGGGTGCGAGGATTCCTCAATGGACTGAGCAGCCATGCCCCATTCGGATACGCAGAGTCACCTGGGTGTGAGGGACACAGAGAACCGTTGCTATTCCAACTGGACAGGGGACAGCATCGCACAACCAGCACGCTACACCACTCCACATACTCACCGACAATACAGGCACGATCCTGTTGCAGATTGGCCATCAGTCGTGGCAAGATGCTGTTGCGCATTATGTGTGCGTCATGGGCCGAGCCTGGAAACTTGGCATACACGTGGGTGATCACCATGTCCGCAAGGCACACCACTTGCACATTCAGGG
This sequence comes from Calotriton arnoldi, assembly GCA_963921515.1. NCBI lineage: Eukaryota > Metazoa > Chordata > Amphibia > Caudata > Salamandridae > Calotriton > Calotriton arnoldi. The sequence continues at coordinate 861,473 of CAWUFW010001905.1, forward strand.
AGTGCGTGTGCTTCCTGTTGCGGTACAGGTGCTCAGTGGCCTGTGGTGGAACAAGGCCAACATGAGTGCAGTCAATGGCTCCCACGACGTGTGGGATTCTGCCAAGGGCATAGAATGCACCCTTCACTGCCGCCAATTCACGAGCCCTGGGGAAGCGGATGTACCTGTTCCGGTACAGCATCATGGCTGCCAGTACATCCCTCAGCACCTTGCTGAACATGGGCTGGGACATCCCTCCTCCACTGCCCACTGTGTGCTGGAATGACCCAGTGGCGAAGAAATGCATGGCGGCCATCACCTTAGCCGTGGGGGTGACAGCAGTCGGATACACCCTGCGGGGACGGAGATGGGGCTCTAACATGGCACACAGTCGATGCAGAGTTGGCCTGTCCAGCCGAAACTTCCTGATTACCTCTGTATCGTCCATGTCCGCCAGCAATTGGTATGGGCGGTCAATGTTCGGTCTCCGCCTGGGTTAAATGGCAGAGGACACATGTCAAAGCAACACGGCACATAGCAATTTCGCATACACATCACTGACATGACTGAGCAAGCACATGAGCCACAGCCCAGCTGTCAAGCTGGGACGGCACGGCCACAATACACTTACACAGGTCTCCCAACAATGGCAATGGCAAGTGAGACATACCACTGCCATGTGCATGCACATGGGGATCTAGGCCCCAATGACTTGCGGGGCGTGCTGATGGGGACTGACTGCATATTCGTCAAGCGGCAACGCCACGGCAACATGAGTGTCTGCTGAGCATGGAACTGCTTCCGAGGCTGGATGAGTATGGCACACGACGACGACGATGTGGGCACGGGCTGAGCGGCCAATACAAGTGGGACCTGTGGCACGAGGGGATATGAGACAGTAGTAGGTGTCAGCACTGCACCCTATGTACAGCACTGTACGGATCACAGCTCCCGAAACATTGACTGGTGTCCACATTGACAGCCCATGCCAAGACGGCTGTGTGCTTGCAGTCACACGTCACAGGTGAGAGGTTACATTGCACGTGCCAGGTGGCAGACGTACATAGTGGGAGCTGGCATGTGTGTGCATGTGTCTCCTGTTCAGGATCCACCAGATGGGCGCTGACTCTGTACTGAGCATTGGACACAGCATGTTCCGTGGAAGGCTTGTGTGTGTGGGATGGTGGCACTGGATGTGCCTCCGTTGGGTGGGGGGCCATGCACAGGGCGGGTACGTCGATGATTGCGCATTGTTGGTCACGGTGGGTGCACCAACTAAGATGTGTTGCCCTGTGTTCAATTCCTATGTCCGCATGATGATGGACTGTGGATGTGGGCAGACTACACATTGGTCGATGTGCTGTCTATATGCATGTGCCTTCACACCAGGCACAGCTGCCCCTGCACATGTGACCCCTGCTGGACTCGCTGCTGGGTCTGTGGAGCTGATGCACCTTCTGCGCGTGGGGCGGGCAGCTCTCCTCACTTCCCTCATTGCGCATGTCATGTCTTTGCCGCAGGTGACATGGATCATGGAGGGCCCACATGTACGCGTGGGTAGGCTACACATGATTGTTCACTGGTCGCCACCCCCAGTCAGTGTTTCGAATGGGAAGGTTGTCGTGCTGGTGGTATGTTCGATGTGGCGGATGGGCGGGCCTAGGTGCGGGCTTACATTCCGGACATGGGGGGTAGTTGGATTGGCGACTAGTTGCAGTACACACGGGACACGTCTCTTCCTTTCCACATCTGGGTCATCCCTTGTACTAACTGACAGTGATACAGTCATCTTCGCCCCAGCCCTCATGTCCTCCCCTCGCCCCCCAATATGCATGCTCACCTGCGAGGCTAGCGCTTGCACAGGCAGCCCCAAGCTCGCACCAGAGAGGGCAAGGAGTGTATGTGTGGGTCCAGTTGCACGAGTGGGCTGTCTCAGGGTATGATGTGTGGCGGGACGCCGTCCACCTGCGTGGTGCCCCAAATGGAGACCCGGCCTGCATGGACTGTGCATCACAGTCTTCGCCTTCCGGATCCGCCACCTGCGACACCCAGTGGCTGTGGCTGCCCTTGCGGCCAGGCCGCGTCCGTCTGTGGCTGTTGGCCCACACATTCACTCTTTGGCCTCTCTGGGGAGGGCTCGGGGGTGGTGGCGCACGCGCTTGCACTTAGTCGCAATGGCATGTGTCGTGGTTGGTATGATGGGCAATGGATGGGATGGTGCGAGCCACCTCCCGTGACGTCAGTGCTGCTCGTGCTGTGGTGCGTCCCCCCTACACTTCCATTTGACTTGTGCCATGCTAGACGTTGAGGTTCTATTGCCTGCGTGATATGACCAGGAGGAGCGTGAGGAGACCTCTCACACACCATGCTCCACTGCCATCCCGTGCCCTGTATCGCCTTTGCGGATTGACTATGTTGGGGTTACACCTGGTCGACTGGGGCTGTGTGTGCCTTGTCAAGGGGCATGGCGGGCGCACAACAGGATCCAGCTTGTCCACAGAGGGTGGGCTGAGGTGCGCCTGGTACCGCTTTGTACGTGTGCCCGGCTGCTGTGCACACACGTGTTCACTCCCCCGACAGGTGTCCTCTCACAATGCCCAGGGAAGCGGTGGTGTACTGTTCATGACCCCTCCCAACACGGCGTGCTCCAACTTGGCATGTGCGCATCTACCCGTCGCACCCACCCACCTGAGCACTGCGTCCATACGACTTCACACGACACATGTGTGTCTTCCACAGTAGTGCTACTCATTTGCGTTGACATCCAATACCAGTGGACTACATGGTCATGTCACGACTGCCGTGTACTTCACATACTCTCATCCTCTCTCATTCGTACTTGTGAAATGAGTCAGCGGAGACAGTTCTGGTTTCAAACATTATATTGAGTCTTCTGTCCTCTGTGATGCAGTATAGTGGACACTACTGGCAGCGGAATACATGTTGAGGATATACTGAGCATGATTACAAATGGGATAGGGTGTGGGGTTACATCTGCTTGGCCAAGGCTGTGCTAATGTACATTTACGTATAGCTGCGGAGCTGCGGACTTTGACACAGACGGTATACATGTAGCCTACCAGACCGCTCGGCATCATGGGCACAGTCCATCTCAGTTCCATGTGACAGGTTTGCTGCGGTTGTTCCTCATGCACGCGTGCATGTGAGATGACATCAGGGCATGTGCTTGCGTGCATGCAGCGGCGTGCCACTTGTTGTTGCACTGTGGTGGTTACTGGACATGTCACAGTCACTGGGGTCGTGTTGTTGTTGTATGCACTTGTCGTCCATGCAAAGGTCCTGGTATGGGATTCCCGGGGCGGGGGTGGGAGGGGTGCAGCACCCACAGACTCCAGGCGACCTATTCATGTCCACTGAGCGGTGTGTGTGTCCATGTGCGCTGGATCCATGTCGTGTCCTGGTTGTTCGTGCAGTTCCGTCCATGTGGGTGCGATGCACAGAGCCCATGCCACTGCCTCCCACGATGCATGCGGTGTTCCTGGATGTGATGGGGAACAGTGTGCATGTCCCGGTCATATCCGATGTCATGGCGATGTCGTTGATGGTGTGGTTACAGTTGCCGGTCGTTTGGTATGGCTGTTGTGGTGGTGACTGGCCAGTCCGTGCGGAAGCTGAGCATGGGTGCGGGGTTGGACTTCATAGGTCACTCGGGGAACCTGCGTTGTGGTCCGACGTATTTACAGGTTGTCAGGTATGCGATGCCGTCCAGCAGGGCTTCCATGTCATTGGTGGTGTACATGTTTGCCAGCCAATGAAGCGGATGGTGGCTGTCAAGGTGTTGTTCGTAGGTTGTCCCTTGGAGGACCATGATGGGGCATGCTGGGTGACATTCGATGTAGCTGTTCTCGATGATCCGTCGTGTGGAGGCACAGTGGTTCCATTTCAGTGCGCGTGCGATGTTGGCCACATACGCCATGCCCCCATAGGCAGAGCAGGCCCTGTCGTGTGCGTCCAGAGGGAGGAGTAGTGGTAGCAGGTCCGCCTTCAGACATGCCGGGTTGGAGAGGCATATCTCGACGGGATGCTGGTAGGGACACCTCCGACAGTAGAAGACGGGCATGACGCAGCTGAACAATGTGATGCGGTAAGTCAGTCGGTAACTTACGTTCAGCAGGGACAGGAGATCGCATCCCAATGTATGTATCGTGTTGGTTTGGTACAGCTTGAGCTGTTCGGCGTAGTTGGGTAGGTGTGTTGCGGTTGCCATTTCGCAGCGGTTCGTAGAGGTGGCGTGCTCCGGCTGTGTGTGCAGTCTGCAATGTGCACGCTCCGGGGTTGCTGTGAGCTCTGTGTAGTCGTGGGGAGACAGGACTTGTGTTCTGTTGGCTTGTTTGGAGGACACGGGCCCTCTTCCCACATGCTTCTCAGACAGTTCAAGGTCAGTGCTGTGTGACTCCTTCCAATTAACTTGCATGTGGCCGACATGGGGGAGTGTTTTCTTCTTTCTTCCCCGTCCGTTGTGTGCTTCTGTGATATGCGCTATCTGCCCTGTGGTCGGTCTCCTCGGCATGCCTGTGTTGGTCTATTCTTGGACAATGGCTGTATTCACCGGCTTCTGTCGTAGGGCTGTGGTTTCGGTGTTGGAATGGAAGGTCATTCAGTGCTGTCTGCTCTCCCTTGTGTGGGCGGCAGGCTGCCTTTCCGCTCTGCGTTGGGCCTTGTGTGTGGATGTTATTCTTGGGCCACCTGTTGTCGGTCCCCGGGCTCTTTGGTGTTCCGTTTCATGTGTCTTGTTCATATGTGCAGGGTGGTATGGGTTTTTCAGTGTGGTACTGGCGTTCCTCTTCCCGAAGGGGCCCTGCTTCTCCTAGTTGGTGTTGCCGCCGCTGTGTGCTTCGCCATGTTTGTTACACTGGGGTGTGTCCTGCTGTTGCGTGACTTCACTGACATGTGTGCGTCGGTTGTGTGGCGTTGGGTGTTGTCCGTGAATTGGGCGTTGGGGACATGTCTGTGGCCGGCCTGTCACGTGTCATGTGCGTTCGGGGTGGGGCTGATGTGTGTGCTGCTTGGTTGTGTCCCTGTGTCTGTGTGCGACGCATGCATGGCGCTGCGGTTGGCCTCTGCGTTGTGCGCATGTGTGGCGGCGTCATCGGCGCTTTGTGGCCGTGACGGGGTGGTTGGTTCCTAGTCCCAGGTGGTGTGTACACATGTGTTCCGCGATGTTAGGATTTGGCCTGTGTGTCATATGTGGATGCAATGGTGGATGTGTAGTGTGCACGCGCTGGTGGGGGTTGTCCGCTTTTCCGCCCTTGCACTGTGTGCGCTGTTTGCGTGCACTTGTTGTGTGTGTGCCTACCTGCGTCTCCGCGGTACGTTGCGTCCTTGGTGGTGCATCAGCAGAAGCATGGGAAGGGCCTGCAGTGCTGGATTCATGCCCGGGGTGCCGCTTCTTCGTTGTCCGTGCTCTGCGTCCGTGTTTCCGCCTCTCTTTCGCGTGCGGTGTCTCTTTGCCGTGGGAGCCGTTTGTTTGCGGCATCGTAATTTATGCGCCGGGCGGGACGTGTTTCGTCGGACGGTGTGTGTCAGTTGTGCTGCGCCGCTACGTGTGCGGGCGCACTTTGATGGCGGACGGTGTTGCTGGCTTGCCGGCGGTGTTTGGCCTGCTTTTCGCATCGTAATTGGGCGGGCGTGTGGACTGCTGCGTGCCGGCGGTAACTGGTGGTTTTTGCATCCGCCAGCACGGCGGTTGTGCTTCCGCCCGCAATCGTAATGAGCCCCCTAGTTTCTTTGAGGGCTACAACCCCCTCTCTGAGAGGGAGGAGCTCAGGGATGTTTTATTAGGATATCTCTAAATCCTCATGTGAAGAACAAAAAGTTTTAAGTATGAGCGAGGGCGCAGCGCAAAGAAAACGTGTGAATTGTGAAAGATAAAACTGGCTAGTGAGCTCAAATTGTACAATTTATTGGTATGCACCCACTGTCAGGATTAAAAACAGTGCACCAGCGGTATAGATTTAACCCGCATTCGTGCAGTGGACGATGATGGTCAACATGTTTCAGCCAACAAGACCCGAACTCATTGGGTCTGGCTTTCGTCAGGACCTACAAAAATGCTGCTGCTACTAAATATTTTCAAAGTGAGAAAAGAAAGGATACATCAGATTTTTCTATATCCAATTGCTTCAGTGGTGACTTGACCCGGTCACAGGCTCACTGAAGCGTGGAGTACCAACGGAGAGAGCGGTGCCCCCATCCTGAGCTGTTGCCAGGTTGAGGTGGAGTTCCTTACCCAGCTATAGCGGGTCAAGTCACCACTGAAGCAATTGGATATAGAAAAATCTGATGTATCCTTTCTTTTCTCACTTTGAAAATATTTAGTAGCAGCAGCATTTTTGTAGGTCCTGACGAAAGCCAGACCCAATGAGTTCGGGTCTTGTTGGCTGAAACATGTTGACCATCATCGTCCACTGCACGAATGCGGGTTAAATCTATACCGCTGGTGCACTGTTTTTAATCCTGACAGTGGGTGCATACTGAATAAATTGTACAATTTGAGCTCACTAGCCAGTTTTATCTTTCACAATTCACACGTTTTCTGCGCTGCGCCTCGCTCATACTTAAAAATTTTTGTTCATCACATGAGGATTTAGAGATATCCTAATAAAACATCCCTGAGCTCCTCCTCTCAGAGAGGGGTTGTAGCCCTCAAAGAAACTAGGTTTTCTCATGAGAGGAGAATCCCATATGATGAAGCATGTCACCTCTGGTGAGTGAGGGATTTCGTCCTAAAAAGGGAGCTTTCCTTAGTTGGTGCGTAATGGTACATTGTGTTAACTTCTGGTAGTTTTTCACCTTGCAATATTGTTTTTTGTTTTTGATTAGACCCAAGGATTCCATAGTTGTTATAGCAAAGACTGAGCCCCAAGTGGTGCAGTCTTCCAGTTGTGGTGTGATCCCCATTGGTAAACTGATTGTTAGGATTCTGTGTTTCTCATGCGGGCTAGTATTTGGAAATACTGCTTCGATTTGAGTAATTTTTTGAGCTATCCTAAATGGAATTTGCTCACGTTTTGTGGGCATTTTACCCATGACTGCGTATAAAGTCTGTGGTGTAATTTTTAGTGTATTCCCCTGTTGGGGAGTTGGATTTGGATATGTCAATGGTGGTCGGACTGTAAAAGTCTGCATGACATATTGGACCAATTGTCTGTAAATTTTTATTAACTCTGTGAGTTGAGTAAGTAACTCCTCATCTGACATCTCTTCAATGTCTGGATGAGGTGTGTAGCCGGCTAAAATCGGCCATGTTGCTCCTGGTCTACCTAGTGGACCGAGCCTGGTAATGTTTTTGTGATGTTTTAGGGCGCCTTTAAACCAGAGCTGATGCTCTTGGTATGTTAATGGAATTTCTATATCCTCGAAAGGAATGTATTCCTCTGGTGGTTCATCTTCTTTGTAGAAGTGAAACATGTGTGTTATTGGATTGGATTCAGGAAATGTTACCCATGAATAGAATACCTCTGTCTGAAAGGATTCATGTGCCTCTATCACGAAAACTGCTCTACCGCCTCTTGGTGGTAGGCCATGTTTTATAAGTTTTAGAGTGATGGCTCTTCTTAAGTTTTGAGGGATGTCTATGACACCCTCCTCGGTTTCATTTAAACCTGTAATGTTAAAAGCTGTTGGTAGGGCTGGATCAGCCACAGTTACACCGTCTCCGGCGTCTTCAGTCATTTTTTTGCAAAATGAAAAACAAGTTTCAAGGAAACAAAGATAAGGTGCACAATATTGTGGAACACTGTATCCTTCAACGTTGAGCAAACCAAACAGCTAATATATAGGGTACTGCCCTATGTAGCCGTGGTGGATACTTAACCCTGCCCACTCCAGACGTCTTTTGGAGTATTTGGGTAGGGGTCTCTTGAGAGAAAAAGCACGGCTGAGTTACTCAGTATCTAACGTTGAATTACCGCCTTACCAAACCGTTGGGCGCCATGTAGTGTAGTTCCTATTTCCCTAATAGGCTCTGCGCATTGGAATAATATATCCTATAGGTTTGACATAGGACTAAGGTCAGTATGTCCCTATCAAGTATATTAAACTTAATTACTTGTGCCAGCTAGCTCAGAGGCCACTAGAAACTCCTTGACAACAAGAAGGGAGTAGTTTCTGGCAGCCGCAAAACATGACCACTGTGTTTCCCTTTAGAATCAGAATGTGTCCCAGAGTCGTGGAAACAATAGATAACTATTTCACTCAGCTCAGTCGTGCATGCTTAGTTTTCTCCAAGTTACACAGAAAGAAATAGACGGGCGTTTCAATAAAGGATTTATTGAACAGTCTTGTTTCTGGTGTAAGTAAAATGTACTGTTACGATCATAAGACAGTATGCGAGATAAATAATGTACAGTGTGAGCAGTAGAAATAAATAATACTGCGAGAGCATTATCTTTTAGTACATATGCTGTTACATAAATAACACAGACTAAAAATGCGAGTACTCATACGATGCGTTGCTAAGCTAGTTCTACCCCAATGTACCTAACCTGACCTAGGTGTAGGAAGAGGGAAGAAGTAGGTGAAGTATTCCTTACTATGGTATACTAAGAGCATGTTAAGTCTAGTATGCCTAGTATGCCAAGAGTCCCTCTAGGTTCTAGTCAGCTCCATACCTGAAGAATGAGAGAGGTAGGAATCTCTTTGCCAGACTCGAACTCCAACACCCCGCAAGGGAAGTCAGATCACTGGAAGCTGGAAGCTGGGCTCTCTGCGTGCAGGGAAGGCAGCGTCTTCTCAGTGCGTCAGGCCAGGAAACGGGCTCCTCTGAAGTTGAGGTCTCCTCTGGTTTACAGGGGCTAGGGAAGGTATATTTATACCTGAGAGCACCTAAGAATGTTAGTATTGACGTGAAGGACAGCGAAAGACGTCATGAATGAACCCCCTAAGGAATAATGGTTCATGCATAATATATGAGTCCTTGAAGAAATCAATAGTCCTGGACTAGGGAAACTCCCGCAGCCTAAGGGTCTGTTCTTCATGAACTCGTTGTGACGTTAGGGTGGACGGATGTCAGAGACCATGCCTGTATTTGGAGTGCATGGTTTAATGCCTAAATAAGGGCTGGGATTTTATGCCTATATAAGGGCAGGGCGAATTGTGCCTATATAAGGACATGATACTGGAAAGCCCGTTTATGGATACCCTAAGAGGAATACAACAAAACCTTACGTCTTTTTAGTAGACTTCGTTTAGTGAACCCTGCCAATGTGCCCAAAGTTGGCCCTAAAAGGAGTGGCTTAATTTTAACCCATAATACCATCACCTTTTCAATGTACACCAGGTTGCTAACATGGGCACGTCCAAGTCACAAAAGATCCCTATCACCTGTTGAGTACCCGACGGCGCCATATTGACTCCTGTCATCTTCAGCCTATATATGGAGTCACTTGGTGCTCTAATCACAGACAACAGCATCAGGAGTCATTTATATGTCTGTGATACACACCTCAGTTTGAAAGCATCCTCTGCTTCAGACATTCAATGCTCCAAACACTGCTTGCACATCATCCAGACCTGGAAGTTCAGCGCCTACCTGAGGCTCAAACCAACCAAGACAGAATCCCTTTTATTTGCCAAGAACAATAAACAAGATACACTACAACCCTGGTTTAATGACATGAACCTTGATGACTTTGAACCAAATTTTTCACCGAATGGCAAGTCCTGCCTTCATCCTGGACACTACTTCACCCTCAAGGAACACATTTCCAAAAAATACAAAGACGGCCTGGTACTATGTCTCTCTTCTGAAGACAGTCAAACCAATTCTTCCAGAAAGCAACTTCTGAACTGCTGTTCAGACACACGCATTTGGACAGTGGCGTAGCTAGGCCTTAGGCCGCCCGTGGCGGCCCCTGCATTTGCCTTCCGCGGCGGCCTAATCTAAGAGATGGGTTTGTACTGTTTATTCATGTGCCTGCGACGGCCGCAGGTAAGAGCGGGGCCCCCGAAACTCATGCCGATGGGGCATCCCTCTATCCAGGATCTGGAACAGCATCCCTGTAACCATCAGGGCTGCCCCAACGCTACTTCAATTTAGGAAAGAGTTGACCTCACCTCTTTAAAGAACACAACATCACAATGACTTAACCATCACAACCTATTCTTACTCGTTAACTTTCTGCTTATCTTTGACCATGAAAAATGCTCCACCGCCTTTTAGCAAGGTTCGTTCTATAAAAAAAACATGCACATATATGCATAATAGGCAAAGTCATGGTAGTCAAGGGTGTTTATTGTGATTTGGAAGCCACACATTGTCACAAATTTGTAGTTGCCACTGGAGCAATCTTGACGCTGGTCCCATGTGACCAAACTCCCACCTTTGACATCAGAGGCCAAAACCATGAACTGCAGAAGGAGGATTAAAGAAAATAGCAAAGATAGAGAGACTTCTCACAAACTAGAAAAACTGGAAATGCTCTTGCAACTTCACCTGGTGCACAAAAAGAGGTAGGAGGCACAAGAGCCGTGCAACTACTCTCCCGCTGCTATTCAACTTCTCATTTCCAGTGAACGTCTCTTGTCAAACGCCTCAAGTGTCTGCTATGTTTCTAGGTGTCTCTCTAGTGCTTTAATAAAATGGCATCTTGTAGGAGGAACAGCTTTGCTGTCAGATGAAAAGACAGGGCTTTATGTCAGTTCAGGCTGCAGTGAAGAAGTCCTAAAAAAGTTGTAAAAATGCATATCTACCACAATAATTTTCTATTTCTGTTTTCTTTTCTTCTGTTGTATTATTGTAACAAACATCACTCAATTAACTTGTTCTTCGGCAGTCCTGCGAAAGTGACAAATGGTACTTGTTAGACCTGGCATCCTTGGCGTAGTCTGTTTTGCACTAAAGTTTTGCCTTCAGGCCTCCTGTTTTTGCTGGCCTTAGGACTCTGCTGGAAACTACAACACGTGGACAAAGTTCTGAGGAGCCTAAGAACGTTGAGAGGCTTGTGAAGTTGTGAAGCCTGACGGGTTGCAACTCTGAGCAGGTTTTAAAAGGGTGTCCCAGTTTCCCTAAACTCAAAGCTAAAGAAGTTTAAAAAAAAAAAATGAAAATAGATGCTGTGATTCAGGAGGGATTTCCCCTCTACCCCATATGGTGGGCCAGCAGCAGCGGACCTTGTTTTGAGGTCCCCTGTTCAGCGATATGGCATTTCTGGCTGAGGAAGTCCCCAGCGGTAAGCAGAACCGCAGTACACCCAAAACAATCACTGCGGCCAGACGTCGCGTCCTGGTTGATCAAGCACCTGGTTACATGGACCAGGCAAATTTTAACTATACGTTGCTACATAAAGTGTGAAATTCCTTGAATTTGCCTGGTATGGTTCAACATTCATCCAGTCCTACAAGAGAAGAGAGCATAGGTGGATTTCAAGTAGAATATTGACAAACACGGTTGATGGACGGAAAGATGAAAAATTGAGCATCTTAAATAAGTTTATACCAGCAGAGAACACTATGGTTCATTGACTTGAACTATTTTGTGTTCCTTCATGCTTTGTAAGTTTTCTTGCTGTGCCTTGACAAGTAGATAAATGCACGTGTGGTAAAGAGGTTGGGACGTTCATAGTGTCTATGTGAAATCTTTTGCTCTTTCATAATAATTTATGGCTTGCAGAACTGCGGCAAGCTTGTGCTTGCTTGGGCAATGTGAGCAGAGGCAATCATGAATGCCTTAGACATCCCTCTGTTCTGTTCGTTGTTGCAGTGGTGTCTGTGGGTATGGGATTTGCTGTGTCTCATGGGTTCGAGTACATCGGTGACTTTACATGGTGCTTTACAGAGAGATGTTAGCAGGAGAGATCTGTCAACCCTCTGGAGGGAACCTGGGCATACTATTGTGGCATGTACAGCACCCTCATCTCAGTGACATGTGAGGTGTTTTCTTTCCGCGAGCAATTTAGAGTTTGGTTAGGAACACCAAGTTTTTGATGTCTTAGATGAGTCAAAAGTTCTGTGGCCATTCCAATATGGTGCACTCACAACATTTTATCCTTCAGAAGAACTATCTTTTTCAATGTGCAGACTTCCTTTTCCTCATGCTTTACCCATGGCTAAGCTCCTCATTCCTCTTGTCATCATCTGGACATTCCTTCGATTTCTCTTCCTCCAAGCTTTGCTGAAGCTTGGATCTGTGCTTTAATAGGGCCGGCCTGCAAGAGCTTGCATGCAGGTGTGCATGTGCCTATGACTTGATTAGCAATTGTTGTGATGTTGTATCCATTTAGGAAAGTGTTGCTTCTTTGATTTGTGCATTCCTTCGTTTGCAACATGCCTTACCTTGCATATGCGGGTGTTGTGCTCATAATAACCACTTTTATTTGTATATGTATTAGACCTGGGCTTGAAGTTCCACTCCACTTGCGGAGTTTGCGGAGTTTTTCCTCATTCACCAACATTAAGTTTGCGAGTGCAAATGATGAACATTTTACTCCAGACTACTTCCTGGCAAGATTCCTCAACACGGGTGGTTGCGGATGGTCGCTACAGCTCGCGTTGAGAAAACCTTTGTTACCATTGAAGAAGCTGACGCTCGAGTAGAACAACTACTTGAGTGGCAGAAAAAACCAGCACCCTCTTGCGCTGCGCGTGGTGCCATTTGCACTGATTTTACAGCATGGGGAAAACACCTGCCACTAAAAATCAGCATGAACAACGCGACGTAACACACTCCTTCCCTTGCGGAACTTCGTGTAGCGCTGCAGAGTTTTTTGGTTACTTTGTGGCGTTCCGTGTAGGGGAACTCTGCGAACTCTGACCAGGCCTAATATGTATCTGTCTGTTTCCCTATTTTCATAGTGAAACACTCTATTTGCAGTACGTAGTTATTGGTGGGTGGGTTTGTAGAACATGCTTTTCATGTGATTTGGATTTTTCAGGCGTGACGTTCAGAGAGTGGTTATGCGCGGCATATGTTTTGCCTTATTCTGGATTTTCTCTTTTTTGTATTGCAGTCTTCGCTTACCTGTGTGGGGATGGTCAGTTATATGAGTTTACCTTCATGTTATGTAACTTCCCTTTTGGGGTAGGGAAAACTGTGTAAGAAGTGTCAGCCATGTTTGCTCTCTTTGTGCGTTAAGCGAAGTGGATTTCTATAATGCCTCTGTACAGAAAATTCTGTAATCAGAGTTCCCAATACCTATAGCTTTGCTATATCTTACCTTTTCGTTTTCCCCTGTATTAAACAGTATATATGTATAAGTGACTTTTTTAAGAATGTCTAATAATGTGAAATGTATTTTAGTGTGGGAAAAGCATTCCATTCGATATTGCCAGAACTCGGCCTAACTCCTCTTTCCATGGGCAGCCTTAAGACGAAGATGTTTTTGTTTTACTCTGGGATGTAGGAGGTACGACCTCCGAACATCAGCAAACAAAGGGCTGGAGCTCTTGCATCGCACAACAAAAATGGATTAAACTTGATTGTGCAAATCGGTGGGCTGAGATCAACTCTTTCTTGCTGCTTTTGTGTTTGTTTTATTTCACTTATGTTAATTTACCAACATGTCAGGGTAGCAGAAGTTACCGCACACTAGACAGGGCCAACATTATCATTACAGCAACAAAATTCGGGACATTTCTGAATATCACATCAGGTGAAATTCACCAATTTTCTAAATGTATCACATTGTCCGATTTTGCATAACTTCTTTTACCTGAGTTCACACCCAAGGAATAAAAAAGTCTTGTGAGTCGAAACAGAAGTGGGAGACTGGTTCGTACGAAAAATATCTCACTAAGCGACATATTCTTCTGGTATTTCACAAGACTTTTTTAGTCTTAGTGCGTGCAGAGTGACAAGAAATTCAGGCAAAAAGCATTCTGTGAAAAATGGAATTTCACAAATTTTCTTGTAATTCCCTCCTTTTTGCTTCTGGGGCAGGGCTTCATTTGTAAAACAATAAGCGCAGGTTCTTAAAGTTTTAGTCAGAAGCTCATGGCCGGTGCTTTGAATATCAGGGGTGTCGCATGCCAAGGCTGGTTGGTCTTTATTCCACCTTATGCCTCTTTCATCCACACAAGGCAAACCCTGTCTCTTTATCTCGCTCTTGCAGTTTCTTTTCCATCCCTGCTTTCTCCCTTAGTCACTCTTTTACATTTTTCTCTTGCTGTTTCTTTCCCACTTTGTGCTTTTCTTTCTTTTGCACTGAATGAAAGTTTGATGAGAAAGTGGGCCCCACCTGCAGCCACTGGTTCAAATTAAGCACTGTTAAGGCTTAGGGCTGGGGAAGGAGTGGAAACAAAAAAAGTGAATTGTGTTTTTAGAACCACGTTTACATTCAATTTTTGCATCTGAATTCATGACCCATCAGACCAGCGGTAGCAAGGGCAGTGCGAGGGGTACCAAGGAGCAATCCAGGGGTAGCGGCTACTACGTCATACGAATCCCTTTGGCACACACTATATACAGGTTATATGTTAATGTTTTTACAATATTATATTCATCAATAATGGACTCGAGTATTTTCAACTCCACACGAAAATTTGACGTTCCAAATCTTGGACTCCAAAGGTCATTTATTGTGGTTGTTATCGATGTTCAAAACAGCATGTTCTTCCCAGTAGCCAACACGTGTTTCGTCGAATGTATGGACTTCATCAGGGCTTTGAGTCTCTCTGTGTAATCAATACAAAAGCACAGCCGTGCTATATAGGGGAGGCCAATAATCCACCCTAATCCCTTCCTCAGAGCCATATGTTAATGTTCCATGGCAGCAGTGGCGGCCGCTCCATTAGGGCGTTGGAGCGCCGCCCCACTGCTTTCTCGCAGTGCGAGAAGCAGAAAATAAAATGGTATTTTAAATACCATTTTATTTTTTGCTTCTCGCGCTGCGAGAAAGCAGACGGCAGGGGTATGCCTGGTTGGGGGCGGGTGGGAGTGTATGCCTGGTTGGGGGCGGGCGGGTGGGTGGGTCTGGGAGGAGTGGCTTGCACCACTCTGAGTGCCCTGACTGCTTGGTCGGCCCTGGGGCCGACCAAAGCAGTCATGCGCACTCTACATTTTCTCTATGTAGGCTGCATGCAGCCTACATAGAGAAAATGGCCTCCCTACTGGTGCCTGGCTGGGCGCCGTCCGGGACTCCACGCCAATCACAACGCTGCCATTGCAGCGTTGTGATTGGCTTACAGGAGGGGAGGGAGCTGCAGCATGCCTGTTCCTGTTTAGAACGCGGGACCCTGGCCCAGGAGCAGAGGCGGCGCGGACCTGGTCAGGTAAGTTTTCTTTTTATTTTAATTTTAAACCCACCCCCGCGCGATCCCCCCGGCCCCCGAAACCCCCCACCCCCGCGAGTATTGCGAGCCGCGACTGAGCGTACTACACATGATTGATATTGAACCGAAAATTGGTTGAATTGGTTGTAAGTCGACAAAGTGGTGGCTGTACATAACACACCAGAGGTGGGTTACTGGAGTAGCTCTTTATCAAAGGGTAGAGTTAACCAACAGTGGGTTCTTTCTGGCTCTAGAAGGTTTATATATGTCTCAAACTCTTTAGAGTCAATTAGCGTTGCGTCACAGAAATTTCTGGAACAAGTGAGGCTCTTTTTTTAACAAATGAAAGATACATTGCATCATGAAGCGAAAGTCTCGGAGCGCCTAACCGGGGCACTAAGGTGCATTACACATGGTCATACACATTGTTTACAGGCATGTGGAGATTAAGGGGTCGATTCCGATTCGGGCCGGAAAACGTACCGACCGACTCGGAGCCGGAATAAATTCCGACCGACACGTACCGGTGCAGCCCGACCCGCAAAGTACGATGAGAAGCGTGCAAAACCCGACCGACTCGTACGGAACACAAGCCGAACGACCGAGCCGCACGGAAAACAGCAATCCGGCCGGAAAAACACGCGAATCGAACCGACCGACACGCACCCGGAACAATCCCGAACGAAACGTACCCGCGAACTCCTACCCGCCAAGTACGATGCAACGCGTGGAAAACACGACCGAGTCGCACGGAGGACAAGCCGTACGACCGATACGCATACAAAACTGCGAGCCGAAGCAACCCAAAACACCGCGACCGACGCGTACGCAGCATAGAAAACAGCACAAACACAGCGTGAACGAATCGGAGAAGCCCGTACGAGACAACTGCAGGGTCCGACTCGGTCACAAGAACGTCTCCTACATGCACAAAAAGTACAAAGGGAAAATACACAAAAAAAAGGCCAAACAAGCAATTACAAAGCCAATAAATACTGGGGGGGGCAGGGAACAAAGACACACCCACAACTCCACCCATATAAAGGACACAAATCCCTACCATGATCCTTTGCAAATTCAAATTACCTGCCAGCACTCAACAGACAGCAACCACACACCCACAGCTCATCCATCACACAAGCCACACACCATCAGCACCCCAACAAATAGCAACCTCACATACACCCAGCAAAACACACACTCACACACCTTCACCTGCACACCAACACAATCAATCAATCAATCACAAAATTTGTAGAGCGCACTACTTACCCGCGAGGGTCTCAAGGCGCTGGGGAGAGGGAAGGGGGGGTGCTGCTACTGGTCGAACAGCCAGGTCTTGAGTAGCCTCCTGAAGGTCAGCAGGTCTTGGGTCTGCCGTAGGCTTAGTGGAAGGGTGTTCCAGGTCTTGGCGGCGAGGTGTGAGAAGGATCTGCCGCCGGTGGTTGTTCTTCGAATGCGAGGGACGCTGGCGAGGGAGAGGTCGGCGGAGCGGAGCTGGCGGTTGGGGACGTAGAAGAAGAGTCGTCTGTTGAGGTAGGCTGGGCCAGTTTTGTGGAGTGCCTTGTGTGCGTGGATGAGGAGTTTGAAGGTGATCCTCCTGTCGACGGGGAGCCAGTGCAGGTTCCTCAAGTGGGGGGTGATGTGGCTGTGGCGTGGTACGTCGAGGATCAGGCGTGCGGAGGCGTTTTGTATGCGTTGCAGTCGCTTGATGAGCTTGGCCGGGGCTCCCGCGTAGAGGGCGTTCCCATAGTCAAGTCTGCTACTGACGAGGGCCTGGGTGACTGTTCTTCTTGTGTCTGTCGGGATCCACCTGTAGATCTTGCGAAGCATGCGGAAGGTGTTGAAGCAGGAGGAGGAGACTGCGTTGACTTGCTTGGCCATGGAGAGCGTTGAGTCGAGGATGACTCCCAGGTTGCGTGCGTGGTCGGTGGGTGTCGGAGGTGCTCCCAGCATCGTTGGCCACCAGGAGTCGTCCCAGGCTGAGGGGTTGGAGCCGAGGATGAGGACCTCCGTTTTTTCCGTGTTCAGCTTTAGTCGGCTGATCTTCATCCAATCGGCGACGGCCTTCATTCCTTCATGGAGATTGGCTTTGGCGGTGAGGGGTCCTTGGTGAGGGAGAGGATCAGTTGAGTGTCGTCGGCGTAGGAGATAATGTTGAGGTCGTGCTGTCTGGCGATGCATGCGAGCGGGGCCATGTAGATGTTGAACAGTGTTGGGCTGAGGGACGATCCCTGGGGTACGCCGCAGATGATCTCGGAGGCTTCGGATCGGAAAGGTGGGAGGCGGACTCTCTGGGTTCTGCCGTCGAGGAAGGAGGTGGTCCATTCCAGGGCCTTGTCTCGGATCCCTGCGTCGTGGAGGCGTGCGCGTAGAGTGCGGTGGCAGACAGTGTCGAAGGCGGCGGAGAGGTCCAGCAGGATGAGGGCTGCGGTCTCACCATTGTCCAGTAGGATCCTGATGTCGTCGGTGGCGGCGATGAGGGCATCACTCACCATCACCACCCATCACTCACCATCACCACCCATCACTCACCATCACCACCCATCACCATGCCCCCAAAGAAGAATCATAAGTTCCTAGATAGTGAATTGGAAGTCCTGGTAGATGAGATCCTCAGGGTAGAGCCACAGCTGTTTGGTACACTGGTCCAACAGACACCCTGGGCGCAGAAAACCAAGATGTGGGAGAGGATCGTCGACAGGGTGAACGCACAATCACCATGTTTGCGCACAAAGATAGACATCCAGAACAGGTGGTATGACGTGCGCAGGAGGGTCAGGGAGCTGTTGAAGAAGGACTACCTCTTGAGCCAACACACCGGCAGTGGCCCTCCTGCCAAGCCAGTATACCTCAGGCCCTGGGAGGAGAAGGTGCGGGCCATCCTACCACCAGTGAGCGTATATGGACTAGAAAACATCCCAGAGCCTGGTGAGTACACAACAAATGTACACAATATTGTGCCACAATACACACACATCACTGTCAAGAGGAGAGTCAAACCATGCACCCTTAGCAAATACACAGCAACCAGAACAGAACCATCCCAAAATGTGTATGTCAGTCAGATAAACACAACACATGCCATCTCATAGTGACATGTAACTGTGTCATCACATGTACAAACACAACTACAACTACAGCTGGGCAGTGGCACAAATATAACTAACAAACACATCCAGACATGTAGCCACCACTACAACACCACCACACAGTGAAGCCCACTGAAAGGAAGGAATACTGTGTATGCTGGGCAAGTCAGTGTAGCCAATAGCATCATGGGAGTCGTAGTCACAGATATTGCCCACCCTCACAATGCGCACATCAACACCACCATGAACCATGCTCACATCACAGGGAGTGGAAAACAACTGACAAGATGGCTGACACTGGCTACTGCTGTGGGGAGCACAAGGTCCTGCTGGCAACTGTGCACCAACCAACAGCAGGACACCACTGACTGACATCTTGCCATTGCTCTCACACTCACACACAGTGAAGTCCACCCAAAAGCAAGTAAGTATGGGCATGCTGGGAAGTGGGGTGGAGGCAATAGCATGATGGGAGTGGTAGTCACAGCTCAACATCCCCCACCCACATGGCCCAGCAAGCTCACACTCAAGCATGCACACCCCACAGAGAGTGGAAAGCCCCATCAAAGATGTCTGACACTGGTGCTCTGTTGTGGGGAGCACAAGGCCATGCTGGGAACTGGCCACCAACTAACAGCAGAACACCACTGTCAGCCATCTTGCCATTGCTCTCACACTCACACACAGTGAAGTCCACCCAAAAGCAAGTAAGTATGGGCATGCTGGGAAGTGGGGTGGAGGCAATAGCATGATGGGAGTGGTAGTCACAGCTCAACATCCCCCACCCACATGGCCCAGCAAGCTCACACTCAAGCATGCACACCCCACAGAGAGTGGAAAGCCCCATCAAAGATGTCTGACACTGGTGCTCTGTTGTGGTTAGCACAAGGCCATGCTGGGAACTGGCCACCAACTAACAGCAGGACACCACTGTCAGCCATCTTGCCATTACTCTCACACTCACACACAGTGAAGTCCACCCAAAAGCAAGTAAGTATGGGCATGCTGGGAAGTGGGGTGGAGGCAATAGCATGATGGGAGTGGTAGTCACAGATATTGGTCACCCCCACAACTGTCCCATCAACACCACCCTGAACCATGCGCACATCACAGGGAGTGGAAAACAACTGACAAGATGGCTGACACTGGCTACTGCTGTGGGGAGCACAAGGCCCTGCTGGCAACTGTGCACCAACCAACAGCAGGACACCACTGACTGACATCCTGAAAGACAACTTGCACTCCCTGCAATGGAAGCACGTTCCATGGTGGAATATCTGGCTGGGTGGGAAGGAGGGCCGGATGTCAACCAAATACAACAATGCAGACCATGTACACACCCCAACATTCACATAGAAATGCCCAAATAATGCAGGACAATGTGCTACACCAATATCAACCCCTGACTGTGACAACTTAGGACAATGCAATGTACAGGCCCGCATCCAGAGGCACAGTCACAACTGTCAGGTGTGTCAACCATTGATGCCTGCAGAAACATAACATACATTGTGTGTGTCTCCCAAAAACAGGTGATGATGGGGACACAGCAGCAGACGTTGAGGAGTCCCCGTCCCAGGCTCAAGAGGATACGGAGCTCACTGGTGTGGAACAGCCTCTGCCCTCCTCGGATGAAGAAGACCCACCTGGCACCTCCGGAGCAAGTCATCATGCAGCACCAGCAGGACCACCAGCTGCACCCCTGCACCCACCCCTCCAACGACTGTCAACACACATACCACCCCTGCCGACATGGACAGACCAAGGAGCACCACCACCACCAGCACAGGGACCCTGGACCAACGTGGGGCCATGGACACCAACACCACCAACAACCCCCAAGGGGGCCCAGGGTCACCTGTGCGTGCCACCTCAGGTACTGCACGTGTCGCCAGGGGTGGTGGGAGGGGTGGGAGACATAGGTCGCTGCTCGCAGAGGGGTCTGGACTGCATGATGACCCACAACTGGCACGCATAGCCGATGCGTACCAGTCCAGCACCGGAGAGCTCAGCCAGGTAGTGGGGCTTCTCAGGGACATTAAACAGCAGCAGGCTGCCCATCATGCCCGCTTGGACTCACACATGTCCCGCGTGGAGTCCAAGTGGGACACACTGCAAGAGATGACGGCGGTGCATAGGGACATATTACAATGCCTCCGCCAGATGAGCAGCAACCAGTCAACACCTCCCTGTGTGCCCACAACATCTGGTGCTGAAACAACTGCAACTGCCACAGAGAGGCAGGATGACTCTGGCGGAGAGTCCCCTGCACCGCAGCAGCCTGCACTTGAGGGTCCCCCCACAAAGAAGAGGGGTCGTCCGAGGACGGACAACTGAGAGGCTGATGGCCATGCACAACCCCCAGGAAGCCAACACCTGTTTTGGATAATCACCTTTGTGCGCAAACTGTTCACCCTGTTGACTGCAACACAACTCCCCCACATGACATGGGGAGTACAAGTTGGACCAATGTCTCAGATGACTGTGGACTTGATACAGGACATTTCTGCTACCAGGACTTCCAATTCATCTAGGAACTTTGGATTGCAATCAAAATGTACAGCACTCACCATCCTGTGCACTATTCACACACATGTATGACAATAAACACACTAATACACCATACCTGCCTCTGTCGTGATTCCAACGTGGTTTCTGTCATGGAGATGATGACCAGCGAAATTACACTGTGCATGCTAACTGCTACAGCAAGTACAACACAGGCATGTGAGTCATGGCAACGTGACACATATGAGGGAGACACACCACCAGGGCTACACAACAAATACACACCTAGGCCATCTGACTCATTGCCTACACTGATGTTGCCAGGAAATACGGTGCAATGCACAGACACAACACCTATTCACAGTCTTAGTCAACTAGCCCACTGGTGCAGTAAGCAAATGTCAGTCAAATGTGTGACCACAGACAACGCACATCACAAAGTGAAGCACAGGTTTATTACACATTTGCAACATGTTGTAACCACTACAGATGCAAGGTAATCCCACCTGGCAGCGGGCACACAGTCAACAAGTGTAGAAGGAAGGAAGTTCATGGGTGTGGCGCACATCACCTGTAGGGACACGACAGCTACCACCCTGGAAGTCGAATCACGGTGTCGGGGATCACAGTTGACCAAACGACTCTGAAAGTACCCTGTGAAGGACAGAAATGACACACAGTCAAAAGCACTGAAGAACAGGACAGAACTGCAATACTCATGCCCAATACATGTCACAAGATACCCACCCAGAACCAAGTTAGCATGTCAACACTGTTGGGGAGTACAGACTACCTGTAAGGACACATCGCTACACGCATACAGTCATGTAGCCCATGGACACACTCAAACAGCACCAGAGCACCACCAACACATATCATGCAAACTCACATCATTGACATGATATCTCTGGATACTCACATTCAGCTGAAGAAGTTGGTGATGAGCTGTGTGCGGACATCACCATCATCATCATCATCATCACTGGCATCGTGGTCCAGGCCAGGATCCTCCACAGGTGGCGGACGTTGGTCATCGTCATCCAGGATGAGAGGCAACTCCTTCCGCACTGCCAGGTTGTGTAGCATGCAGCAGACGATGACAATCTTGCACACCTTTGCTGGGGCATATGGGAGGGACCCTCCTGTCTTGTCCAGGCAGCGAAAGCGGCTCTTCAGGAGACCAAATGTCCGCTCAATCACTCTCCTGGTCCGACCATGTGCCTCATGTAGCGCATCTGGGCTGGTGTCACGGGGTTCCTGAGGGGCGTCAGCAACCACGGCATGTTGGGGTATCCGGAGTCACCTACATACAGACAATTGCACATTAGCTGAGTTGGAAAAGAGGGTGGAACACTACATTGCAGAACACACACAATGGTACAAAGTCAGTACACACCAACAAGCCAGGCACGCTGGTTCCGCATCTGTGACATCATCCTCGGGATGCGTCTACTCCTCATCACGTAGGCATCGTGTGCAGAACCGGGGAAACGGGCACACACGTGTGAGATGCTCATATCAGCAAGACAGACCACCAGTGCATTGACCGAGTGGTAGTGTTTGCGGTTCCTGTATGCCTGCTCTTGGGCCTGTGGTGGTACCAAAGCCACATGTGTCCCATCAATGGAGCCAATGACATGCGGCATCCTCCCCAGGGCATAGAAGTCACTCTTCACGTCAGTGAGTTGTTGGAGTCTAGGGAAATAGATGTACTGGTTCAGGTATATCAACATAGCCTCCAAAACATTACGGAGCACACGGCTGAACATGGTCTGTGACATCCCACCAGCAGTCGCCACAGTGTGTTGAAAGGTACCGGTGGCAAAGAAGTGTAGGGCTGCCATCACCTTCACCTTGGGGGTCAGCGCTGTAGGGTACGGTCGGCCAGGTTGCAAATGTGGTGCCAAGCGCACTGCCAAATCCTCAATCAGCTGCCTGGTGAAGCGGTACCTTCGGATGCTGTCACGTTCCACCATCGTTGCCAGGTCAGGGAATGGTCTATGGACAGCTGGTGCCCTGCAGTGCATAGGTGAAGAAAGAAAGATTGTCAGTCACCCCACATATGTGGCATTGAACACACTCAATATCACATGATACATCATTATGAGGCACAAGTACATGATGTGTGCAGTTCCGTAAGGACATGTATGGCACATACATGGCCAACATCTAACATCACAGTTCAACAAGTGGCATCAATAAGTCCCAGGTTGTGCCATTGGATATCATGAGGCCGTGTCACAGTTCCCATCTCCTGCTGCCACGTTACAAACACACCCCACAGTGACATGTGAGGACAGATGTGCCCCAGGCATCACAGCTCAACGACAGGTAGATTCCCAGGGACCCTGTATTGCCACATGGACACTGGCATGACATGGTGTATCATGTATACACCACAGCAAAACAACCATGACCCCCACAGGTAGTGGTCCCTGTTGCCTCGGCAGGACAGACATGGACGTCTGTGACACACACACGCACAACATCAAAGTCCATGCACAAACAACGTGGATGTGGAGACTGGCTCCCATTGTGCACATGAAATCAGAGACATTGTAAACACAACATGCACACAGACTGTGGAGGACCATCACTATTGTGCCAATGGGTCACCCTGGGTTAAACATACCGTCCCACATGGGACTCAGGGGGTATGTGACATGACATACACATACACCACCATAAAATGTGACCATGCCACATGCTCAGATATGAACAGTTGCACATCACAGTGGTCATGTACACGAAACACCAAGGATCCTGTCCCCATGAACACGTGCACAGCCTGGGGGTGGCTGCCCCCAAGTGACACCCACAGAACAACATGTTCACCCCCATACACGGAATAGGTAATGCAGCCTTACATGCCTTAGGATACAGTTTGGACAGGCTGTGGTGTTGTAGGTGTGCCCCTCACTCCCTGGGAAGTATATGTGGCTGGCATATGTTCACCTGTGACAGGCATGGTGACATATGCCAGTGACTTGTACAGGGACGCGTTGGACAGCAATGGACTGATCGGTGCGCACACATTGGCCATTGCATTCAATGTGTGCTGGTACGCGTTGTATTCGCAATACGTGTTGGACAGCAATGGACTGATCGGTGCGCACACATTGGCCATTGCATTCAATGTGTGCTGGTACGCGTTGTATTCGCAATACGCGTTGGACAGCAATGGACTGATCGGTGCGTACACATTGGCCATTGCATTCAATGTGTGCTGGTACGCGTTGTATTCGCAATACGCGGTGGACAGCAATGGACTGATCGGTGCGCACACATTGGCCATTGCATTCAATGTGTGCGGGTACGCGTTGTATCCTGGGTACGCGTTGAACAGCAATGGACCGATCGGTGTGCCCGGCCGGCCCATTGCATTCAATGTGTGCGGGTACGCGTTGTATCCTGGGTACGCGTTGAACAGCAATGGACCGATCGGTGTGCCCGGCCGGCCCATTGCATTCAATGTGTGCGGGTACGCGTTGTATCCTGGGTACGCGTTGAACAGCAATGGACCGATCGGTGTGCCCGGCCGGCCCATTGCATTCAATGTGTGCGGGTACGCGTTGTATCCTGGGTACGCGTGGAACAGCAATGGACCGATCGGTGTGCCCGGCCGTCCCATTGCATTCAATGTGTGCGGGTACGCGTTGTATCCTGGGTACGCGTTGAACAGCAATGGACCAATCGGTGTGCCCGGCCGGCCCATTGCATTCAATGTGTGCGGGTACGCGTTGTAACCTGGGTACGCGTTGAACAGTAATGGACCGATCGGTGTGCCCGGCCGGCCCATTGCATTCAATGTGTGCGCGTACGCGTTGTATCCTAGGTACGCGTAGAACAGCAATGGACCGATCGGTGCGCACCCATTGGCTATGGCCTGGCCTGGCAACGGACGCGTTTTCAAATTTTGAACGAGTCTGATGCTGTAAATTCAGTTGGTCACCCACAACAATGTTGCAAATTCATGGGTGTCATGAAGTTGAACTTTTGAAGGATGCTGTGGGCGTGTGTAAGTGGTGCAATTCCATGGATTGGCCAGATTCAGAAGATGCAAACGACTTGGACCTATCACTTTGGACACATGGAACAGTATCTGCCTCTGCAGCACACATATAATGCTGGCTGTTCCCCTGAGAGCTCACTTGCCTGCACTACATGCTCCAGGACGACATCTGCCACCACCACTGCTGCTGTATCTGCACCCTCTGGACCCTGCAATGGCACGTACTGTGGAGAGAGCCCCAGCCTTCAGCACTGAGGAGAACCAGGCCCTGCTGGACAGCCTCCTTCCACAGTACAGCAAGCTGTATGGGAAAGCAGGGGAGCAGGTGAGTGTTCTGTCCACTGCCTTCCTAAATGTGCATGTTGTCTGACTAGCAAGGCTAACAGTCTGCACGCCACTGGCTAGCAGGCTCACTGAGTAGTTGTCACCCCCATAGTGTGTAGTTACATGCACTGGACAGGTATAGTGCAGTGACAGTGCATTTAAACAAGGTTTTACTTCCCAGGCAATGATACCATGTAGTAACTGCTGGCATACTGTCCATGGCCATCGTTGCACTGCCTGTGTACATCATGTGCCCCTGTGATTGAGACATGTATATCCAACTGTGTAATGTACGGATATGTTGCATGTGTAGTAATGGCATTCTCACTTTGTCATCCTCACAGGTTGATGCCCACCAGAAGCAGCAGATATGGCTGACCATCGTCCGGGCAGTGAGAACCGTGGGGGTCTACAAGCGCCGGATCCGCAACTGCCAGAAGAGGTGGCAGGACCTTAGGGGCTGGACCCGAAGGATCGCACGGGTCCAGCTGAAGCTGTCGCCTCCTCGCAGGAGGGGCGGACACCGGACCCTGACCCCCCACATGCTCAGGATCCTGGCAGTGGTCTTCCCTGATCTGGATGGGCAGCTGAAGGCCAGTGAGCAGCAAGGAGGGGGTGAGTCCATGACTGCATTGTGAACTATGTCTGCCATGCTATGTGCCCTCCTCTGGCCTGGTTAAACTTCCACAGTACATCAGACATGTGGTCCAGGACCCATATCCCTCTATTGTGCACTGCCCACTCCTCATCTGATACCCAGGTGTGGCCCTTACAGTCAGGGAATTGTGTCACTTGGGTACTGTGTCCTTGCAGTTTGCTTGACTCAAGGTGGGGGACAGCATCTGTTTCCCTAACTCTGTGGTGGGCATCATGGGTGGGTCCATTGTTTACACAATGCCTGTGTTCTGACATGTAATCTGCGTGTTACTTTGATATGTGGTCCAATTGCTGAGCTGATCCACCACATGTGCCTGGGGTGTCTGGCATACACCCATGCTGCGGGTGGGAACAATGTTTGGGCCCCAGGAGTGTGTACATTACGTGTGTCACACATACTTAGCCAGCTGCCTACTGTCCAGGGCTCATCCCTCATTCATGTGGGGCAGGACAGTCATGCCTACTCCAGGCCATACAATACACTCTGTACTCCCACTCCCGTGTATCAGCTGACACGTTGTGCTCAGTGAATTGTCCCCTCAGGTGTCTGCCTCTGTGTCAGTGTGCTGTGGCTTCGTTGTCAGGACTGCTGGGGTGTTTCTCGGTTGGGGCTCAGCATGCCACCGGAGATGTGACCATAGGAGACGATACTTGTGTGACACATAGGTGTTTGATCACCTGACCGTGCAGACTGGGGTATGCGAATGTGAAGTTCAGGCAGCTGTCTCCCATTCACAGCAGATTGTGAGGTGCTCAGGTTCAGAGGGTCGTGTTACAGGTCTCCCATATGTCCAATCGGTATGACCTGGACAGATAAGGGTTCAGATGATGTGGTGTGTGGGGGATGTACATGTGCACTTGTTCAGCTCCAGGACTTGCATTCCCCATGACCTACTATTGTGACACAGTGCAGAGTGTTGTTGTCTGGCTGCCCTGCCCATGTGACTGGAGACAGTGATGTATGACTTAGCAGGCATGCCTGTGCCATGGCATGTGACTTCCTATTAGTGATCCTGCAGGGGAGTGACATGTGCTACATGCACACCATTGTGGCAATGGCTATCAGGACATGGGTGCATCATGGTGTCTGTCGCTGGTATGCATCACATGCATTTCCTATTTGACTCTGGGCATCCCTTTCATCCGGACACCTGTACTGACTCAGTGGCAAGAGTTGTGATGTGTGCATGTTCACATGCTTAACCGGGTTCTCTGCACTGTCCAACTACTGTGTAGGTGGTGCATGTGTCCACACTGGGGTATTGCCATCCAACAGACACCAGACAGATGGGTGCAAGGCCAGGTGGGATGTGAGTGCCATGGTTGACCATCAGACTGACAATTGGCTTCTCCTGTTCTGTTTGGGCACTTTTAGCAAAGTTCAACTAAGGATGCCAGGGCTTGCTCTGTAATGTGCTGTACTAACTGTGGTGTGTGCGTTCGGTGCAGGTGACTGATGTCTGTCTGTTTCCCTATTGATTGCAGATACATCCACGGCCACAGGAGGGGACAGCTCCACGGACCAGGAGGAGCCGCAGAGCCAGACTGGGTCAGCAGCCGAGGAGTGGTCGGAGGGACCCAGTGGCACGGAGGGCGAGGGGAGCCACACCGAGGAGTCCTCAGCACCATCCACCTCAGCTGAGGACCACAGCAGCTCGGAGGATGACTCCCTTATGGAGGCGGGTGTCAGCAGCCACCACACCCCAGCTAGTGTTGCTGTCCCCGCCACCACCACCACCACCACCGCCCTCCCATCGGCTCCCATTCCCGGGGTCCGTGGAGGCTCCCATGTTCGGGAGCGTGTCTCCTTCGGGCCAGGCACCGCACCCCCTGCCCCTGTGTCCCCTGCTGCCCTGAGTAAGGAGTCTGTGTACCTCCTTCGCCAGCTCCATGTAGGGCAGACAGCGATGCTGAGTGTCCTCCATGCCCACACCACTCTGTTGACTCAGCTGGTGTCGTTCATGGAGGGCATCTCATCGGGCATGTCTGCCCTACAGAGGGGCAAAAGGTCCATGGACTCCTCCCTGACAGCAGCAGTGTCCCTCCTCTGACAGTCCCTCACCCCTCACCCCTCCTGCCTCTGCCCCATCCACACTCCCCAGCACCTTACCTGTCCCAAGCACACACACACCGGCACAGGCACACACCAGCACAGACACGAGCAGCACACAGACACACACGCCACAAACAAGACGCACACGCACGCACAGTCAGGGGACTGAAACCACACTCACAGGGGATGGGGCCCAGGCACACACACACGCATCCACGAGCACTGCGCAGTCCTCAGTTGCCTCTCCCTCCAAAGCCCCCTCCCTTGCCTCACCTGCAACCCCAAAGACACAGCGGCTCTTCCTCAGTGACCTCGGCCTCTTCCCCTCCGATCCAGCTGATACAGCATTCAGGGGCGGAGTGCCTCTCGCCCCCGGACACCCGCCCCCAGGCACAGACCGACTGACGCCCCCACCCGCAAGTCCCCCCGGACCCGGAAGAGCAAGACCCCGCCGCCGCCCTGCAGCTCAGGCACCAAGTCTCCTTCCTCCATCCCTCAGGCCCACACTCCACAGGTGCCCCCACCACACCCTGCCCCAGGTTCCCCCACCCACAGATACACCATCCCCAAAAGGTTCAGGCCTTCTCCCCCTGCCACTTGCTCTTCCGGCCCCACACCCCCCGCTGCGCTTGTCTGTGCCACTGGTGTGGTGAGGGTGTCCTCCCCCTCTGTCCTGCTCACCTTACCTGATCCCCATTCTCCTCCCCTGGAGGTAGGCACTGCAGTGGAGGCCACTACCACCCTGTCTGACTTGGGCACTGCAGTGGCGAACCTGTCCACTCCATCTGCACAGTCCACTGCAGTCGTGCCGGCGCCCACACCATCTGAGTCATGCCCCCAGTTGTGCCGGCACACACCATGTCAGACACCTCCACTGCAGTTGTCAGTGGCTCTCCAGCACCCACCACCCCTTCCCTGCCTCCTTCTGGTGAGCCCTGATCCTGTCCCTGCGGTGCCTGGCCTGCCCCCCGTATGCCCCTCCGAGGGGATTGTCCCTGGTTTTCATCAGTGCAGGCATGCGTAGGGTGACATCTGCCACTGTCACCCTGTTTTGACTCTCATGATGGACTGGCCATTGGCCTTTGTTTATTTTTTACATGACTTCAACTTTTGAACCCACAAATGCTGAATAAAGCAACTTTCTGTTCTCTAGTGCTTTTGCTTCTGACGTACATGATGTTGATGATGCTAACCATGCCCTTGCTGCAGTGATGGTGATATTTGGTCTCATGAATATGTAGTGTTACTGTGCAGGAACCCATGTGGTCCAGGGGGACTGTGTCCTATCCTGTGGTGTATCCATGTCATCCTTAGCAGCATCTGAGGGTGTCATGTTCTCAATATTTGGCAATGGGATTTCCTACTTACATTAGCAATGTCACATCTGTGGCTTCCACCCCTGCACATCTGTTGTGCTTGCCATTGTTCAATTAGTCTACTTCCCTGACCGTGTGGCCATCTCCACTGGACATGCAGGTTTGGGCATCAATGGGGAAGGACTCATCTGTGTTGTCAGTGCAACTTGCTATACATGTGTGTTGGATCTGTGCTGATGATTTCGTTGACACTCCCATGACCAGGCTGATGTGACAGGAGCCTTCATTTGGTGCTAATTGTTGACTGTGTGACCAAGTGTTCTGCTGACATGATGGAGCCCTACTGAGGCGACATATGGCACAGCTTTCCTCACACAGGAGTGGAGTCCCCTCATGGCAGTGTGTGCTCCTGTGACATCGCCTGCGCCCAAGGTGTGTGTTGTATGAGCATGTCTGTGTGTTCACTTCCATTTTGCTGTGCATGCTGGGATCCCTAGTGATGTTCCTGTTTGTGATGCTTGCTGAGTTGACCTATGTTCCCCCAAAGTCTTCTCCCTGGGTTCTCTGTGATGTGGGTGCATGGCACATTACTGGTCATTAGGGTGTCACCCATAGGTGTGTTTGCTGTCAGGGCTGAGTTTGTGGGCAGACGCTGATGGGTCACAGTCAGGATTCCCCTTGGCACTTGTTGTTTACACCTGTCATGTGATTTCCGGTTTGTGTTAGCTTTCATTGGTTGTGACACGTTGTGTGTGTGACTGCTGGCACTCCTCAGGGTCAGGGCTGCAATGTTGGTAGTTGTCTATGTGTGTTCTTTGTGGGTGACCTTGGCTTCTTCATTGGTGTGTGACTGTGGCAGGGATCCCATTGGTTGGTGTGGTATTGCCGTCATGTCCATGTACAGCGTAGTGTGCAGTGTGTCAGACATTTAGGAGTCTTGTTGAGTGGCCATGTGTGATGTGTTTCTGCACCTTGGTTCCCGCCTCCCCCCCTGGGATTGTCATGGGTGCATGTGCAATGTCACCAGTGCATGTGATCTTCACTGCTGCACATTGTTGGAGGTCGAGGTGTGTGGTGTTGAGTGTGTGCAGATGAGAGTTGTTGCCCGGCTAGACCCCTGCCTCCATGTTGGCCTTGGCTTACTGGCCGTGCTGATTGATTTGTGCTTGTGTAGGTGTGATGGTAGTTTGTTGCTCAGGACACATGACTGTGGTTCACAGTGTGAACGACATCTAGCTTTGTCATCACAGTGGGATTGTAATGCAGCCCAGGGTCACCACCTTGTGGGGGCCCTGGGGGTAGTGCTGTGGTGTCTCTGTGTCTTGCTGTGTCAGTTGCTGTTCCTACATGCTTGTGTGACATGTGTGATTTGTGCTCCCTCTCATCTGACAATGCCTGATTGCCCACATAGGGGATTTGGATCCATGAGTTACCTTTGTGTGGCACTGTATGCACATCTGTGTAATTGGTATTCAGGCCTCCTCATGTGTTGTGTGGTTGCCTGGGGACACTGGTACCCCCCCTCACCTGTTGTGTTTGATGTGCAGTGTGGGTCTGCCTGTTTGTGTTTGTGCATCTGCACCACTGCATTGGCATATCTTTAGTGTGCCATTGGCTGTATGTTGTTTGGTGTGTTTCCCCTGCTGTCCCTGGGACTCCTAGGTCATCAGTCAGCACAATGATCATTGTTTGTGTGTCCCATTGCTGCCATGGTATGGTATCTGTTCACCTCACATCTACAGTCTCCACAGGGTATCTGCATTTGTGTGCCCATTGGTGCAAATATGTGGGTCTGCATTCTGATGGTCACTTCTGTCATTGTGTCATTGATGAATGTTGACAGTGTCAGCCCCCATGGGTGATGTTTGTCTGCACATGGCCAAAGGTATGTCTTATTTGCACTGCACTGTTTGCCTCCCCCAATCTATGTTGCTATGGGACACAAGCACTACTTTGCCACTGATGTGTTTGTTGTTCTGTGACCAGGAATCATCCATGCAGTTTGGCAGTTGCAGCTTTTTCTTTGTCAACACTTACATATTGGTCACTGTGATGATGGGGGTTTGGACCCCATTGCCCCAATGTTCAAAATGTGCTTCAGCTATGGACCCCACACTTACATTTTGGTCACTGTGATGATGGGGGTATGGACCCCATTGCCACAATGTTCAAAATGTGCTTCAGCTATGGTCCCCACACTTACATTTTGGTCACTGTGATGATGGGGGTTTGGACCCCATTGCCACAATGTTCAAAATGTGCTTCAGCTATGGACCCCACACTTACATTTTGTTCACTGTGATGATGGGGGTTTGGACCCCATTGCCACAATGTTCAAAATGTGCTTCAGCTATGGACCCCACACTTACATTTTGGACACTGTGATGATGGGGGTTTGGACCCCATTGCCACAATGTTCAAAATGTGCTTCAGCTATGGACCCCACACTTACATATAGGTCACTGTGATGATGGGGGTTTGGACCCCATTGCCCCAATGTTCAAAATGTGCTTCAGCTATGGACCCCACACTTACATTTTGGTCACTGTGATGATGGGTGTGGACCCCATTGCCACAATGGTCATGGCCTGCTTGCATTGTGGGGGCCACACACATTTATGTGTGGCACATGTGATAGGGGGTCACATTGTATGTTCAAAGTCATGTTCAGTGTTGTAGGCATTTGACACAGTCTACACACGCTTGTCATGGTGTTGGGGGGGATGTCTTTATGTTGCATTCTTTATGTTGGTGTGTGCTTGTTGTGTCATGTATTAGCCATCCTGTGAGTGGGGGTGTTGTTGGTGGTAGGCATCCAGCCCCCCATGGGTAGAGGTGGTAGTAGTGGTAGGCATCCGTCACCCCCTGGGTAAGGGTGGTAGTAGTGACAGGCATCTGGCACCCCCTGGGTAAGGGTGGTAGTAGTGACAGGCATCCAGCCCCCCATGGGTAGAGGTGGTAGTAGTGGTAGGCATCTGGCACCCCCTGGGTAGAGGTGGTAGTAGTGGTAGGCATCTGGCACCCCCTGGGTAAGGGTGGTAGTAGTGACAGGCATCTGGCACCCCCTGGGTAAGGGTGGTAGTAGTGACAGGCATCCAGCCCCCCATGGGTAGAGGTGGTAGTAGTGGTAGGCATCTGGCACCCCTGGGTAGAGGTGGTAGTAGTGGTAGGCAACTGGCACCCCTGGGTAGAGGTGGTAGGCATCTGGCACCCCTGGGTAAGGGTGGTAGTAGTGGTAGGCATCTGGCACCCCCTGGGTAAGGGTGGTAGTAGTGACAGGCATCCAGCCCCCCATGGGTAGAGGTGGTAGTAGTGGTAGGCATCTGGCACCCCCTGGGTAGAGGTGGTAGTAGTGGTAGGCATCTGGCCCCCCTGGGTAAGGGTGGTAGTAGTGACAGGCATCCAGCCCCCCATGGGTAGAGGTGGTAGTAGTGGTAGGCATCTGGCACCCCCTGGGTAGAGGTGGTAGTAGTGGTAGGCATCTGGCACCCCCTGGGTAGAGGTGGTAGTAGTGGTAGGCATCTGGCACCCCCTAGGTAAGGGTGGTAGTAGTGACAAGCATCCAGCCCCCCATGGGTAGAGGTGGTAGTAGTGGTAGGCATCTGGCACCCCCTATGTAGAGGTGGTAGTAGTGGTAGGCATCTGGCACCCCCTGGGTAAGGGTGGTAGTAGTGACATGCATCTGGCACCCCCTGGGTAAGAGTGGTAGTAGTGACAGGCATCCAGCCCCCCATGGGGAGAGGTGGTAGTAGTGACAGGCATCTGGCACCCCCTGGGTAGAGGTGGTAGTAGTGGTAGGCATCTGGCACCCCCTGGGTAAGGGTGGTAGTAGTGACAGGCATCCAGCCCCCATGGGTAGAGGTGGTAGTAGTGGTAGGCATCTGGCACTCCCTGGGTAAGGGTGGTAGTAGTGACAGGCATCCAGCCCCCATGGGTAGAGGTGGTAGTAGTGGTAGGCATCTGGCACCCCTGGGTAGAGTTGGTAGTAGTGGTAGGCATCTGGCACCCCCTGGGTAGAGGTGGTAGTAGTGGTAGGCATCTGGCACCCCCTGGGTAGAGGTGGTAGTAGTGGTAGGCATCTGGCACCCCCTGGGTAAGGGTGGTAGTAGTGACAGGCATCCAGCCCCCATGGGTAGAGGTGGTAGTAGTGGTAGGCATCTGGCACCCCTGGGTAGAGGTGGTAGTAGTGGTAGGCATCTGTCACCCCCTGGGTAGAGGTGGTAGTAGTGGTAGGCATCTGGCACCCCTGGGTAAGGGTGGTAGTAGTGACAGGCATCCATCCCCCCATGGGTAGAGGTGGTAGTAGTGGTAGGCATCTGGCACCCCCTGGGTAGAGGTGGTAGTAGTGGTAGGCATCTGGCACCCCCTGGGTAAGGGTGGTAGTAGTGGTAGGCATCTGGCACCCCTGGGTAAGGGTGGTAGTAGTGACAGGCATCCAGCCCCCATGGGTAGAGGTGGTAGTAGTGGTAGGCATCTGGCACCCCTGGGTAGAGGTGGTAGTAGTGGTAGGCATCTGGCACCCCTGGGTAGAGGTGGTAGTAGTGGTAGGCATCTGGCACCCCTGGGTAGAGGTGGTAGTAGTGGTAGGCATCTGGCACCCCTGGGTAAGGGTGGTAGTAGTGACAGGCATCCAGCCCCCCATGGGTAGAGGTGGTAGTAGTGGTAGGCATCTGGCACCCCCTGGGTAGAGGTGGTAGTAGTGGTAGGCATCTGGCACCCCTGGGTAAGGGTGGTAGTAGTGACAGGCATCTGGCACCCCTGGGTAAGGGTGGTAGTAGTGACAGGCATCCAGCCCCCATGGGTAGAGGTGGTAGTAGTGGTAGGCATCTGGCACCCCCTGGGTAGAGGTGGTAGAAGTGGTAGGCATCTGGCACCCCTGGGTAGAGGTGGTAGTAGTGGTAGGCATCTGGCACCCCCTGGGTAGAGGTGGTAGTAGTGGTAGGCATCTGGCACCCCATGGGTAGAGGTGGTAGTAGTGGTAGGCATCTGGCACCCCCTGGGTAAGGGTGGTAGTAGTGACAGTCATCTGGCACCCCCTGGGTAAGGGTGGTAGTAGTGACAGGCATCCAACCCCCATGGGTAGAGGTGGTAGTAGTGGTAGGCATCTGGCACCCCCTGGGTAGAGGTGGTAGTAGTGGTAGGCATCTGGCACCCCCTGGGTAAGGGTGGTAGTAGTGACAGGCATCCAGCCCCCCATGGGCAGAGGTGGTAGTAGTGGTAGGCATCTGGCACCCCCTGGGTAGAGGTGGTAGTAGTGGTAGGCATCTGGCACCCCCTGGGTAGAGGTGGTAGTAGTGGTAGGCATCTGGCACCCCCTGGGTAAGGGTGGTAGTAGTGACAGGCATCTGGCACCCCTGGGTAAGGGTGGTAGTAGTGACAGGCATCTGGCACCCCCTGGGTAAGGGTGGTAGTAGTGACAGGCATCCCGCCCCCCATGGGTAGAGGTGGTAGTAGTGGTAGGCATCTGGCACCCCCTGGGTAAGGGTGGTAGTAGTGATAGGCATCCAGCCCCCCATGGGTAAGGGTGGTAGTAGTGGTAGGCATCTGGCACCCCCTGGGTAAGGGTGGTGGTAGTGACAGGCATCCAGCCCCCCATGGGTAGAGGTGGTAGTAGTGGTAGGCATCTGGCACCCCTGGGTAAGGGTGGTAGTAGTGACAGGCATCCAGCCCCCATGGGTAGAGGTGGTAGTAGTGGTAGGCATCTGGCACCCCCTGGGTAGAGGTGGTAGTAGTGGTAGGCATCTGGCACCCCTGGGTAGGGGTGGTAGTAGTGACAGGCATCTGGCACCCCCTGGGTAAGGGTGGTAGTAGTGACAGGCATCCAGCCCCCCATGGGTAGAGGTGGTAGTAGTGGTAGGCATCTGGCACCCCCTGGGTAGAGGTGGTAGTAGTGGTAGGCATCCGGGCCCCTATGTGTATATGTGGCATTGGTGATGGCCATCCCGCCCCTATGGTGCTGCTGTTGCTGGTGTAAGTAATTTCTGCATCCCTCTGTGTGTGTGTGATGTGTCGGGTACGTGTAGTTTGTTTTTGTGGTTGGTGTCTGACTTACCTTCTGCGCCGTACGCGTCCGTGCCTGTTCCGGTAGTAGATGTAGAATATTGGTAGGATCGGCACGATGGGATTCATGGTTGGTTTGTCTCGTTCGTCTTTCTCGTTGCTTCGCCTCGTCCTCGTCGCTGGCGTGTTCGTCTCGTAGCCGTGGATCGTGTTGTGGCGCGAATCGGAGCTTATGTGCGCCTCTCCCGGATGCTTTGACGTGCCGTGCGTAGCGACGGGTTCGGCGCGTACAGGAAGCGCTTCGTACTTGTCCGGCCGGACGGGGCTGCATTTTGGCTTCCGTGCGACTCGATTCTGCGTTTACGGATCCGGCTCGGTCGGGGAACAGGACCTGGATTGGGTGAGTACGACTGGGTCGGAATCTATGCTGTTATGCGCATCGTACTTGCTCGTTCGGAATAATGTGCGGTTCGGTCGGGAAACAGGCATTCGCATGGCTTTTTTCCCGACCGAATGATGTTAGGTGCGCCTCCGACCGAAATCGGAATCGGCCCCTAAGTGATTTGCCAGAATCACCTGATGTTGAGCCGAAGTGGAGATTTCGTAATGAAATCCATAAAATGTATAAACAGGCTAAAAGTGTTTCGAAAGGCACAGTGTTTTGAATGCCAATTATATGGTAATAAGCGAGCAGCGCAAGGTTCAACGTAGGCTGTAGCCGTCTCATAAAGGAATTTCCAACAATTATCGGTTATCATCACCCTAGTCCTAAACCCATCTTTACTAGCAATAGCAGTTGACCCCTATACCCTAAAACAAATAATTGCCATTTTCTTCCATCATGCACAGTATTTTCGAATCCCTGCGGGCAGCAGTCCTACTGGTCTTGCGTTAGGACTAATGGTCATAGGGATTCACATTAAACTGTATTGGTAAGCAAATCACTAAAGATGTTACCCATTACACACCGAGTGAAACCAATAGTCAACAGTTTCTACCATTGTGAACTGGAACGGGTAAAATACAATCTCAATGTGCATTTGGCACTATAGGTTACAAGAACCTTTGTCCCAACGGAGTCTGCCTGGCCACAGGCACGCATCTGCACCACGGAGCCACAGCTCCGAGCCCAGGCCGCGAGCACCATTCCCTGAATAAAATAAAGGGCGAGGGGAAAAAAGGACATTCTACACCCGGAACCGACCCGAAACAGGGGTCGCTGAAAACGTGCGCACTGGTAAAGAAATGCCCAAAAGGGTACTAGTGTAACCTGCGGGCCACAGTTAACTATGTTCCCCACCCCCAAATTGCATGCTTACAAACACCCTGTGATCCTAGCCGGCACACATCGCAGGACCCAAGTCCCAGCGCGATCGGGTGAGTTAGCCCACCAGCCGCCACTCACTTCCCAGCTCCAAAGATCAGCCTCAGAACCGGACCCAACGGCCCGTAGCCTGTATCAATGCGGCTCGGACCAAGGATTATGCCGGTGAGTGCTGGCCTCAGCTGGCCTATGTTTGTTGTTGGTGGTCTGCCTTAGCTGGGATTCTGCCTGAGGTTACCCGTTTCTTGGCTCTTGCGAGAATCAGGCAGGTTATTCTGAGGCTTATGTGTTGGGTGCTGGGATCGCATTGTGTAGTTACTTTTATCGCTTTGGATAGTCTTGCAACATGTTGGTGATCTGTTTGTGCATAGAGTGGATAGTTTCTTGCGTCAGGGCTGGCCGAGGACTCCTCCGGTTGGGACTGCTACTTGTTTTGTATGTATGGAGGGGGTTAGGGGTGGGCGTAGTGGGCGTAGCGGGGCTACGCAGAGTGCCACGGAGACGGAACCAATCTCCGCACACTCCTACGCGCCACCCGCCTCCCGCCCGCACTATTAAAACATTATAAATAAGAATTTAAAACACCTTACCTTATCGGCGGCGTCCCCGGGCTTCCCTCCTTCTCCATCGCGTCTTCTTCTGGAAAACTGCACATGCGCGGGCGCCCGCGCATGCGCATTCCTCGCGAGAAATGCGCATGCGCGGGCGCCCAGCATGCGCAGTTTTGAAGAAGAAGTCGCAATGGAGAAGGAGGGATGCCCGGGGACGCCGCCGATAAGGTAAGTGTTTTAAATTCTTATTTATAATGTTTTAATAGTGCGGGCGGGAGGCGGGCGGGAGGCCAACTCCGCTCCGCCCCGAGTGTGCGGAGATTTGCCTGTTCCGCCTACTTTGCGGAACGCAGAACAGGCAAAATTCCGCACATTCCGTGGGCGGAACGGAGTTGTCCGCCCACCCCTAGTTATTAGTCCGCAGATCAACATGAGTCATGCAGTTTATGGATTGTGCGAAAGATAGTTTATAAGCTTGAATGCTGGGCTGTTTATATGGGCAATTTCTTGGGTACTGGCGGGTGTGAATTTCTTGATGGCGCTTTCTCAAATGGAACAGAGACAGTCACTTGACAGGCAAGGATTTCGAGCTACCTTGATAAATAAAGGAGGTATACACCTTAAGGGCTTTTCGTGTGAAGGCTCCTTGGCCACACTAGGCAAGTGTTTCCTATCCCCCTGGATGCTTGCTTTCTTTGTGACTGCTTCCTATGCATGTGAATGCTCCCTATA
Source organism: Calotriton arnoldi (assembly GCA_963921515.1). Classification (NCBI taxonomy): domain Eukaryota; kingdom Metazoa; phylum Chordata; class Amphibia; order Caudata; family Salamandridae; genus Calotriton; species Calotriton arnoldi. The sequence continues at coordinate 899,249 of CAWUFW010001905.1, forward strand.
CCTGCAAGTTCTTCCTATACCTGTGAGTATTTGCTATGTATATGACTACTTCCTATGTCTGTTAATGTTTCCTATGCCTGTGACTGAATCACTGACAGAATATCGACGACCAGAAAATCGACGACAAAAATATCGGACCCGAAATATCGATGTCCAGAATATCGAAGTCCTATCTACATAATGGTAAGTACAAAATTATCGAGAAAAAAAATATCGTTGTTAAAAATATCGTTGTTAAAAATATCGGGGTTTTTTTGGGTTTAAAAAATAATGTAAAATAAAGTAAATAATACATATAATTTAAAAAAAAATAGTTACAATTATTACAAAATGTTTAAAATTATAAGTAATACATATAATGTAAAAAAAAATAAACATGCATATATATAAATTATAATATATATATTTACTCAATAATATTAAAAAATAATTATTTAAATACATTATAAATTATTACAAACATATTAAAAATTATAAATACATATATATGCACATACACCAATAACATAAAAATAAAAATTAAATATATATATAATAAATTAAAATATTAAAATATTTTTAATATTTTATAAATACATTTTACACTACATTAACTAAAACAGTAGAGAAAATATTGGATAGCGAAGGGAATAAAATTACTATTCCTACTCCAAAGAGTGCAACAGTAGGGAAAGTATTGGATAGCGTAGGGGTAAAAATAACTATTCCCACTTCAGTGAGTGCAACAGTAGGGAAAGTATTAGATAGCGGAGAAGTAAAAATTACTATTCCCACTCCAAAGAGTGCAACAGTAGGGAAAGTATTGGATAGCGTAGGGGTAAAAATTACTATTCCCACTGCAGTGAGTGCAACAGTAGGGAAAGTATTAGATAGCGGAGGGGTAAAAATTACTATTCCCACTCCAATAAGTGCAACAGTAGGGAAAGTGTTGGATAGCGTAGGGGTAAAAATTACTATTCCTACTCCAAAAATTGCAACAGTAGAGAAACTGTTGGATAGCGGAGAGGTAAAAATTACTATTCCCACTCCAGTGAGTGCAACAGTACGGAAAGTATTGGATAGCGGAGGTGTAAAAATTACTATTCCAACTCCAGAAAGTGCAACAGTATGGAAAGTGTTGGATAGCGTAGGGGTAAAAATTACTATTCCCACTCCAGTGAGTGCAACAGTAGGGAAAATGTTGGATAGCGGAGGGGTAAAAATTACTATTCCCACTCCAGTGAGTGCAACAGTTAGGAAAGTGTTGGATAGCGGAGGGGTAAAAATTACTATTCCCACTCCAGAGAGTGCAGTAGGGAAAGTGTTGGATAGCGTAGGGGTAAAAATTACTATTCCCACTCCAATGAGTGCAACAGTAGGGAAAGTATTGGATAGCGGAGGGGTAAAAATTACTATTCACACTCCAAAAATTGCAACAGTAGAGAAACTGTTGGATAGCGGAGGGTTAAAAATCACTATTCCCACTCCAGTGAGTGCAACAGTAGGGAAAGTATTGGATAGCAGAGGTGTAAAAATTACTATTCCCACTCCAGAGAGTGCAACAGTAGGGAAAGCATTGGATAGCGTAGGGGTAAAAATTACTATTCCCACTCCAGTGAGTGCAACAGTAGGGAAAATGTTGGATAGGGGAGGGGTAAAAATTACTATTTCCACTCCAGTGAGTGCAACAGTAGGGAAAGTGTTGGATAGCGGAGGGGTAAAAATTACTATTCCCACTCCACAGATAGCATAGGGTTAAAATTAATATTTCCCAAAAATTAAAATTAAAAAATAAATAAAAACAATATAGCAACTACAATATAAAAATTATTGATAACACAAAAATAAAAACAATTATAAAATAATTAAAAATTTCAAAAACATAGAAAAATTATATGATATTAAAAAATACTAAAAAATAACTACAAACATTAATTTATAAAGTTTAAAAACAACATTTTACTAACAAATAACTAGTTTTAAAATAAATTAATTATAATAAAAAAATATTTTTTAATAATTTTTAAATAAATTAATTCACACCATATCCCCTATAAACACACAAAAAACTCCTACATATTTGACACAATTAACATATTTAAAAATTAATGAATTATAATTTACAAAGAATTAATAATTAATTATTAATAAATAAATTAGCACAAACAACACTATAGAATAGAAATAAAAAATAAATACCAATAAATAAAAAATATTTATTACTTCATTTTAATTAAATTACTTCCCACCCTATTCCCATATAAAACTACAACCCACTTCTTTAAAAAATAACACTATTAATATAATTATCAATTAATCAATTAATAAAATTTAATAACCAATTAATAATTAATTAATTATAATTTAATTATAATTAATATTAAATAAATATTAATAATTACTTTCTTATAATTACATTTCTTCCCACCCTATTCCCCTATAAAATCACAACACACTCATAAAAAAATAACGCAATAAATATAATTATCAATTTATTAATTTAAAAAAATCATAACCAATTAATAATTAATTGATAAAAAATTTATTTTAAATACTAATAAATAAAAATTGATTACTTTATTATAATTAAATTACTTGCCACCCTATTCCCCTATAAACCCACAACCCGCTCCTAAAAAAAATAACGCAATAAATATAATTATCAATTAACTAATAAACATTAATAACAAATTCATAATTAATTAATAATAAATTAATTATAAATACTAATTAATAAAAATTATTAATTTCTTTATTATAATTAAATTACTTCCCACCCTATTCCCCTATAAACCCACAACCTGCAACAGAACTAAAATACGCAAAATTATTTTACATAAAATAAATAACTTCTAAAAATTTCACACATACATAAAAAAACAGATGTACTTATACAAAAAACATTAAATAACATACTATTAACATACACACTAAAATACACAACACTAATATAAATATCGATATTATTGACAACGATATTTTAGCAAACGATATTACTAACTTCGATATTAAAAAAAACGATATTTCTTACCTTCATGTCGATATTCTGGTCACCGATATTCTTGATGTCGATATTCTGTACCTCCGATATTAACAACTCGTTATTTTTGTAGGTCGAAAAAAAACCCTCGATATTATGTCTGTTTACCCCTGTGACTACTGCCCGTCCCTTAGAGCTCTTCCTATGCCTGTGACTGCTAACTGTCTAAGAGAGTTCTTCCTATGCATGAGAATATTTCCTATGCCTGTGACCACTTTCTGTCCCTGAGAGCTCTTCCCATACCTGTGACTGCTTCCTGTTCCTTAGAGCTCTTCCTATGGCTATGACTGCTTCCTGTCCATTAGATCTCTTCCTATGCCTGCGATCATACCAATGTCACTGGCTCCTCAGATGTATAAGGAGAAAAGTGATAGATCGCCCCGTCCTCTGTGTCAGAAGATGCCCTCTGCCTACCAGCTATTTTACCCCGTCCAGGTTAAACGTTTCTGTGAGTGCTGCCGCCTGTTAAGGGTGGTGCTGGGTAAACTGTTAAACATTACTGAGGGCGGGGCCACCTTCAAAGACTGGTCTTGTGTACACGTTAAATGTTACTGCGGGTGGTGCCACCTGCCAGTATTACATGTGTCCTAAACCTCCTAGCCAGAGAAGCGCCCACTGATCTGTGATGACACTCGCCACAGGGCACTCATCCCGAACTTTTACGCCCCACCACTTTCAAATGCCACCAGCCACCACTGCATGGCAGTAACCTCCAAAATCACGATAGTTCAAATTAGAGACGAGAAGTAGACTGGTCTGTCTTCTGCTGAAAGTAGGTAGTGTAGTGAGTTCTATAGTTAATCGTGCCGGGTCCGTATGTGTCAGCTCTTGCCGTTCGTTGTTGCACAGGGAGTGCCAGACTCCATTATTGATGAATATAATGTTGTGAAAACATTAACATATAACCTGTATATAGTGTGTGCCAAAGGGATTCTTATGACTTTGGGGTCGATTCCGATTCGGGCCGGAAATCTCTCCGACCGAGCCGGACCCGGAGAAATTTCCGACCGAATCGGACCCGTGCAGTCCGACCGAACGAGTCCGATGCATTCGTATGCCACCGGACACGAGTCGGTCGGACTCCCATTGAACTCAATGGGAGCCGGTCGTACAACGCGTACGCGGGCTCCCATTGCCTCAATGGGTGCGAGGCGGACAAGGGCGCCCCTACAGCGAGTACGCCGCGAGCGCTTCGCGGCGTACACGCACAGGTAGGGGGACCCATGGGTCCCCCTGTGTGCGCCTCGCGCGGGTACGCGTACATGGGGGTCCGACACGGACCCCCAAAGTACGGCTCCGACAGCGAGTTCGAGTCGGACGGCGCGAGTCGGTCGGAGCGGTCGAGGTGCGCATCGTACTTACCCGGCCGGAAAACGTCTCCATTGCGCGGTGCGAATCGGGTCCGAGCGAGTCGGTCGGAGCGGTACGATCCGGGTACGAGTCGGTCGGAGCGGTCGGGTCGCCCGGACGAGTCGGTCGGCGAATTCGCATCGTACTCGCTCGGCCGGACCCGCGTACGATTCGGTCGGGAAAAAGGGCTCCGATTCGGATCCGGTAAAGCCGAATCCTATTCGGAGCCCTACCGGCCGAGATCGGAATCGACCCCTTTGTATAGGACCCCTGGCTTAGGGTGTCTAAATGTGAACGTAGGGTAAACATTCTTCCCTTGTGTGCACCACCCTCTAATTTGTGATTGAAAATACTGTGTTGACTACCAGGCAAGCGTTGTTGTCAGATCCCGCTTTTACCCTTCTTAGCACTGTAACCATTAACCATTCCTCCCTGAGGTCTATGTTGTGTATAGTTGTCCTTTGGCAGCGTTAGAAGAACTCAGCAGCAGCAGCTCCTCCGCTAAGGCGGAGGAGTGTCGCACCACTGCTTTTGAGCAGTGAAAAATGAAAAATAGAATGATAATAACAAAGTTATTATAATTGTATTTTTCCTTGCTTTCTTCCTGCAGTGAGCTGAGGGAGGGGCCGTCTATTCACGTCAACAAAAGTTGCAGGAAGGAGGAGTAGTGGTGGCGCTGCTTCAAGTGCGCATGACGGTTTGACCGGCGGTCTAAGGCAGGCCAACCTGTCTTGCGCACTTAGATCTCTCCACCCAAGCTGTGCTTTACAGCCGGGTGGAGAACAAGCAGAGGGTCATAGTCCCTTAGTGAGCGCCTAACTATGGCGCTCACACCAATCACAGCACTGCTCTCATGCTGGGTATACCAGCATGAGAGTAGCATCTGGATTGGTGTAGAGGACCCTGTGGCATGCTGGGAGTCGAGGAGCAGAGGCCAGAAGAGCACCGACGCTGCAGAATGTAGGTAAGCATTATTTCTTTTATTCTTTTCCCCCCCGAGCTGGCCCACCACTTAAATGCCACAGCAGCCGCCACTGCTCAGCAGCAGGCCTACTGGTATGCATTTAATTCACAAGGAACGCTATAATAGCTCTGTTTGCATCCTAGTACATTGAAAAACTGTTGTGCTTTACAGCGCACTCAGCAATATGTTTTGTAACCCCAGGACCACTGGCTTTTCAACTCTTGCAGCCAGTGATGGGACAGAGCGTGATGACACGTCATCACGCTCTGAGTTAGAATTTCAAATATAAAAATGACTGCAATGCACACATCACAAAATTTATCAACTGCCTGAATATCTACTTGATGTAGTGCCAACTGCCAAATAGTTGGCCTCTAGGGGCTATAACCGCAGTAAGAGGCATACTTTCTAATGCACAGTTACTTTTGCACGTCTCTGCAAACTGTTTTAACATTTCATTATGCGCACTCCTCTCTGCTCATTCATCATCATCCGGCCTCCAAAGTATTTTGGTGCTGATTAAATGAGTCCCTGCAATCCCTATCTGAACCCAGTTAATTGAGAACATTTATTGGCGCCTGGCAGGTTTATGCCCGGGTGATTAATTGTTATCAGCTTTGATTTCGCTTCTGCATAATTTAACTTTAAATCCTATGCCGGGGGCCCCATTCAGCCATTAGCGGCGGAAACAAACACTTTTAAGATGCAAATATTTATGATTTATTTCCTAATGGGACATCGTTCATACTTTTGCTGTGCAGTTTCCAGAGTGACAAATATGTTGAGGATAATATCTTGAGTCTGCAGCTCAGCGCCATAAATCTAAGGAAAGGCGTGCACGTCATAAAAGTTTTAAAAGGAGTACAAACTGGCATTTATTTTGCAACAAGTGACATGCAAATGCCTATGTTTGTCTTCGGTGTGTGTCATAAAGTATCTCTGGTGAGTTTGTCTGGCTTGAATAGTGAATGACCAGCTCTCAGCCCATGTTGATTCACGGCGCAACAAATCTTAATTCGTGTCAACACAAAACTGTTTAATTCCGCAGGAATAAGAGTTGTGTCTTTTGTAAAAAAAATGTATAACAAATACAGCTGAGGACAAGGGGTCACGAGCTGAGGCAGAGTGGTGGGGGAGTGGGTTTCAAAGTATTACAAGAAAGTTTATGGTGTGGTGTGTGGGTGCGGGAGTGATTTAATTGTGTCACAGCAGTGAATGCAGTGTTTGCATTGAATGCTGGTGATGGGTGCAGAGTGGTTGTATTGTATGATGATGGTGGATACAGTTGTGGTTGTATTGCTTGGTGCTACTGGACACAGGAGTTTGTATTGAATGGTGGTGGTGGTGGATACAGTAGTCATTGAATTGTATGATGATGGTGGATGCAGTGGTGGTTGATTTGCTTGGTGCTACTGGACACAGCAGTTTGTATTGAATGGTGGTGGTGGTGGATACAGTAGTCATTGTATTGTATGATGATGGTGGATGCAGTGGTGGTTGTATTGCTTGGTGCTACTGGGCACAGCAGTGTTTGTATTGACTGGTGGTGGTGGATGCAGTCGTGGTTGTGTTATGCAATGATGGTATAGGTATTGGTAGTTACATTGTATGGTGCTACTGGACACAGCAGTGTTTGTATTTAATGGTGGTGGTGGATGCAGTAGTGGTTGTATTGTATGATGATGGTGGATATAGAGGTGATTGTATTGCTTGGTGCTACTGGACACAGCAGTGTTTGCATTGAATGCTGGTGGTGGATACAGTAGTATTTGTATTGTATGATGATGGCGGTGGTTGTATTGCTTGGTGATACTGGACACAGCAGTGTTTGCATTGAATATTGGTGGTGGATGCAGTAGTGGTTGTATTGTATGATGATGGTGGATATAGAGGTGATTGTATTGCTTGGTGCTACTGGACACAGCATTGTTTGCATTGAATGCTGGTGGTGGATGCAGTAGTGGTTGTATTGTATGATGATGGTGGATATAGTGGTGATTGTATTGCTTGGTGCTACTGGACACAGCAGTGTTTGCATTGAATGCTGGGGGTGGATGCAGTAGTTGTTGTATTGTATGATGATGGCGGTAGTTGTATTGCTTGGTGATACTGGACACAGCAGTGTTTGCATTGAATGCTGGTGGTGGATGCAGTAGTGGTTGTATTGTATGATGATGGCGGGTACGGTGGTAATTGTATTGCTTGGTGCTACTGGACACAGCAGTGTTTGCATTGAATGCTGGTGGTGGATGCAGTAGTGGTTGTATTGTATGATGATGGCGGTGGTTGTATTGCTTGGTGATACTGGACACAGCAGTGTTTGCATTGAATGTTGGTGGTGGATGCAGTAGTGGTTGTATTGTATGATGATGGTGGATATAGAGGTGATTGTATTGCTGGGTGCTACTGGACACAGCAGTGTTTGCATTGAATGCTGGTGGTGGATGCAGTAGTGGTTGTATTGTATGATGATGGCGGGTACGGTGGTGATCGCATTGCTTGGTGATACTGGACACAGCAGTGTTTGCATTGAATGCTGGTGGTGGATGCAGTAGTGGTTGTATTGTATGATGATGGCGGTGGTTGTATTGCTTGGTGCTACTGGACACAGCAGTGTTTGCATTGAATGTTGGTGGTGGATGCAGTAGTGGTTGTATTGTATGATGATGGCGGTGGTTATATTGCTTGTTGCTACTGGACACATCAGTGTTTGCATTGAATGTTGGTGGGGGATGCAGCAGTGGTTGTGTTATGCAATGATGGAGGAAGTATTGGTAGTTACCTTGCATTGTGTTACTGGACGCAGCAGTGTTTGTATTCTATGGTGGTGGTGGCCACCCTTTCAGCCGTAAGACCACATGGTCATTGAATCTAACCTATATTGTATCCCAGAACTGCCCATGAGAAAGGCCAGAGACGTCAAGGTACATTCCGGGCTGTACCTTGTGCTAGATGTGGCCATTTATGTGAAAACATACTTGCATTACCCTATAGACAATACGCTTTCCATCACTGTTGTCATTGTTGTTTTTTTACTATATCCACGAGGTATTTACCCTCTGCATGCAGCTAGACAGATGCACTGTATACGTATACATATTCACCCAGAACTACGCATGAGGAAGCGCATAGACTTCAAGGTACATCCTGGGCTTTACCTCACGGCTAGGTATGGCCATTTATATGGAACTACACTCGCTTTACCCATAAGATAATATGCTTTCCATCACTGTTGTCGCTGTTGTTTTTATTATCTTTATTATATCTACCAGGTATTTATTCACTTTGTGCAGCTGGACATATGCACTGGATGCTGATACATATTCACCAACTAAGAGTTGTTGCTGGATGTTATCATTGTTCTTTCTCCCATTTTGTCCCCTCCATGTCGGTTCATACATCGATTGTCTCAAGGTATACTATATACTGTTAATGAGCTGGGGTAAGGTATGGCTTTAGGGAACACATGTACTTCTGACAGACCTCCCCATGAGTAGTTTAGTTTTCACTTTTCAAGGGTCCTGACAAATTGCCACGATCATCTCTTTGACACATAAACGTCAAGAAACATATTGACCTTCACCTGTATTTAGAGCCAACTTGGATCATTACATCCACCCTTTGGCCTATACCTGCTTTTAGTATAACAGAGGGATCCATACATTAAATTACCGCTCTTTGATTTCCTCTAGTTATTTTTAGATTCACAATACACCACTCTACTCACTCAGAGCACTTCTACATAGCACCTCACACTTTACAACGGCAGCTTAAAAAAAAACCCGGCAAAGATCCCCCCTGCGGGGCCCGTTGGGCATTGCAGTGCCGGCCCAACGAGGAGCTGCCCAATGATGAAGCATGACACCCCCTGGGGTGTGTGAGGGCTCTTGCTCCTGATGGATCAGATCCCCTGACTTGATTCATCAGACACTTCCGACCTTGCGTCCCCTTTATCTTCTCCTTCAATAGGAACTGCACACCTCTGTGTATACATGTATCCCTGGGGGCTCGTGTGCTGGACCTTTATCTGCCCTTTGTCCCTCCTTTTGTAGATTGCTTCATGGAAGACCACTATGAACTGCATTGCAGCCTTTCATGCTATTGGCTGCACTGAAAATGATGGTGGACTGGTGACACTAGAGTGGGGTTTCAGTCCACCATCATTTCAGGTGGCATCAATACAGATGCATCATAGACAGCACATCAGATGCAAGCAAGGCTTTGCTGTCAATTTAAAAACCCACCGCCTCCCTTCTGTGCAGTACTCGCGGACTGTTGCTGAAGATGTCTACGCACAGCACACACAGTTTGCTGTGCCACACGGAAAGATGCAGTGGGATGGAGCTGTCCAAGGGCCTAGCTGCCATTTGTACAGTCAGTGTAGTTGCACCAGGGTCTAGGGCCATGAGGTGCCAGTAGAACCCTGAGAATTGCTGTCATTTACTATCCCAAAAGGGCCATTTTCATTGCTTGCACCGGGGCCCCTGACATCCTTGCTACAATACTGGATCTGTCAACTGATCTACATCCAGGGCAGTCCTCTGCCAGCCCGAGCCAGCCCTCAGAGCGCATGGATCAGACTTGGTAGTAGAGGAACATTTGTAGGAAATTGGCCCATTGGTAATGGCAAAAGCTGGGCCAGGCTGAGTATTAGGAAAGCATGTTGGAACACTTTAAAATAGAGTTTTAGCTGAAAAGATAACATACATTAGTAAAAATGGGACCAAAAAGCACAAGAGTAGTTTATGGTATAAGTTACAGTACTTCATGGCATTCTCTTTTATATTGTGGGATTGCCATTTCTTTGGTGAGCTCATGAAGTTCCTTTTGCAGCCTGGAGATGTATCTTCTCTTGATTCTGAGGGGACGCTTGTTTTGGGCCAAAGGAGGCCCCTGAACTCACCGCCAATACCACCAACACCGCTGTTGTTTTCCCTGCAACTTTGCCGCCATCGCTGGGGTGGTACTCGGTCCCCCAGCGCGACATGCTTCACGGCAGGGTCGGGCCACGCACTTGATGCCTCAAAGGCGCTGTAACACTCCCGCAGCGTGGGACGCTTGTTTTGGGCCAGAGGAGGCCCCTGAACTCACTGCCAATACCGCCAACACCGCCAACACTGCCAACACTGCCAACACTGCCAACACCGCTGCTGTTTTCCCTGCAACCTTGCCGCCATCGCAGAGGTGGGACTCGGGCCCCCAGCGCGACGTGCTTCAAGGCAGGGGCGGGGCCACCCACCTGACGCCTCAAAGGCACCGTATCAGTCCCACAATGCGGGACGTGCGCGGGCACGCCAGGCCGTGCCCGGGCCAAGGGCGGGCCCATCTGCACCCGTCAGTGCCCGGAGGAGGCTGGGCCACCCTTCTGAGGCCTGCCCGTGGAGATTTCTGGACTTGATCTATCAAGCCATCGCGGGACTCAAGGTTAGTGCCACTACATCCTCATAGCAAACATATTGCTGACGAGACCACGCAGCTGTCTTTTTCCCTCCTGTGGCCTGCGCAAGCCTTGTTCAACGTTGGTCCCTGCTAACTTTTTCCTGTTTGTACTGGGCTGCACTGGGTTGCCACCTTCATCTGTAGCTAGCGGCAGGGCAGAACGTGGCTAATAGACGTCAAGGAGTCCTGATCTACCCTAACGTGCTATCCACAAATACAAAAATGGGGAAGCAAACCTGTGCTGGGAAAAAACAAATGCTGCCCTCGCAATCTATAACAACTTTTCAACCAACCTCGATTGACAGGATGCTCCAGAGGGGTATAGGTGTGGTGGCCACCGATATTGAACTAACGGAAAGATGTTTATCGTTAACCTCGGACCTAGATTTGCCCCTGACCAATCATGTTGCATCGTGCACATCACCAGTCATGGCTACTGACTCTTCTAAGCCCCAGCCAAGGACTTGTGTAACGGTATGTGAAACATCTAGCACTGACCTGCATCCGGAGGTCGTTCATCCAGGCCCCGTTAAAAAAGAGAAGCCAAACCTGCTGTGAGATTGGGGACCAAATGCAAGAAGTGTGTAACAGAGCCTTCAGCTATTGGTGACTCTGGGGAGGGAGGGTCAGGTGGCTGTTCACCCATAGTCATAGAGCAGCCAGCCTGGGTGACTAACCTGGTGGTAGATCTACAGGTCCAAGTAAGGGTTATTGTCAAGGATGAACTTAGCATTCTAATGGCACGGGTAGATAAGCTTGCATCTTTGGTTGAGACCTGGGTAGGCAAGATTGAAGAAATCCTAAGGGGGGCCGAGTCTGTAAACCACCAGGTATTGCAAGCTGCTCCTCCCAATATTAAAGCGATACAAAAGGGGATGATGGACGGAACGTTTGAGCCAATCAAACACTCACCCCCAGTCAACTGATCTGGGTTTAATCCATCATCATTCTTTAGCTCACTCCACCACCCCAGTTCAGTTGACTGGGGGTGAGTGTTTGATTGGCTCAAACGTTCCGTCCATCATCCCCTTTTGTATCGCTTTGGTCGCCCTAAGTTGGCGGGGGTATGCCCAGACGTGGGTCCCTTGCTCACTTTGCCACTGGATTCAAGCAAGCCTGGCTGATGACGGCTGAAATGCCAGAAACCGGTCCTAGCATGCTTGTTTCCGGTCCAGGGAACACATGGCTTGGCAGTTCGGGCTGGACTGTTCCCATGAGGCACAGGGTCAGACTGATTTGCATATGGCCATGTCTGAACTGGGGTGGTGGAGTGAGCTAAAGAATGATGATGGATTAAACCCAGATCAGTTGACTGGGGGTGAGTGTTTGATTGGCTCAAACGTTCCGTCCATCATCCCCTTTGTATCGCTTTGGTCGCCCTAAGTTGGTGGGGGTATGCCCAGACGTGGGTCCCTTGCTCACTTTGCCACTGGATTCAAGCAAGCCTGGCTGATGACGGCTGAAATGCCAGAAACCGGTCCTAGGATGCTTGTTTCCGGTCCAGGGAAGACATGGCTTGGCAGTTCGGGCTGGACTGTTCCCATGAGGCACAGGGTCAGACTGATTTGCATATGGCCATGTCTGAACTGGGGTGGTGGAGTGAGCTAAAGAATGATGATGGATTAAACCCAGATCAGTTGACTGGGGGTGAGTGTTTGATTGGCTCAAACGTTCCGTCCATCATCCCCTTTTGTATCGCTTTGGTCGCCCTAAGTTGGCGGGGGTATGCCCAGACGTGGGTCCCTTGCTCACTTTGCCACTGGATTCAAGCAAGCCTGGCTGATGACGGCTGAAATGCCAGAAACCGGTCCTAGGATGCTTGTTTCCGGTCCAGGGAAGACATGGCTTGGCAGTTCGGGCTGGACTGTTCCCATGAGGCACAGGGTCAGACTGATTTGCATATGGCCATGTCTGAACTGGGGTGGTGGAGTGAGCTAAAGAATGATGATGGATTAAACCCAGATCAGTTGACTGGGGGTGAGTGTTTGATTGGCTCAAACGTTCCGTCCATCATCCCCTTTTGTATCGCTTTGGTCGCCCTAAGTTGGCGGGGGTATGCCCAGACGTGGGTCCCTTGCTCACTTTGCCACTGGATTCAAGCAAGCCTGGCTGATGACGGCTGAAATGCCAGAAACCGGTCCTAGGATGCTTGTTTCCGGTCCAGGGAAGACATGGCTTGGCAGTTCGGGCTGGACTGTTCCCATGAGGCACAGGGTCAGACTGATTTGCATATGGCCATGTCTGAACTGGGGTGGTGGAGTGAGCTAAAGAATGATGATGGATTAAACCCAGATCAGTTGACTGGGGGTGAGTGTTTGATTGGCTCAAACGTTCCGTCCATCATCCCCTTTTGTATCGCTTTGGTCGCCCTAAGTTGGCGGGGGTATGCCCAGACGTGGGTCCCTTGCTCACTTTGCCACTGGATTCAAGCAAGCCTGGCTGATGACGGCTGAAATGCCAGAAACCGGTCCTAGGATGCTTGTTTCCGGTCCAGGGAAGACATGGCTTGGCAGTTCGGGCTGGACTGTTCCCATGAGGCACAGGGTCAGACTGATTTGCATATGGCCATGTCTGAACTGGGGTGGTGGAGTGAGCTAAAGAATGATGATGGATTAAACCCAGATCAGTTGACTGGGGGTGAGTGTTTGATTGGCTCAAACGTTCCGTCCATCATCCCCTTTTGTATCGCCCCCCCCCTCCCAATATTAGGCTGGAACCCATACCTATAAATAATCTGACCCCCATCATACCCCCAAACCAGACCAATCAGGAGTTTGTAAATAAAAGTATGACTAAATCAGCAAAGCCGATAGCAAAGGATAGCACACATCGTCAGGGGCCTAGCCTGGGGTGGAGGCTGGAAATAAACGCAGGGCCTACCCAGTAATGCCAGCAGTATATGATAACTTGCCTCAACAGGGGACTAGTCATAGGGTTGATGAGGGGCTTGTTTCACGAGCAGAAGCCAGCGAAGGGAGGTTAGCGTTGCCATGTATCAATCTTCCCCCGGCCTCAACTCCATATGTCATTATTCTAACTGGAGTACCAGAGCTGAATAAGGGGCAAAGGGAATCACATCTTGAACTGAAGAATAAATGTATATTTTGGCTGGCCAAGCAGCGGCAATTTTCTTACAAAGATGCAGGTGAAATCCTTTTGACATGCAGGGTTGGATGGGTGGGCCGGAGGCCAAAAGATGTGCTAGGGGATTGCATTGTGATCAACTTTAGAAACCCATTGATTGTACAAGCTCTCCTAGACCGGAACCACCACAGGCAGGAGGGAGGCATGAGGTCTTTTTCACTGGGCTATTTTTACCCCTTAGGGCTTGACCCACAAAACAGAAAGTGTGGTAGCCATGAGGTGGGGATGTGGAATCAGAATAAACAACATACTATTTTGGGCCTGGATCAACCTAGTCCGTTATTTTTTAATCTACCACTATCTAATAGATTTGCGACCCTAGAGTCAGGAGATTGACTCGATCGTGCATGGCGCTCAATCGACAAATTCGATCATCAGAAGGAGCCCTTGGGGAGCTTAACCCAATGGGGGGAGTTTTCTCAGCAGAATTGGCATCTTAGGCAGGAAGTGGAACAGGGGAAGGTGTGTGTTGACGGAGACGGAGGAGTTGAAAGTGACGGCGGGCACAGGGCATATACTAGCCGACCATTGCCTGATCCACCTCATGAGTCCATGCAGGCACCTAATTGCCAACTGTGGGTGACTTTAAAATCCCCATCCCCCACATCTGACTATTGTGGTGCTCGCAACGGTTTAAGGCCAATGGGGGGGGAGACGACCAGCCCTCCTCAACAAGAACATGGCATATTAACGACTGGTGGCCAGTCTCAAAACTTAGATAACTGTGCGGGCCCATCTAGGCTGCGGGTATTATCATAGAACATTGCTGGTCTCACTACTAAACTGGACAACCCGGAGTGGGGGGCATTTATAGAACAACATGAGATCTGCATGTTCCAGGAAACCTGGGCTAGGGTGGTTACGCATAGACTAGGCTATGCGTCATTCAGCACAGCAGCCACTTTCAGGGGTCGGGGAAGGCCCTCAGGGGGACTCTGTACCTGGGTTGGTGTGCATTTTGGTTGCATAGCCAAACAGATAGAGACATCCTCATGTGATATGCTTTGTATTTTTCTGATCTTTCCTCCAAAGGTCAGAATTGCCTTGATAAATGTCTATTCTCGACCGGTTGGCTATAGTCAAGAGTCAACGCCTCTTGATCAATTGACCGCCTTTCTGCTCACCATTCCTGATAATTTCTTGGTGATTCTTGGTGGTGATTTTAATTGCCAGTTTGAGCCCCTAAATGGCCTCAATGGAGGTAACCCCAGTGATGAGGATCTGCATTGGGCCATTCCAGAGCCCAATATTTTGCCAACTAGGGGTGGACCCCATTGGTGCTTCAGATGAACACCCTCACATTGAATCATTCATTAAGGGCATGTAATGGTCGCACAAAACCTGACACACTGGGGAACCACACCTTTAATAGAATAGGACATGCCTCCATCTTAGATTATATCTTGGTAGATACAAAATCCTGGCATAGGGGGATAGATTTTAAGATTATGCCCCGTCATGATAGTGACCATAATGCTCTTATTTTAGAGGTGATTTTGCCTTGTGTCAAGAGCGCATCTGAATCAAAACCTCCACCTGACTCCAGATTAACACTGACTATTTGCAGGAGGAGAGTTTGATGGGGGGAAATCTACCAATCTCAGGAAAAGCTGTCCTCTCTAAATCAAACCATCATTCCGTTCCTTATGGCCGCGAATCAATCTATTCTGACTGACGGCATTTCTACCTCTCCCTCTAAAATCTCTGATAACCATCAAGTTTTAATATCTAATATGGCTAATATTTTTTATCCCAATAAAAGAACAAGGGAAAACGTAAGATCACGACACCCTTGGTATAGCGATAGTTGCCGTATGGCCAAGGAAGCCCTTATTTCTGCTATTAAACTCAAGGATAGGCTGCTAATAAGAGAAAAAAGGACAGCCTATAAAAGCATCATAGACAAGGCAAAAAGAAGATGGGAATGTGACAAGTGGGACACCATGAGAAGCGCCCTAAGAACCCATGACTTGAGGACCTTTGGGAATGTGGTAAATATGGGAAGCTCGGAATGTAAACTGGCAATAGAACCCAATATAGGGTCGGATGTATGGAAGGCTCATTTTGAATCCCTATATCTAAGGGCAGAGGACGAGGATGGGCTAACTGGTAATGTGTTCTCCCCTTCCCAGTCAATCTGCTCTGACGCTCCCATAATTTCCCTTAAGGAGATAACTGATGCCCTGAGCAGGGTAGCACCATCTAAGGCTCCAGGGTTAGATAAGATCCCCGGGGACCTTTTTGTAGCAAACCTACTCTTTGGGACCCCTACCTGTGGATGTTGTTTAATGCTGTCCTGCAGGGAATGTCTATCCCCACCACCTGGGCGGGGGCGGAAATTATACCAATTTATAAAAAGGGATCTCCACTCCTTCCTGTAAATTATCGACCTATTAGCCTCATTGACGTTAGCCAAAAAATATTTCCCCGCGTACCGTTGGGGCGACTCCAGAGCTGGATGGAGGAGCACAATGGGACATATGTATCAACAAACCGTTTTGCGAGTCCTTAATAGCGAATTTTAGCGATTCGCTACTAAGGACTCGCAAAACGAAATGTATGTAGGTTTCGCAATAATAATTGCAATTCCTACATATTCTTTAATTGCCACTCGCAAATTGCGATTCGCAATTAAGGAATACCTTCCCATTCATTCCTATGGTCCTAGAGGCCCATAGGAATGAATGGGAAGACATTCGCAATTTGCGAGTACCTATTAGGTACTTGCAAATTGTGAATGCTATTTCAAGGGTGCAAGGGTGTCAAAAGGACACCCTGTTGCACCCCTGAAATATGCATGTGTGCACACGTGGCGCACATACATGCCCTAAGGGCATGTATGTGCGCCACATGGCACTTTGAAAAATGAAAAATTGAGCATTTTTCTAAGGATTTGCAATTTACCACCAACTTGAAGTTGGTGGTAAATTGCGATGCCTTAAAGCAGGTTCGCAATTTAAGAAGCGCTTCCTGCATTGCAGTTAGAGAATCGCAATTTGCGATTCTCTAAATGCATGCGCAGAAATAGGTAATCGCAAAAATTGCGATTACCTATTTTGCACTTGCCTTTGGGATGATACATCCCAAAAGGCTTTTTCCCGTTCGCAAACAGGCCGATTCTGAGAATCGGCCCGTTTGCGAACGGGAAAAGGGTTGATACATATTCCCCAATGTCCTTAGTCCTCTACGAGCCGGGTTCAGAGAGAAGAATGTCCACAATAGATCAAATTTTTAGGCTACAATTTTTACATTGGAAAACAGTGTCGATAGAGGGTGGCAGTCTCTATTTAATATTCGTGGACCTAAAATCCTCATTTGACCTGGTGCCAAGGGACAAACTGTGGGCTATTTTATTGGACTTGGGGGCTCCAGCTTATCTTTGCCATCAGCGGAAACGAATGCATGAAGGCAATTTTGTCCAAATCAGGTATGGCAAAAATGGTGAACTTACTCCCCCCCATACCTGTAGACAGAGGTGTACGCCAAGGCTGCGTCTTGGCCCGACCCTTTTCTGCATTTTTATTAATGGCCTAGTTAAGGCTTTGATTGCAGGGAAGGATATTGATGCTCCTAGGTTGGCGAACCGCAAAGTACCTGCCATGATGTTCGCCGACGACACCCTCTTGCTCTCAAAGTCAACCATGTGAATCCAGAGGGCCCTAGACAACTTTCATGTCTTTTGTAAAAATAGGGGACTGGAGATTAATTTGCAGAAAACCAAATACATGGTATCTATTGCAGGTAATAGCACTCGGCCAAATCCTCGCTTAGATGGGAAACCCCTTGAGAGGGTGTCCATTTTTGAATATCTTGGAATCACGCTCACAGAAAAAATGGACTGGGGTGCTTAAATCAAGAAAGCAAGCTTAAAGCTGGCCTAGACAATGGGGGACTGACAAAGGTATACAGGAGTTGTATCCATAATTCTGTTGGCCCGGTGGTGGAAATTTTTAAAGCACAAGCTAGGGGTGCTGCCCTATATGGAGCTGAAATTTGGGGTCACCGTCCATCTGGCTCTATAGCAAATATCGAGAATTCCTTTGCCAGGCAACTATTGGGCCTTCCTCCAAGCTCGCCGCTTACACTGCTTCGCATGGACCTTGGGATTAGACCAATTGCAGACGAAGCTGCTCTTAGACCTCTTTTATTCTGGCGACGTCTGTGGAGTACCCAGAATTGGCTGTATACAGGGAAAAGCTGAGTGATGTGTTGAGTCTACAGGGTGCGAGCAAATTATCATGGTTGGTTTTCATTAAGAACACTTTTGTGGCCATGGGAAAGGGCAATATGTGGAACAATGAGAAGAAATCTGTGTGATAACATCTAGGATGGACCTGATAGAGAGTTACAGGGAGCATAAACTTGCCCGGCTACAGGGGAGCTCTATGTTTGGTCCACTGACTACACTGTTTTTAGAAATAAAAGATCAGTACAGACTGGAGCCTGCCCTGGATGATATCCAGCCGGCCCTTGCCAAGAAGTTATACCTGCCGTTTAGGCATGGGGTACTCCCGTTGCGGGCCTTCACAAACAAATGGGCGGGTCCATACAATTTGGGATGTCCGGCATGTAGCAATGCAGAGGAGACGGAATATCATGTAATTTTATTTGTCTAGGGTACAAGAAGGCGAGACATCGATGGCTATTACAGTTATGCAGAAATCTGGGAACCAAGCACTGCACTGAGGTTTTTAAGATACCCAAATACCCATTCTGTTTTCAATATCACGTTTTTTATTCTCTATGTGGTGCGTACGAAGAGCTATCCTAAAGACGAGCCTATGGGTTCTGCCTGATCATTTTAGCATATTTTATTAATCGGGCCTGGTACATTTGTAATCTGTATGAAAGTATTTTATGATACTCAAATTAGTATTTTTCAATTGTAATATGTTGTATACTTGTTTTTTTGTACTTTTTTACCTGTATATTCCTTTTAATGTGATCATGTGACGGTTGTGATGTTAGTAACATGAATCCTGGTTTTTGGAAAATTGTCAAGGCCTTAATACTGCTCATGTATTGCACACGCACTTTATTGGACCTTTTACCCATAGGTCAATTCTAGGACCTTGGAGGTTGGCATGCTGGATAGTAGAGTGTTATATGTAATACCAATGTAATGCACATGCACGTTTTGAGTAACGCTGCCCTTTACCCAGAGTAATGAAAGTTTTTACCTTTTAAAATGAAAAACTCAATTGAATGAAATGTACTGTATTTTTACCTGTGCTTTTATGGTCATATTGACCGAAATAAAGATTTTGATGATAATAATAATTCTGAGGAATCCTTCGCAGATTGGAGTCGGCGTTGTCCTATGATGAATATGTTCCTGATGCTGTGTTCTTGTCCTTCTCTAGGACGGTGTAGTGTTGTCTGGTGTGAGGTTGGACTTGGATCAATATACAAAAGGATCATCTGTGGACACGTTGGATAGTTTGATGGGAATGTCTTTTTCGCTGAGCTGTGGGTGTATGATTTTGGTGTCTGATAGGTGACGCCTGATGACTTTACTTATTGGTTATGCTACTCTTAAGTTGGTATCATGGCCTTTCCCTAGGGTCATCTTGAGGATTTTGGGATCCCCAGGGAAGACATATTTTGGGGCCCCTGTATGGAATCAATTTTGATTTTATTACTTATTTCCTACTAATTCAAGCTACACTATGCCAAACAATCTTAAATTATATATTACATGTTAACAGGGTGACACACAATAGTTAAAACATGTCTTGCTTGGGATACTGGGTAGAGAGACAGAGTCAGAGATAGAAATAGGGAGGGAGGGAGGTTTAGACAGAGAATTAGAAGAGACAGAGGTAAAATAAAGAAAAAGTTTACTTTCCCAGGAGGATCCCTTGGAAGGTGGGTGGCCTGGGCAAATGCCCAATTTGCCCATGCCTTAAAATGTCTCTCCTTTGCCCAACACGTGGGTGGGCATAGCCTAAGTGCAGTGTTGCTGCCCATGTGACATGTGTGAGCTCTTTTAGGAGTGCAGTTGATGTTCTGGTTTCCGTGTTCTTGTGTTTGTCCAGATTTCTCCTTAATGGTTATTGTCACTGGCCTGACCTCATTGTGTAGTGAATGGATTCATTTGGGATGTTCTGTCTAATATGCTTTGTTGTGTTTGAGTATGAAATGATGTGTTGTGTCTCAAACTGCCCAGCGCACATAAGAGCTCCCTCTCTTACATACCTGCACTCTTGCATGTACATGAAATGATTTGTCCAGTGTGTTCTCCAGCATTAAGTTACCAAGCTATTAATATATCCTGTCATGCTTGTGTGTATCGTATTTGGTTGTTATGGATTCTGTGAAAGAGGTGGAAGCTTCCGATATGGGGTTCCTGTGGTGGGTTTGGTGTGTGACGTGTTTGGTCCAATGTGCTCTATTGGAAGTTTGTGTGTGGTGTATCTTGGTGGCAGGTGTTTTTGAGAACACTGTGATAGTTGCAAACTCTGCTGTGTTGGATTGTATGTGAGATTCTAAGTCTAAAGAGTTCTCATTGATGTTTGACCTAACTGAAAAAAACATGCAAATGAGACATACTTCTCGTGGCTTAGATGGGACAGCTCTCACGTACTTACCACAGGCGTTGAATAATTCTTAAAATGAAACTACAAGTCCCGGCATGCACAGGAGTGCTGACGCACAAACAGAACGTCCTGACTGTTGCCCGCATGGCACAGGTTCAGGCCAATACCAAGCTCTAATTTTGGTAATATGGACTCAAGAACTCGTAAATGTCCTCTCCGCATCCGTGAGGTGGAACCTACACCAAAGCACCTTTACGTCTTCACATGACCAAAACACTGATAGAAGTTGCATGCACAGCATCAATGCCGGCCATCGGCCAATGAAAGCACAGCAGGGCTAAGAGATGGGGAGTGCAGTGAGACTCAGCATCCTAAAGGGCTGAAGGATCAGCAAGATTCCAGCCAAGGATCATTAAACTATGGTGTATCAGTCCGACCCTACAAGGAAAGGCCACAATGACGGTGGTGAAAGGGTTTAAGACCAGAAAGGCGAGCTCTCCATGAGCAGGGGACGTGGAAAGAGCAAAATATGGTGATTGAATTGAACACTTCTATCTAGAGTGAAGACAAAAAATATCACATGATTCTTCACCCATCTACTCAGCTGTGCTCAATACCCCTGGCTACCTTTGTGAGCCAGGCCCCCAGTTTTTAGGAACATGCGTAGCCTGAACCAGTCTTTTTCAAGTGGTGCCACGAAATGTGGAACTCACTCCTCCCTAAACTCTGGGCTACGGCCTCACAACCAGCTTCAAAAACAACTCAAAGACTTTCTCCTGACTAAATCTTCCCAGAACTTCACTAATGATTAGTTCTGAAGGAAACTTAGTGCAGAAATATTCTAGACACAAGCACTTCCCTTTCCCGTTATCCCCACCTCTTCGATCGATTGCCCAAGACTCTCATCCCTGATGCGTTTTACAAGATCCTCTGCCCTGCAGCCGGCTGCCACACCACAAGGACTGGTCTAGTACCCAGTGGCGGCTCCTCAGGGGAGTGCTGCGGGCAGTGGGGCGGGGGAGGGGCAGGGTGGGGGGTAGTAAACTCCGGCATACGGCCGAACGGAGTTAAGTAAATAAATAAACAAATAAAACAATTTACATTGCGCGCGCTGCAACGCCAAATCGGCGATGCAGCGCGCACAATGGTAATCGTCTTATTTATTTATTTATTTATTAACTTAACTCCGTTCGGCCGTATGCCGGAGTTTACTACCCCCCACCCTGTCCCTCCCCCGCCCCACTGCCCCGCAGCACTCCCCCGAGGAGCCGCCACTGCTGGTACCTCGTGCTGATTCAGATATCACTGGTTTATTTTCCCTCTCCTTGCTTTATCCATGTTTGTAAAGTGTAACACAGTTTATTACTGTTGTAATGCAACTCGTAAGGTCCCCAGTTGTCCCACAACCCCCTGTGTATTCTTCTGTTTAATTAATTTTTGTACTTTCTTTCTTGTTATTTGTAAAACACTCTCGCGCTCTTGAGCCTAATATGTGCTATATGAAACTCTAAATAAATAAATAATGCTTTCTGCCACACTGACCCCAAAATCCTTTCCTGCTTTCCAACAAAAAGTTTGCTGAAAGGCTAAGATGGAAGAAAGGCAGGTCAAGATTACAAGCTATGTCGGTGCTGGTTCCAACCCAAAGCAAATCTGCTGTGCTGAGGCAACTTCAAGGTCAGCTTGGCTTCTGTAGTTACCTGCAAACATGGCATTTCTCCCAGTTATTTACATCTCTCAGATTCTCTCAGATTCTGTTAGTGCCCAGAGGCTACTGTTTGCAATAGTTCAGAGCTTAATTTGTAAAAGAATACAGGCAGGGGTCCAAACCTTCCCTCAGAAGCTGCAGTCATCGCTACTGAAGTTCAGGCTGTTGAACAGCAAGGTTGCGTAGTCTTGATTCCACCTCATACCGCTTTAATCCACCATCTAACGCTCCCTGCCTCTTTGTCTCACTCTTGTAGTCTCTTTTTCATTCCTACTTTCTTCCTTTACCACTGTTTTTTCATCATTCTTCCTTCCTCCGTTTAGGCCAGAATCACAAAGGTAAACTGAGACGAAATTCTAACTTTACGACTTTCGGTATTCACAAACGGCATTTACGAGTAGTAAAGTTAGACTTTCGTCTCAGTTTACCTTTGTGAATTGGACCCACTGTGTTTTTCTCTCTTTGGAGCTGGATCAAAGTCTGTTGAGGAAAAATAAGTGCTGGTCCCCAAAAAGGTGTGCGGTTGGTCCTCACCTGCAACCACCGGCTCAAATTAAGCAGTAAGTGCGCTCTAACTAAAATGAGCTCTGCTGCCTTTGTAAGGGAGCCAGTTACAGTAGGAGGTTGTAGAACCTCAAAAAGGCTGAGCTCTTCAATAGAGCAAGAAAAATGGAGAGCAGAACCTCCCTCCCACTAAAGATGGAGCTTGTGATTAACTGTCAATCAACCGGTTCAGTCTAGAAAAGTCTTGGCAAACATGTGCGAGTTGCTGGTTTGTTAACATTAAAAGTTAGATGTTTGGGTCTTCCAATGCTGCGAAAGCAGAGGGTTCAGTAAGTAAGTGAAAGTGAGTGAGCAAGGCAGTGATTGAATGGGTAAGTGAGTGAGTAACTGAGTAACT
The DNA here is from genome assembly GCA_963921515.1 of Calotriton arnoldi. Taxonomy (NCBI): domain Eukaryota; kingdom Metazoa; phylum Chordata; class Amphibia; order Caudata; family Salamandridae; genus Calotriton; species Calotriton arnoldi. Next base: position 922,313 of record CAWUFW010001905.1, read on the forward strand.
GAGCAAGTGAGCGGGTGAGTGAGAGTGACTGCGAGTGAGTGTGGGTGAGTGGGAGTGAGAATGAATGAGGTGAGTAGGAGTGAGAAAATGAGTGAGAGTGGGTGAGTGAGTTAGTGGGAGTGACTGAGTGTGATTCCGAGTGAGTGAGTGTGGGTGATTGAGAGTAAGAGTGAGTGAATGAGTGAGAATGAGTGAGGTGAGTAGGAGTGAGTAAATGAGTGACGTGGACAAGTGAGTTAGTGTGAGTGAGCGAGAGTGACAGTAAGTGAGTGTGTGTGTAATTGGGAGTGAGAGTGAGTGAGAATGAATGAGGCGAGTAGAAGTGAGTAAACGAGTGAGTGAATGAGTGAAAGAAGAAGATAATTGTGTACTACCAGTGTCAGAATCACAAACAACCAGGTGCTTGGAAATAAACTGCTGAATGTGCACTTACAGGAATTCACCTACACTTACAGGAAATTACTAAGAAACCGCTTAAATCCTTCTTAGAATGCCAATAACTACGCCATATAAGCTCTCAGATTTATTTTCAACCTTAACCGGATTGAGAAGCAGTTCACATGTCACTCCGGTGAACACTTACTGCCGGATGGGAATCTAGATGAAGATGTGATTTGAAGCCAGAGTCCTTTCTCTGACCCTGTTCATCACCTGGCGCTTTTCATCGGATCCATGAAACCTTGTTAACTGTAGTGTTCTTTGAGGAAACACGAGGAGGCCAGGATTACAGAGCAGGCCCCCGCAGGACAATGTCTTAACTTCGGCACATTAAATGTAATTATCTTCACCCAGCTAGTAATCACTTGGGATACTGTACCCCAGGAAGTCCCACGAAACCCTACCCAAGAAAAGGGTTTGCAGCACGTAGGCCCCACTCACGCTGCTTCACACGGCCAGGGCTCGTCAAGTTCAACAACCAGCTGTGGGGGATGCGCAGGGCTAAAATGAGCCATTCTACCATGAGGATGCAGGAAACAACATCGGAGGTGCACAGGGAGCGTTACACAGGACATCTAGAAGTCAGGAATAAACATGTAGGGATGCTGGGCTGCAAGACGAAAGACCCGAGAAAGGGAGAAAAGGCTGTGCTGGAGAACAGAACTGTGAGGAAAGTGCAGGGAATCAAAATGGGAGGGTTGGAAAGGGGATGTAGGGAGGCATAAGTGGGAACAGAGCAATGAAGGAAGAGAAGATATGAGGTCAGAGAGCGATGAGGGGAGGAGAATCGATAGGAAAGGAGTACAACGGATGAGGCAGGGGGTTGAGTATGTGAGCAGCAGGCGGAAACCACATACCAGTGCCGCTTATCACACACTGCTGACTTTCAGCAAAGCTAGGTCGGTGGGTTAACACACATGGTGCACGAATATCAGAAAAGCCTACTGGCCACAGAGCCGCATCACAGTGGGGCAGATTTACAAGAAAGTGACGCATCTGTAGAGATGCGTCACTTTCCCTGCGCCACTCTGAGACACCCTTGCGCCACCATGGATGCGCCGTATTTACAATACGGCGCACCATGGCGCAAGGATTGACAGATGCGTCAGAAATTCTGACGCATCTGTTGGGGCAAAAGTCACGCATTGCTGGAGTCGTGTCGCAAGCATGACGCAACTCCAGCAATGCATTTTGAGGCCTGTTCCCACAACACTGCGTCACTCCTTACGCCTGCTTCAAGCATGCGTAAGGTTTTGACGCAGTGGCGTCCTAGAAGTGATGCAGTGAAATCTTGTAGATCTCACTGCGTCACTTCTACGAGGCTTTTTTGCGTGTGAACGCCCACCCTGCATACATTATACCTGATGCAGGTATAATGTGACACAGGGCTTTACAACATGATGCATCTCTCTAGATGCGTCACGTTGTAAATGGGCCGCATTTTTACGCCGCCGCTGCGTCACAAAAAGTGACGCAACAGCAGCGCAAAAATGACGCAAGGGCTTGTAAATCTGCCCCACAGAGTTTAATCCTTCGCAGACACATAACAATCCATGATTGAGTTGGGTAAAGTAAAGCCCTTAACTGGCAGTGCCACGGAGCCCAGATCTGCAATCGCGAGTCCCATTGGAATGGTTAATATTTATATTTACGGGGTCTGGCATCAGCAGTCGCCCTGGAGATCAGCACTACTTATGTGTGGGTCGGGGTCCCTGCTGTGCCCCTGCAGGACTGACAGATACCCAGGACACTGCAGGGCCCACTCTAGACACCCGAGGCAGTGCTCACAATGTCCTCCAGTGGTACAGCCTTGCTTTGTGTGTGCAGGGGGAGATTAACGGGGTCCTGTGGGCTCCTATTTCCCTTTCCCTAAAGATGCCCTTCCTTCGTAGCCCTCCCAGGCCCCCTTTGTCCTCCCAGGGGGTCTACTTCTCTTCACTAGGGCGAGCTCCCTCCTCTGCTGGGCATGTCTGGAGGCAGAGAAGCCCGGCTGTGTGCACACACCATGGCCGGGCAGAGCACGGGGAGGGGGGCCACACATGGTGCACAGAGGACAGGCAGGGTGTACTGAAACAGCTGGAGCTGTGCAGAGGGGGGCAGGGGCAGCAAAGAGTGGGCCCAGGGTTGTATACACTATGGCTGGGGCAGGGTAAGTGCAGAGGGTAGTTGAGGGTGTGCAAGCCATAAATAAGCATTGGTGAGAGTAAGCCGGCCATCGCCAGCGGTGTGCAGGACACAGGGTCTGACTCAGGGTTCACTGGCCACAGCTGGAGGTGTGCAGGGTGACTTATCAATTAATCAGGATTTATAAAGCGAGGCTAATCACCCAATAAGGTATCCAGGTGCTTGCAGGCACTGGAAGCATATTCGAACCGCCAGGTCTTGAGGGCCATTTGGAATTCCGGAAGTGAGGTGATGGTCCAGAGGTGCATGGGGAAACAGCAGAATGACTCTGGTTCATAATGGGCAGCACATGCATTCAAAACTGGCCATTTTCAATCAATGGTGCAGCCGGTGCAGTGGCACCAGGTACTAAGGGTGTAATGAGGCCACTGTGCCTGTGTTATAGCAGTCATTTTATATCAGCTGCGGGTGGGGTGACCTTCCTACCCTTGCATTAAGGCCCTATAGTATATCTGCTGCACCACTGGTACTATAACCCTGCAGGATCTAGGATACTGACCTATGTCATGATCTATTGAATTTAGACAGAAGCCAGGTTGGCCACTGGAGAAAGAATACTTGGGAGTACCGAGTCCGCATCAATCTAATGCAGTGTCCTCAACTTCTGCACATGGCACCCACTGAAAATGCCAGTAAATAGTTGCTAAATTGGAGATCTGACACTTGCAAGGCAACTTCAAGTTATTTACCTTTCCCTCAAGGAAGTAACCAGGCAAATTTTGAATAAAACACTTTGCACCGTTTCCTAAATGGCCCTGAACATGCCAGTGAGGCAAGAGAGTCCAGTAATCATTCGGGCATTGCTCCCCTTCCCACCTTCTCTCCATCCTTCTTTCTGTCATTTTTGTCCTTGCTTCTTGTCTTCTCTCAATCCTTCTGCCTTTTTTCCTTCCTGCTCTCCTACCAACTTTTTATTCTTTCTGCACTTTTCCATCCATCCAGCCATCTTTCTGTATTTCCATCATCCATCTTTCTGTATTTTTTTCCATCCATTAATTTCTCCATCCATCCATCCATCCATTTCACCATCCATCCATCTTTCTGTATTTCCATCCAGCCATTCATGTTTCTCTCCATCCTTCTTTTTTCCATACTCTCTTCCTTCTCCCAGTCAGTCTTTTTCATTATTTATTTTTCAAACATTCATCCTTCTTTCGCACCATCTAGCTATACATCCCTCCTTCTCCCATCCATCCTTCCCTCCATCAGCTTTCCTTCATTTATTTCATTCACCACCCAATCTATTGTTTTCTCTAGCCATCCACTCATGCATATAGTCATCCTTCTTGCCATTCTTCGCTCCCTCTATCCATCATTCCCTTCAGCCCTCCTTCTCCTCACCCTCCATCTATCCATCCTTCTCTGCAACCCTCCACTCATTCTTCTCCTCACCCTTGTATCCTTTATACTTCTCCGCTCCCTCATCCTTCTCTCCATTGCCCCTCTGCAAGAGCTGGCATTGGCCAGTTTCCGATCCAAGTCAAAGGAGCCATAAACACCAAATTAAGGGGCATATTTACAAGAAAATGTCAGAGCGCAGAGCTGTGCCAAATTTGGCAGCGCCGCACTCCGACATTTTCAAAATGCAGTGATGCGCCTTAGTCACATGAATACGGCACAACCCTGTGTCCGAAGGGACACCTTCCTGCACATAAACAATAATGGTGATTTTCACTTTGCTACAGAAAGCAGCACACATGGAAAGAGCAAAAAAGGAGGAGCGGAACTTCAAAAAGGTGATGCTCCAGTGGTGGTGAGGGCTTGTAAAATATGCCCCTAAATGTTTCATGAAAGACGGAACTGCCCAGTGACACCGACCCCCACAGCCCTCTCCCACTCAAGCTGCTAAAGTGGGGGATTCGTGACGCCCCTGTTCTACAGTCACATCGCCTATGTAATTGTACCAACAAAGAATACTTTGGAAACCTTGAAAGGATACATCTGCATGACATTTTAAATAGCCAAGTCATAAAAGACACCGATTCAAACTGTGTTTCATCTATGCAGCATTTTGAGAGCTTAAAAGCAGAATAAAATGGACATATAACCCTAGGCATTCTATGTTATGTTACTCTTCAGTGTAGGTGGTCTCTTGCATCTTCTGTCATCTTATTGCCCTCAAACTCACTTCCACACTATGTAATATTCAAGGACACACAAATTAAGCGGCAATGGAGGAACAAATTATGCAGCACGGATGACTAAATTATGCAGCTAGGAAATGCAAATTGTGTGCCAAAATGTGGCCCATTTTCTGATAGTATTACTTTATTAGTTTGCCATTTTTTCACGTTAACACTGTCTATGCAAATGTTTCACCTCATTAGTACCAGTTTAACAACCATCTACAGCAATAAGCAACTGAGAGTGACAAGTCAGGCTCCATGAAGGCCCTTCCACTGCATGGGAGCATGTGTCACTTAGGGTCAGATGTATCAAAAGAGCATTTTGTGATTCTCAAATAGTGATTGTTACAGAATAGCTATTTGGGAATCGCAAAATGCTATATATGTAGGAATCGCAAAATATTTTGCCATTCCTTAATATTACCTAATAGCGATTCGGTAAATAGCGAATCGCTATTAGGTAATATGACTCCATTCATTCCCATGGGCCAATAGGCCCATAGGTGCGAATCGTTTTGCACTAGCTAATTTGCGATTACCTAATTGGTAATCGCAAATTAGCGAATGTAAAGCCAAGGGTGCCCGGGGGCCTAAGGCCCCCCTGAAGCACCCCCAAAATGTAAATTGTGCACATGTAAAGCGCACACATGCCTTATGGCCTTGTGTGCGCAACATGGCACTTTCAAAAATGCATTTTTGTGCAATTTTCAAAATAGGCGCATGGTTAACATCAACTTTGCGAATGCAAAATGCTTTCGTACATCTGGCCCATAGTTATGAGCTAAGAACACATTTTTTGCTGTTGTTAAAAGCAAAGAAAGATTATGTGGCAAATGTGACAAATACATAATTATGCAGAAAACACCACAGCTGCAGAATCGCATAATTCCAGTAGCCCTTGTAATATTACTTCAAGGTAAGGAAACACTCCAACCTTACCCTCATGCATGGCCACCCCTATCCAGTGCCCCACTTTTGCCTCCAGCTCCCTCCCGCCAGGATCTTTGCAGTAACTTCTCTGCCCTTACAAGGTCCTAGAAGCAACCTCACACTGGGCACTTGAAATGAGGTCGTGGGAGATGTTCCACTCATACTCCTTAAGCAAAGTGTTTTTTGACCTCATCCAGATGAGGACTTCTCCTTGCAGTGTCTGTAGCTCAGTCCGGTGAAAAATAATGTTGTGGCACATGTGTGCGAGCTTTGCATCCTTACTTTCTCTGGTGTCAGTCCCAACAAACACTTGCACAGTCAAGTCCGCCATCTCAGAGACTCCCACCTCATCGGTTTTGTGCCAGTAACAGCCCCAACTTGAATAAGAGCACGCTACCATCCTGATCCTTAGGGTAGACCGGAATATGTGCTTAGGGATCACATGTTCAGGATAGGAACAGATGTGCTAACGCATGCCCAGCTGTGCTTCCACCTTGCTCCTCAGCTCCAGGAACTCATCACATGTACATTCCCAAATCATCACTCATTCTGTAGGAAGGGTGCCACACAGTTATACTTATTCACAATGGAAAGGGGTCTCTGATACAGAGGGGTCTGTCAGGGTGGTCTTGTTAGCTGTGGGGAATAAAATGATACAGTATGAAACAAGGAGGTAGCAGGGGCATGGGAGCTGGTGGTACAGTCAAACCCTTCCCCGCCCACACACACATCAACTACAGATCCACCAAAATGGTGGACATGCCTAAAGTCTTAGACATAACTGATCACCACCCCTGGGTTAGGGCTTACCCTTTAGACAACAGAACGAGGTCCCACCCATTCTCTGTCTCAACCAGCGCGTCACCAACTTACCACAACTTGGGAGTTCATGAGTAGAAGTTCCCTCCAACTGCTTTCCATCCTCTGCAGCTTTGTGCTTGTGAAGATAGGCTGAGGACCAGGGTAGCCCAAGCCAATGTGCCAGTGGAGGCTCTGACATTGTCTTGTGTTAGAGCATGAAGCCCATGGGGCTGTGAGACTCTTGTCTATAACAGAGGGCTGGGGCCCTCACACATTAGATCTTCATTCTTCTGCTGACACATCAGGGCAGGGTCAGAGGCCAGCGGACAGCCAGGCTAACAGGTCACCTGATAGCTTTACTCACTCATACTCATTGGAAACTTTCCCTACTCACACCTCTTACATCCTCTGACACTCACCTACGGGCAGTCACCTGGTCACTCATCTGTAAGAACTATCACTCATCAACACCAGAGACTCGTTTTTTTTCTTCTGGTAAATGTACAGTATTTCTGCCAATTTCCCAAGTACACTCTCTGTGGCAGCACGGAGGGTATGCAGGATTGGCACACACACATTTCCAGATAGGAGACCTAGGGGCATATGTACAAGCACCTAGCGCCATCACAACGTCACTTTCAGTGACTTTGTGGTGGCAATAAGGGCCTCGCATTATTTACAAGGCAGCGTTAAGCCTTAACGCTGCCTTGTAAATAAGGCCCCCTTTCACGCTATGCTTAGCGTGAAAGGGATGGGCAGTGGGTGTTGCGGTGGCCGTTCCACCGCAACACCCATTGATTTTGACGCTGCCCCCTATTTACAAGGGCAGCATAAATAGGAGGCAGCGCCAGAATTAAGACCAGAGAAAACCTGGTCTTAAGTTGGCGAAACGAGGAGAAATGCTTTTTCTCCTCGTTTTTGCTTTTCCATGTGTGCTGTCCTGTGCAGCACACATGGAAAAGGCAAAAAAGCCTTGGATTGTTTATGTATCTTTCCCCTGCACACAGACACCCTTGCACTATTGTGCAAGGGTGCCTGCATTGGCGCTACACTGTTAAGTGTAGCGCCAGCGCAGGGGGAAACGCAGGGCTGCACCATATCCTTGTAATTATGGTGCAGCCTTGCGTTTCTGAAGTGGCGGAGTGAGGCATTAAGCCATGACGGCTAACGCCTCAATCCGCAACTTCCTTGTACATATGCCCCTTTATCTCCTTGAATGTTCTGTAATGCCTTCTCTGGTTCCACTCTTCTAGCTAGACCTCGTCTCTCCAGTGCATATTGACTCAGAAATGCTTATTAGTCCAAGAGGTCTCATAGGGTCTCTTGGACGCCACTGAGGTCTGAGAGTAGTGAATGTGGGAGACAACAATACTCTTAACTTAGAACCCTTAGCTCTCCTACAATCAGTAAAAACTGATCTGTTTCATGGATCTGTGGCTAAACCTTCTAAGGTTAGCAGCCGACCTCCTAAGATCTTCCCATGAAGAAGAGAGTGAGTTGAGGTCACTAGAGTAGCTAAATATTTAGCAGCTTCCACGTAGAATTTATCATTATATCGTTCCAGAACTTGGAATCAATTGAACGAGAGGATGCAGACATTCTTACTACAAGTGGATTAGTGCTGTTTCATCAGCCCAAGAAGGTCCTACCCACTTCTGTTCAATGTATGGGCTGTGGTGTTCTGTGTCTGAGTTTAAATAGCTATGTAGTTCACTGATTGGAATCAAAACTAACTTATAGTATGTATGGCCGTAAACCACAGTACGGTGTCCGTGTATGGAGCTAAAGGTTTAGACCTATTTGAAGGCAGATCCAGACACACTCACCCATTTCAGTTCCACTTATTCTTGAAGTTTTCTTCTTGTATACAAGTTAGTAATTGACTGGAAGTTAGCCTGGATCATTGTCTGCCATTGTTTCCACTTTCCTGCAATATGCTCCTTGCCATTAGAATCATACAATTATGTGGCAATTTCCACATATTTTGGAATTTATCGCACTTTCCTCTTATTTCACCGACTGCTGCAGCAAAAAATGTTTCTCTATAAAGTTACTAAAAGAAATAAGGAACACTTGGTGTGGTGCAGTGGTAACTACTGGTCAAGCTTCAATTATTGAGTGCTGTATCCAACCTGGCAGTTTTATAATCCCCATATGATGGGCTGATGAAGGGATTTTTTTCCACAGATTGCAAATTATCCTAACATATTTAAATGTAATTCAAATAGGATTCGCATAATGATTCTTTCTTTGTTGCGAAAATGCTCTTTTGCAAATTCAGCTCACCCAGGGGCAGCTATTTTCAAAGCAGTAGTTATTTCAAGAGGGGACTCAAAGTACAGAAAATCCCAAACATTTGACTTCTCTTTTTCAGGTTTCATGTCTTTAATCTTACTGTGTCTTCCTGTGAGACCCTTGTGGAGCTGGACACTTTCTTATTGGAAACAAGGGCTTCAAAAGGCCATCTGTGAGGCTAAAGAGAGAACCAAAAACTGACCAGTTCTAAAACTTATCTAAGAAACTTAGAAAAAAGAATCAAGCGTGGGCTTGTTCTGAGTGCAACATTGTATGTTTTTAACACAAACAATGTTACTCTTGATGTTATGCTACTCTTGGAATTAAAACAAATGACGTTAAAATAACATAATGTCCCTGAGCTTCCATGTAAGACAAAAGTAATATTTGTTGAAGAATAGAATGTGGTGCATGTGTATTCTTTACATTGCATAGCCTCCTGATCTTTTGTATTTAATTTTAAATATAATTATAGCAAAATAATACAGACACTGAAAGCAATTTGAAATGCCATAATTTGCATTTCCTTGCTGCATACTTTAGTCCACCCGCCACATAATTTGGTACTTCTTTGCCTCATAACTTGAGTGGCTCTGAATATGCTGTAGCTCTCTCTTCATGATGTGACATTGCTGGTGAAAGGGAAATTAATGAACTTGTGGTGCCCATGCCAGTTTGTATAGTAATTTAGAGTCACTGTACCAGTGTAGCCAGCAGATTGCCTCCTGCCACCCTCCCCCCTTGCCAAATTCCTGAAGGCACTGGAGGGAACACAGCCTATGTTTGTTAATATTTCTACTGCCCTGCCCCTTGCTGCTGTCTTTGTCTTCAAGGTGTGGTGCTGCCCCTGCCTGGGGAATCTGAAACTGAGTTGCCTGTGCTAACCAGGAATGCAATTGGTAGTAACTCCTTTGATCTTGCTACTACATTGGCCATCAAAGTGGTTCCCTCCCATCTTTTCAACAAATGACAAAAGCTGCTGGAGCTTCTGTGGCACAACAAAGTGATGGGTCAACACACCTAGCACGCTAGGCACATGGCCAACATGGTGGCAGTGGTACAATCTTATATGTATAAATGCATGAAGAACTCAGGACAGTTAAGTTTCAAAATATCAATGGTGCAACCCCATAATTGGGCACAAATATTGTCACTTGGCAATGGAAGCATCTGCAAAGGATCGGACGAATGACTGCAGAACGAACTTGCATAAAGTCGCTTGTAACGCAATTGTACTCAGAAGCGATAAAGAAAAAAATATGATGGTTCCCCAATTGTGCCATTCATTAGAAATAAACATAGCTGCTATAAAAGTGAAAGTGAAGAGATGATAAGTGCTCATATGCCAAAACAAATTAGTAGTAAAGAGTACAGCACAAGACAAAGGCTTGGGCATAGGTATTGCTAAGTAGATTACACCGTACAGCACCAATGTATCTGTGTTTGTAGCAAAACTATTAAAAACCATGATCCAGACCCGTTAATCAGTCAATATAATGTTTTGACCCCAATTAAACACTTTATGGGGATCTTCATCCGGGCAAGAGTCCATTGGAAATAGCATATTTATAGAACTTGAAGTCAGGGCAGAAATATCAAAGGAATTAGTTAATCATAGAAGACAGAAGAAAAATCAGACACTAAGAGAGACAATGAAGGGACATTTGCCCTGCTTGTCTTCTAGTTTCTCAATTGCCCTGCGTGGACGATCCCGCACCACTGTGACAGTTTTCAATGGTAGGGAACAGAATTTGAGCAAAACCACATTAACCAAAGAGCAAGGGGAAATGCTTCCATACCCCCATGCATTGCCTACATGGGGCTAAGGCTTACCACTGAACCACCCCCTTGTCCTCCACTAGGGTATGTAAAGGAGTGGCGATATCCCTGCACATTGTCGAAGTGCAGGGGGAACTTCCAATTCAACTGCCTGATCCCTACGCGTTTCCAATTTTGTTTGGCTGATGGGGCTTCCCTATCAGCAAAATCAAAGGAAGGAGCACAGAGAACCATGTCTCAATGTCTAATGTGGTCACAAATGTGTACTGATAAAAGGGTGGACAAGTAGAAAGTTGACCGCAATAAATGATGCTGGACTTTGATAATATGATAATTTTATATGGTAAGAAGAGACAGTATTCAAATTATTTTATATGTTATTCTTGTTTATAGGTTTAAGTTCATAATATACTCCTGATGAACGTTTATGAGATATAATTGAAACACATTGAGTCTTATTTTTGAAACAATATTGCTATATGGATCAACTAATTTTTTTAATTTGAAAAACAAGAATTTAAATGACTCTGAATGAATAAACTGATACAATTATTTATATATACGGGTGCCATTATTGGGGGCTTGATATAAAATCATGACTGTATGTCAAAGACTGGGTGCAAAGAAGCTCTCTCTATTTTTCCCCTTGATTGCCCAAGGAATGGGTGCCTTCACCCAGTACCATGGTGCCCCCCTGCACTTTAATACACACAGGAAAGGTGTCAAGTGTCACCTTAAGAGGGTCTCAGTTAGGAGAAAAGAGCTACAAGGGCAAAACACCTCCTAGGCAATCTTGATGGTTCTTGATTAAAGGTGAGAGGCAAGACTAAGGTTGACTAGTAAGGTACAAAACACCCTGAATTAATCAGGATTGAGGAATAGCCCCGCCTAAGTCTTCCTAAAGGCTGAATCCACAAGAAAACTTGATCAACAAAAACTTGTTGAATGAAATTCCACTATACTTAGCATGAACATAGAACTTTACTCACAATAGGCCCTTTTCTCTAGTTTAGTTTAAATCTGTTCAGTAATTTTTGAGATATCTGAATTACAGAAAGTCACCGGTGGGCATCAAGGGGTTATGTATGCAAATCTGTTTCTGTAAAATTTGTAATTATTGCAGATCTTGAGTGGTAATTCGTACATTATTTGCAGATCCTGGGTAAAAACATAAAATTATTACAATCCAATTGGACAAGAAAGCATAATTCCCATAGTTCATTTCAATATCTGTCCATCCAGATTGGAATTGCAGATCTGAGTGATATGATTGTCTGACCGTGCCTGAAACAATTTTATGGTGCCAGCATTATGCAATGCAAGGCATTCAAATTCTACATTACAACAAAAATGTTGAGTTGCAGAGGGAGCTTACCGTAAGGAGGATGTTGGAGATTATAGAGGAGTTGATACTGTCCTAAAAACACCACAAGATACAGGTTTTTGCTGTAGTGTCCACAGGTCCACTAACAGAACCCACGGATATCGCAGTCTCCATTCTGAGATTTCATAGATCCTCAGATATAAGCAGATCCAGTGATGCATGAAAACGTGGAAGAAGGACTAAGAGGTCAAGGGTAGCAGCGTGCAATATAGGCAGGATGGGAGGGGTAAAAAAAGAATTGGGAGAGTTGCATGTACTGAAATTCCAAACCAGAATCCATATAACCTGAAGATCCATGCAGCTCACATGAATTCAAAAAGGATACAGCCTCCATATTGTAACCATGAATCCCGTTAAAGATCCATGGTTATAAAAATAAACATTAAAAATGAAACCCACAGCCTCTTGACCCAGCGTTTAATCCGACACGAATCCCACCGATGGATAATGTTGTACTTTGGATACCTTTTAATATACACATATAATGTTGGTTTGTTTTTTATTCCCTTTGATAGACTATATCAACCTTGAATCCTTGTATTAATGCTGTGATCTTTGTTCCTATGTACTGTAAAGTGCTCTGATACCCCTGGGTTGAGCCAGCGCTATAAAAAACTCTCAATAAATAAATAAATACTAATAAGAGGTGCACTTAGGGGGGGAAGACTGAAGATAGGGCCTGACTGAAGTCCAAATCCTCCACTAGACCCTGCGTTGCTTGGCCAAAGGCCACGCACTGTTGGTGTAGAGGCCAATGCTTGCACCCAGCGCCCACTGCACATGGTGGACAGCAATGCACTGTGGACTCTAGGGAGAAAGGGGTTTGCTGCAGACGAATATATACCACTACATCGCATGCGTTTACAACGCATGCGATTACAATGCGGTCGTTACGAAGACCGCGTTGTTACATCGCAGTACCTTTACAACGCAAGTCCTTACAACGACTTGCTGTAGGGGTCGCTGGATGTTGGAATAGTATAATTTACTATTCCAACTCCAGTGTGTGCAACAGTAGGGAAGGTGTTGGAATAGTAAATTATACTATTCCTTAGCTTAGAGCGCCCCCTACAGCAAGTCGGTGTAACGACTTGCGTTGTAATGGTACTGCGATGTAACAACGCGGTCGTTGTAATGACCGCGTTGTAATCGCATGCGTTGTTATGCATGCAATGTAATGGCTGTTTCCCCTCCAGACAAGTGGCTGTGCGTAGTGGGACAGTGGGAGCAAGTAGGTTCAGTCCACGGCATAGATAAACGCCATGTCCTTTAACCAGACTACAATACACACAGGAGCATATGGGCTCAGAAAAGTTGCACATGGCCAAAGTCTTGGCTTGTCCAAAGTCAAAAATATGTTATTGCAATATCTAAAAAATCACGGTAAACCTTTGTTAAAGGAGGGGGGGGGGCGTGGCCAAGACGCCGACCAAAATGGCTGCGCTGCATTGAAGCTCCGCCAGACGTCCCAGCTTAATGGTGTTATCCCACACAAGCTTTGCACCGATCGACCCGTCCTCAATGCCGCTGGTATCCTGAGCACGCTCCGAGCATGGCGATCTGACTCGATCGCAGAGCGGTGCCCCCTACGCTGAATCCTGGCCCTCGGCGGTTCATGGGGCGGAGCAAGTGGCGATTGCGGCCCGATCCCTGCAGCACGAGAGGCGGCGGAGGAGAGAGGTCATGTGCGGCGGTGCCCGGTCAGGGCTGTGATCAATGAGAGGCGGTGAGTGCGCGGGTTTTCTTCCGCTTTGTCCCCCCCCCTCGTTATCGCCAGCACAGACGGTGCGCAACTGTGACGAGTTGCCACCGGCCCTTGCAGCACGCCACGTGTCACTTCTCAGAGGCCCCCGCGGGGACAGGGCCCGCGGGTAAGCCCGGGAGGCGGCCTGCACAACCACTGCTGGGCGAGAGGTGGGGGGTCGCTGGATTCACACCGTCGCTGCCTGCGCCCGGCGGCCACCCCGCGCTGCCGCGCCTTCACCCGGCCCCTCCGGTGCACTGCCTGCGATCGCCGGGCCTACCGTTTGCCTGCAGGCTGCTGGAACTGAACGCGATGGTGGCTGCTCTGTAGTGGCGCATCGCGGCAAGGACGCACTTACTGCCTGGCACTGTTGCCTGCATACCTCTGGTGATACCTCGCGGGCCGACCGCCCTCCGCTTTCTGCCCACTGTTGAAGAGGCCGCATCATCGCTAGTGCCAGGTCCTATGAGTGGCCTCCAACCTGCATCAGGTGCCCCTGCTGGCGCGCTCACCTCATGAGGAACGATTATTGGTGCCTCATCGGCCTCCTGCTTCCGGCCCTCTCCTCTCCTCCTTAGGTGCCTCATACTCCTCCAACACCTGGGCAGCGGGCGGCGTTGTACAGCGCGTCTGGTCACCCTGATCAGCGCATAAGCACCGTTAGGCGCCCGGGATTCATCCTCCCAGACTGACCAGGGGGGGAAACAACATCTGCACACTAGACACTCCGGGCCTTGTCATCGCTTCCCCCCTCCATTTGGATCCAGTCGATGGTTGCTGCCCTTGGCCTGTCCGCTACACGCACCCAACGCCGAGACTGTCCTACCGTAGCTCCATCGGTCCCTCTGTGTAGCGGCATGGGCCGCAGAGATCCCAAGCAGAAGACCCTCCCTTTTGAAAAGCTCGTTGAGGGGGCTCCTGAAGAAAACTCCGGCATGGCAGAGGGCGGTCGGGGCGCGGACCGGGTTGATGACCACTCCGCCCAATTCACAGCAATGCTTCAGGAGATGAGAGCTGGCTTTCGGGCGCTAGATGAGTGCTTCGACTTTCTTGACAAAAACCTTGCTAGTTTGGGGGCCAAAATCCAGGTCCATGACAGACGCCTGGACGTAGCAGAGACTCGCATCTCGGACATTGAGGATGGAACAGCACAGTCCCTTAAGTGGCTAGAACGTGTAGAGCGCTTACTCAAGGAGGTGGCAATCAAAAATGAAGACCTCGAAGCGCGAAGCAGGTGCAACAACCTACGCGTCCTGGGAATTCCGGAGACCACCGCCACAGGCCGCCTGGATCTCTTTGTCGAGACTTTACTGGCCGACATGTTTGGCAGGGAGTCCTTTACCCCGGGGTTCGTGGTGGAGCGGGCTCACCGTAGCCTGGGACCCCGGCCCAATCCAGGCTGCCCCCCAAGACCCATCATCGCCCGCATCATGAACTTTAGAGTTCGGGACACTGCTCTCCGCCTCGCCAGAGAACGTGGAGATCCCACATGGCAGGGCTCCAAAATATCACTATACCCGGACTTCACCATCATGGTGCAAGAAGCCTGCCGCAAGTGCAATGGAGTCAAGGTCACCCTCAGGAACCTGGGCTTGAAGTATGGCATGCTCTACCCTGCCAGACTGAGAGTCGATATAAATGGCAGGTCCCGCATCTTTGACAATCCAACGAGGTGCAGGAATTCTGCCAGACGTATAAGCGGGACAATAATCGGGGGGTGGCGGGCGGGAGTGGGCCCTCCCCTCCACATAGCTGCTCCGATGCCAGCATGGAACTGTTCTCAGGTGTCGGAACTGGTTGACATGGTGTGCAGTTTCTTCACCATCATGGCAGGACTGTAGTGGGATAATGCTCTTCATCATTCAGAAATGTTTCAATAGCTGGCCGACTGACGTAGTGTTGCCACCCCTCATCGTGTACACCTTGGGTTTGTGTTTAGTTACAAGGCAGTACCGTCACAGGGATGTTCCATTCAACTGTATTACCGATTGGTACTTCACGTATTATGATCTGTTGTGGTTATGCCTCGCTTTTTGTGCAGTGAGGCTGGGTGGAGGGTGGGGGGGGGACAAATGCCGCTATGCAGTTACTTTTGTTTATTTACTGGTTCATTCACTGTCGCAGTCAGCTTTGGTCTATTATTGCTCCAATCAGTCACACTTGACACGATCGCCAGATGGCACAACTGGGTAATGTTGATGGTCCCTCTGGCTTATCCTTGATGTCATGGAACGTCAGGGGTCTTAACGATAATCTCAAGAGGAGAAATGTGGTCCATTATCTACTTAGGCACAATGTGAACATCGCCTTTTTACAGGAAACGCATTTACCTAAATCTGATTCGGCACGTTTTGCATTAAGCTGTGGCACACACAGATACTTCTCCAACTTCAGCAACTACGCTAGGGGCACTGCCATTCTGATTCACAAACGGGTCCCCTTCAGTCTACGCTCGGTAGTAACAGACAGCGAGGGCAGATACACCATTGTTACTGGGTCACTAATGGGACATAGCGCCGCTTTGATATGTGTATATGCCCCGAACACTGATTCGCCGGAATTTTTCCATGCCCTGCTCGCCCAGCTTTTGAAGCTGGAGCCCGTTTAATTGCTGGCTGGGGGGGACTTCAATCTACTCCTTAACCCCGAATTAGATGGCACCGGCAAAACCCCAGGCACTAAACCCCGCGCACGCCGCGCTCTTCTTGACCTCTGCGAGCAATTATCCCTCCTAGACATTTGGCGCATGCGCAACCCCACCCTCACCGAATACACGCATTACGCAGGCCAACACAACACCTGGACTAGAATCGATTACTGGTTGGTTTCCCCGGGCATCTCCAGCTGGTTCCATTCCCTCGTGACGCTCCCGAGAACATACTCTGACCACTCCCCGGTTAAGTTACTCCTCAGAGTTCCCCGCCCCGATGGGTTCAAGCGGCAGTGGCGCTTTCCAAGTCGTGCCCTCAGAGATGACCTCTTTAACGCTGAAGTGCGCGAAGCCATCGAAGAATACTTCACCATCAACACTGGTTCAGTGGACACCTGGGCGGTCTTATGGGAGGGATTCAAGGCATACATCAGGGGCGTATGCATAGCTAAACATGCTGGGGTGCTCAAAGACCTCCGGAACACACTCTCCCGCTTGGAACGCGAACTGTCCGAATTGGACAACACAATGAGGCACACTTCTTCCCCGAATATCACGGGACAGCGACTGGCCCTCCTCACCGAGTACAGGGATACTGCGGATCGCGAGATTTTATTTCTAGGCAAATATCAAACGGCTCGCCGTTATGGCGAGGGCGATCCCCCTGGCCGGGTTCTTGCTCAGATGCTTCGGCCTCCATATAGCAAAGCTTATATCACCGAGCTGCGCACCTCCGCAGGTCAGACACTCACCGCCACTAATGAATTCCTTGAGTATTTTATAACACTCTACTCTTCTAAAGTGGGACGCGATCCCACTGCGCAGGAAGCTTACCTATCAGAGATCGCACTGGTTTTCCTGGAGAAAAATATGCAGGACTTTTTAGCTGAGCCTATCTCCGAGGACGATGTCCTTGGAGCCATTGACACCCTCAGATGCTCCTCCGCTCCTGGCCTAGACAGCTTTGGTGAGTTCTACAAGGCATACAAAGATCTATTGGCTCCGCAATTGATCGAGGTATACGCAGAGGCCCTCGGAAAACAACTATTACCCCCTAAACTTCGCGAAGCCGTTATAATCCTCCTCCCCAAACCTGGAAAAGACCCGCTCATATGTGGGTCATACAGACCTTTGTCCCTCCTCAATTTAGATTATAAGATCCTAGCCAAAATCATCGCTGGGCGCCTGTCACAATTGATGGAATTTATTATCTCTCCTGCCCAATCCGGCTTCGTCCCACGCCGATCTACTTCATTGAATCTCAGAATGCTATTTTCAGTTCTCCACAGAATTAACCCCAAGGTCCCCGCCGCTGCAATCCTATTGGACACTGAAAAGGCCTTTGATTCCCTAGAGTGGCCTTTTTTCATGTCTGTCATGCGCCGTATGGGAATGCCGATGGGTTTTATTGCCACCACAGCGCTATTATATTCGCGGCCCACGGCAAGACTTCGCCTGAATGGCACGCTCTCCCAGCCATTCTCATTGTCCCGCGGCACCAGACAGGGTTGTCCCCTATCGCCCTTGCTGTTCATCCTTGCACTGGACCCATTAATTCGCCACTTTCAGGAACGGCACCTGCAGAGAGGCCTGCAATTTAACACTGGCCCACTTCTGGTCTCACTATACGCCGACGACACTATCCTCTATGTTAGAGAACCCCAGGTCAACCTGGAGCCTCTCATTAGAGAGATACTCCGCTTTGGTCTCTATTCAGGATTAGGCATCAACTGGCACAAGTCGGTTATCTTCCCCTTAACTGCTTGTACGACTCCATGGGAATGCGAATTCCCCCTTGAATGGTGCTCCGACTCCGTTAAGTATTTGGGCATCCACATCCACATAGATATCCCCCAGATCCTCCGCCTTAACTATGGGCAAGCTATCAGTGCCCTCGAGGCGCAAGTGGAGAGATGGCTGCGGTTACCATTATCCATCGCCGGCAGAGTGGCGGTTATAAAAATGGTGATTCTCCCCAAATTTTTATATCTATTCAACAATATCCCAATACCCCTCCCGAACAGTTTCTTTTTAATGCTGCGCTCATCTCTGATTAGGTTGGTCTGGGGGGCCAAACAGGCTCGCGTGCGCTGGCAGGTTCTCACCCTCCCGTACGAGAGGGGCAGGTATAGTGTTCCGGATCTACGGTTGTATTATCTGGTGGCCCAATGCAGCTATGCTTATGCATGGTTTCACCCCGATGCCAGGATCCCGTTTCTCCACCCTGAGGCAGACTTCGCCCTCCCTGAGCGATTATCCACCGTATTACCCAAAGCCATACCCAGAGACCCTAATGATATACAGACTGTCTCCACCACCAGCTGGGCCTGGGATAAGTTAAGACGCGCTACTGGCACCGCCACACTATATTCCTCGGCGCTTCCTGTCCCCAACCCGCGTTTGCTGCCTATTACCGGGGAAAGACTGGTGCAGCGTACACTGTCCAAATTATGTTATCATCAAAATGGGAGATTTGTTCCCGGACGGCCACGTCTTCACTGTGACGGATGATGCCCGCTTTCCTAATGTCACATTTATGGATAGCTTTGTTCTGGGTCGGATCCGTTCGGCTTTACGTGCCGCGCTGCCGGGCTTTCCCGTCGAGCCTGACTCTTTCACACCACTCTCGTTAATTATCGAGAGCGACAGTGGAACGCACCTCATCTCTAAACTATATAAGGCATGTACGGCACTGATACCGGTCAATGATGACAAAATCCGCAAGGCATGGGAGGAAGACTTGGGGCACCCCATTATAGACGACCAGTGGGCCAAATGCTGCGCAGTCACGAAAGACGTCTCCCTCAACAGCAGGCATAAATTACTCCACTTCAAGTTCCTACGCAGAACATACATCACTCCCGCCAGAGCTCACAGGCTAGACCCGTCCAAACCCCACAATTGCAGAAAATGCACCGCCCCACACGCCGACTTTGCACATTTGACATGGTCCTGTCCAAAACTACAGACATATTGGGAGGCAGTGCACAAGACACTAGGGGACATGACCGAACTCTCCTTAGTCCCCACACCCGAAGTGGCACTACTAGGCTATGTGGCAAACTTTCCCAGGAGCGTTAGGAAATTTGTATCCCTTAGTCTGCTACTGGCCAAGAGAGAAATAGCTATCCACTGGGGCCGCAAGACCGTCCCCACTCTACAAGGTTGGCTAAATAGCCTGGCATACTGTAACACGAATAGCGAAATTTATGCCAGCACGCTACCCAGCTCCTCCCGCCCCAAGGATATCTGGGGACCGCTAAAGACCTATGCAAACACCGTAAGACGCTCCACTGACTCACAACTGGACCAAGGCATAGTCCCTGAGGGGGTGGGGTAATTGGCTCCGTCATTGTCAATTGTTTGCATTTTCTTGTTCTACTGTGCCCTGCTATGAACAGGCCTCTTGTGACTTTGATGCTTCATCTGCCCGGCGGAGGTCTTTTGCACCAGGGTGCCCACTGATAGTTGGAAACTGCATACACCCCGGATAGAGTATCTGATTATTGAGTTCGCGATTTGTGGATTCGCCGAGGCGCTTCTTGTATGGAAATGGAGATCGTGTCAATTTCTTGTAATACGTTATTGTGGACCAGCTGCTCTTTTTCAACTGTATGACAGTGACAGTGAACAACATTGATTGCATTGTTATTATGTGCCAAAATGATAAATAAAGTTTAAAAAAAAGAAAAGAAAAAAAAACCTTTGTTAAAGGAAGGTAGTGCTTCTTTATTTAAAAGACAGAATGTATGCGATAAAAACCGCATTGAAATTACCCGAATAGAATCAGGCGAAGGGACTCTATAGTAATGATACAAACCCAGAAAAGCAATTAATTTTGCCATGTGTAGTGAGTAACACAAGCATAACTTTAAGCATTGCTAGGAAGTTTGAGAAAGAAAATTAACCGGCTAGTATATTAAAGCGGTATCGAGAAGCACATCCAATGCACTGGATTATCATCTCCTAAATCATGAATCACAGTCCTCATGCTGGTTCTTGATGCCGCACTCACAATTTTATCTTGACATCGGTGCAGAAGTTGCCACTTTGTAAGTGTCTTCGGCAAAACAAAATTTCTAAAGAGGGGCGGAGCACTGGCAGGCCTTTTTGGCGCTCTGTGGTTTAATATGCTGGTGTACAAAGAGTTAATATTGATAGAGACCCCTCTTTAATCTGCAGTTCGTAAGCATCGATACCCTTAGAGACATTGTAATTCACCTGAGCCGATATGAGGGGTCAAGCTCCAATAAACCTAAAAGAACCCATAGTCCTGGTGGTGTCATTCAACTAAACCTAGGTCTTGTAAATGTAAAATTCATGAAGGCAGAAACTCCATTAGTCCATTAGACGATCTAGAGTGTAAGATAGGTCCCCAGCCCCACAAGGATATTCAGACAATAAAGAACAAAAAGCATATGTAAAAACAATCAAGGATTTAAAAAAACAAAGCTTGGGTAACAAAGTGTAGCAACTGAAAAGCAAACAAAAACAAATCAAAACTGCAATAAAAAAACAATCACCTAGACAGGGATTAAAAAAGGAATTTTTAAGGTCTTTGTGAAGGGAACTACACTTCAATTTCTCCACCAGAATATAGTCTCCCTGTGCACCCCACTCTCTCCATCATCACTCCTTATTAAAATATTTTATCAGAAGATAATATCAAATATTTATTTAAATATATATTTTTTAACATTAAATAAACTGTATGCATATTTTCAAAAGTCCAAAATAAATAATTTATTTTAATATTAGTTGCTATGGGATTCTATTGTAAGTCTCTGCCTCCAATATTTTCTATAGGAGGGTGTTGCAGCACCAGTGGTTGGCCATGATTGGTGTGGGACTTACTTCAGGTCTGAGATGGAGTATGTTTACTACTGTTTTGGTAAATTGTTTGGCTGTTGAAAATTTAAAAGTGCAGTTGGGAATAGCAAAGGGCTTATTATATTATGGGTGGGTGTCTGTCCCTCCCTAAACTCCCCCTTACATTTTCCTTAAACTCTCCCTTTTTAGGTCGAGCCTAGAGTCAGCGCGCATGCGCTGCTCTGCGAGACTTGTTGTAGTGGAGTAGGGAATAGAAGCCCCGCCCTCTCTCCGCCCATAATTGTCATTGGCTTGTGTCATTGTCCTTCATAAATGCTGGCTTCTGATTTCTTAATAGGCTTGTTAGTCCCTCCTTAGTACCGCCTTGTCTTCATTTGTAACCTCCCATGGCGACTGGCCCCTTTACTTCTGTTGTTACACGGTATGTCTTATTTAATCTGTAAGCACTATTTTCTTTAATGAGTTTCTCCTACTGCAGGCACAACATGCTTTCCTGCAACATTCAGCGCGCCATGCATGCTTTCAATTTCAAAGCAGCCCTGGACAATGGCGGCCGCTTCTTTGAAATGAAATAGGCCTCGCATTTACAAGAGTTTGAGCTATTGGCATTGTAAATGACAATGCCTTTTATTTATGTGTTTATTATCAAAACAGATGAATAAAAGGCATTGTCATTTGCAATGCCAATAGCTTAAACTCTCACAAACGCGAGACCTATTGCATTGCAAATGCTTGTTCTAGTAGTTACTGCCCATTTTACTGTGACTCCCCTGTTCCCTCCCACATTTACTGCTAAGTAGAAAACCGACATTTGCAGAGATCTCTGCATAGGGAGAGGCGGACGTGCAGTTCTCTATTCATAGTTTGTGAACTGCATTTTGTAGTAAGTAAGTAGTAGCCCTGTAGCACTACTTTACCTATTACAAAATGTAGACTATCAATCAATCAGGGAGTTTCAATTGCGCTACTCACCCGTGAGGGTCTCAAGGCGCTGGGGGGAGCCCGCTTCGGTCAGTTGAAGAGCCAGGTCTTGAGGGTCTTCCTGAAGATGTGCAGGGTGGGGGCGCGTCTGATGTCGATCGGAAGCTCGTTCCAGGTCTTGGCTGCGATGTAGGAAAAGGTTCTTCCACTCGTTTTTGCTCTGCGGATGCGCGGGGGTTCAGCGAGGGAGAGGTCGGCAGATCTGAGGTTCCTCTTGGGTACGTGGAAGGAGATTTTATCGTTGAGATATTGGGGCCTTTGTAGGCGTGGGTGAGTATCTTGAAAGTTACTCTCTTCTCGATGGCGAGCCAGTGGAGGTTACGCAGGTGTTGGGAGATGTGTTCGTGTTGAGGGATGCCGAGGACGAGTCTGGCTGCGGTGTTCTGTATAGTCTGGAGTTTGCGGAGCAGAGACTTGTTGATCCTGGCATAGAGGGCGTTTCCATAGTCCAGTCTGCTGGTTATGAGTGCGTGGGTGACGGTCTTTCTTGATTTGGGAGGGATCCATTTGAAGGTCTTTCGGAGGATGCGGAGGGTGTTGAAGCAGGTGGAGGCGATGTTGTTGACCTGTCGGGTCATGGAGAGGGAGGAGTCGAGTACGATGCTGAGGTTTCGGGCGTGGTCCGTGGGGGTGGGGAGGCTGCCGAGGGCGGTGAGCCACTAGGTGTTGTCCCATGCAGAGGGGTAGGGTCCGAGGACGAGGACCTCTGCCTTCTCCGTGTTGAGCTTCAGGCAGCTGCTGCTCATCCAGGATGCAACGTCCTTCATTCCTTCCTGGAAGTTGAGTCTGGTGGTGAGGGGTCCTTGGTGAGGGAGAGGATGAGCTGGGTGTCATCGGCGTAGGATACTATGCTGAGTCCGTGCTGTCTGACGATGGTGGCGAGGGGGGCCATGTAGATGTTGAAGAGCGTGGGGCTGAGCAATGATCCTTGGGGTACTCCGCAGTTGATCTCTGTGGGTTCTGAGAGGAAGGGTGGAAGTCTGATTCTCTGGGTTCTGCCGGTGAGGAAAGAGCGGAGCCTGTTGAGGGCGGTTCCCTGTATGCCGGCGTCGTGGAGTCTGGCGGTGAGTGTGCGGTGGGAGACGGTGTCGAAGGCTGCAGAGAGGTCGAGAAGGATCAGGGCTGCGGTGTGTCCTTGGTCGAGGAGGGGTTGCGTGGTGTGGCTGAAGTGGGTGTTGTTACCTCCTGCGAAGATGGGGTTGAGCGTGTGTCCTGCCTTGTGGGTGTGGGTGGTGACGAGTTGTTTCAGTCTGAGGTTGGCGAGGTTGTCCAGGAGGGTGGCAGAGTTGGGGTCGCTGAGGTTGTCGAGGTGGAAGTTGAGGTCTCCGATGAACATGTAGTCCATGGAGGCGATGGCATGGGGCGCAATGAGGTCGGCGATGGTAGTGGTGAATGCAGTTCGAGGTCCGGGAGGTCGGTAGGCGAGGGTGCCTCTTAGGGTTGTTCTCGGGCTGGTCTGCATCTGGAAATGGAGGTGTTCAGTGGCGGGCGGGCTGTCGCTCGAGCTGGAGGTCGTGAGTCGGAGGGAGCTCCTTTGTGCAATGGCAAGTCCTCCTCCTGGGCGGTTGGGGTGGTCCTTCCTCTGGATCTTGTATCCATCGGGGATGGCGGTGGCGATGTCGGGGGCGGAGGTGGAGTTGGTCCAAGTTTCTGTGAAGAAGGCGACGTCTGTCGAGAGGGTGTCGAGGAGGTCCCAGATCTCTACAGCGTGACTGTGCAGGGAGCGCACGTTGAGGCGGATGCACCTCAGGGCTTTGGTGGTGTTGGCTTATGGCGTGGGGGCGGCGGCCGTGGTGGTGTGGAGGGTGGTTAAGGTTTGGCTGCAGTGATGGCAGGAGAAATGTCCGTGGGTGGTGTTCGGCGTGGACAGTTGGCAGCTGTTGTTCCTTCTGGGGTTGAGTGCGAGGAGAGCAGCAGAGTCATAGCGGTGGGTGGTGGGAGATCCAGGGTCCCTGGCGCAGGTCGCGGTCGGGTCGCGGAAGGGCACGGATGGGCGCAGATGGGCTTGCCTTTGGTGTGCCGGTGGCGTGCCAAAGGTGCGCGGCCATCATTAAATAGGGAAGTGGGGAGGGAAGCACAGCTGGGAGGCGGGAGGAGGAACCGGCAGGGGGGAGGGGCCAAGGGGGCAGCAGCAGCAAGAAAGGGAAACAGGCAGAATAACGGGCAGAAAATAACAAAACAAAACAGAGAATGACAAAACAACAAATAACAGATCACAAATAAAATACAGAGGCACAATAACAGCAAGACAGAAAAATTGGCACAATAACAAAAGACAGAAAAACACAACACAGACAGCAGCGGAACCAGCAGAAGAGCAAGGCTCTCCCACTGGACCACCAGGGATGAGGCGCAGGCAGGAGCCTGCAGGTGGAGGATGGCCTCGAACACCTATCAGCCTAGAGGTGAATGGGGTCTGCGGCAGCGGCACAACAGGGGAGCTGCTGGGGGAGAGAGCAGGTCTCTGACCAGGAGGTCAGAGGTCTTGCTCGGGCACCCTTGCAGCGGCTGCCATTAAATAGGGAAGGGGGGAGGGAAGCGCAGCTGGGAGGCGGGAACCGGCAGGGGGAGGGACAATGAATCGGGTCAGTGCGTGTGCGTCCGAGATGACAAACCACTAGGGACAAATTATTATTCTGTAACAATGTGGTAGTCTTAAATATACTGAATCAAATTGTCATGTATTTCACTAAACCTAAACATCCAATCAAGTGATACATATTCCATCATGCCTGTCATATGTTGCTGCAGAACTGTGTATGTGACGCAGGGCATTATTGTTATCATAGAATGTTAATGCTTCAGCCATTTATCTATCTACACATCCATCCAATCAAAGGTACTTATCTTTTATCTGATAATGTTCATACAATCACCGTTTCATATTTATTTTGTTAGTCGCCTATCGCCATCTTATGATAATTTCTGAGCCCTGCCAGATACAGAAAAGAAGTACAACAACCAGGCAGCTAGAATCCAACCGGGCGATCGTACTAAACAGAAGACTATTACAGTAAACACAACACAATAAACTATTGAACCATCCACAACCTCATGAGTTCCAGTAAACATCTGAGTTGCTACAAAGGAAATCAATTCCCCAGCTTCATCGTTACGAATGATGTCGACTTTTCATACAGAACGGGGACAGGTTGTCAAGCACAGGGTGCATTTCACAGGACGTCCGCTGGGTGGTACTGATTGACTGTACGATGAGCTACAGTGACTGCATTCAAATAGATAATGCTTTTTACACTAACTTTGACAATTCTAAGATGTATAGGTCCGTGTTTTAAATAAAAGTCCCGATTGTTGGGGCTGATGGTGACGTAAAAGGAGGCGGAGTGATCATTCTTTCATGACCGGGCGCTGCTGCTAGAGCCCTGGGCGGGAGCTGGTGAGTTGGAGGGACAGCGAAACTCGAGAACAGATTACCGCTGATAATAATCATCAGAACAATAATACCACTACTACTACTACTACTAATAACAATAAATAACAATAATAGCACTAATAACAATAAATAACAATAATAGCACTAATAATAATAATCATAACAATAATACCACTACTACTACTACCACTACTACTACTACCACTACTACTACTAATACTACTACTACTACCAATACTACTACTAATAATAATAATCATAACAATAATACCACTACTACTACTACCACTACTACTACTACCACTACTACTACTAATACTACTACTACTAATAATAATAATCATAACAATAATACCACTACTACTACTACTACTAATAATAATAACAATAATAGCACGAATAACAATAAATAACAATAATAGCACTAATAACAATAAATAACAATAATAGCACTAATAATAATCATAACAATAATACCACTACTACTACTACCACTACTACTACTACCACTACTACTACTACCACTACTACTACTAATACTACTACTACTAATACTACTACTACTAATAATAATAATCATAACAATAATACAACTACTACTACTACCACTACTACTACTACCACTACTACTACTAATACTACTACTACTACCACTACTACTACTAATAATAATAATCATAACAATAATACCACTACTACTACTACCACTACTACTACTACCACTACTACTACTAATACTACTACTACTAATACTGCTACTACTAATAATAATAATCATAACAATAATACAACTACTACTACTACCACTACTACTACTACCACTGCTACTACTAATACTACTACTACTACCACTACTACTACTAATAATAATAATCATAACAATAATGCCACTACTACTACTACCACTACTGCTACTGCCACTACTACTACTAATGCTACTGCTACTACCACTACTACTACTAATAATAATAATCATAACAATAATGCCACTGCTACTACTGCCACTACTGCTACTACCACTACTGCTGCTAATGCTACTACTACTACCACTACTACTACTAATAACAATAAGTAACAATAATAGCACTAATAACAATAAATAACAATAATAGCACTAATAATAATAATCATAACAATAATACCACTACTACTACTACCACTACTGCTACTGCCACTACTACTGCTAATGCTACTACTACTGCCAATACTACTACTAATAATAATAATCATAACAATAATGCCACTACTACTACTACCACTACTACTACTACCACTACTACTACTAATACTACTACTACTAATAATAATAATCATAACAATAATACCACTACTACTACTACTACTAATAATAATAACAATAATAGCACGAATAACAATAAATAACAATAATAGCACTAATAACAATAAATAACAATAATAGCACTAATAATAATCATAACAATAATGCCACTACTACTACTGCCACTACTACTACTACCACTACTACTACTACCACTACTACTACTAATACTACTACTACTAATACTACTGCTACTAATAATAATAATCATAACAATAATACAACTACTACTACTGCCACTGCTACTACTACCACTACTACTACTAATACTACTACTACTACCACTACTACTACTAATAATAATAATCATAACAATAATACCACTACTACTACTACCACTACTACTACTGCCACTACTACTACTAATACTACTACTGCTAATACTACTACTACTACCACTACTGCTACTAATAACAATAAATAACAATAATAGCACTAATAACAATAAATAACAATAATGGCACTAATAATAATAATCATAACAATAATACCACTACTACTACTACCACTACTACTACTGCCACTACTACTACTAATACTACTACTACTACCAATACTACTACTAATAATAATAATCATAACAATAATACCACTGCTACTACTACCACTACTACTACTGCCACTACTACTACTAATACTACTACTACTAATAATAATAATCATAACAATAATACCACTACTACTACTACTACTAATAATAATAACAATAATAGCACGAATAACAATAAATAACAATAATAGCACTAATAACAATAAATAACAATAATAGCACTAATAATAATCATAACAATAATGCCACTACTACTACTACCACTACTACTACTGCCACTGCTACTACTGCCACTGCTACTACTAATACTACTACTACTAATACTACTACTGCTAATAATAATAATCATAACAATAATACAACTACTACTACTGCCACTACTACTACTGCCACTGCTACTACTAATGCTGCTGCTACTGCCACTACTGCTACTAATAATAATAATCATAACAATAATGCCACTGCTGCTACTACCACTGCTACTGCTGCCACTACTGCTGCTAATGCTACTGCTGCTAATGCTGCTACTACTAATAATAATAATCATAACAATAATACAGCTACTGCTACTACCACTGCTACTACTGCCACTGCTACTACTAATACTGCTACTACTACCACTGCTACTACTAATAATAATAATCATAACAATAATGCCACTACTACTACTGCCACTACTACTACTACCACTACTACTACTAATACTACTACTACTGCCACTACTACTACTAATAATAATAATCATAACAATAATACCACTACTACTACTACCACTACTACTACTACCACTACTACTACTAATACTACTACTACTACTACTAATAATAATAATCATAACAATAATACCACTACTACTACTACCACTACTACTACTACCACTACTACTACTAATAATAATAATAATAACAATAATAGCACGAATAACAATAAATAACAATAATAGCACTAATAACAATAAATAACAATAATAGCACTAATAATAATAATCATAACAATAATACCACTACTACTACTACCACTACTACTACTACCACTACTACTACTACCACTACTACTAATAATAACAATAAATAACAATAATAGCACTAATAATAATAATCATAACAATAATACCACTACTACTACTACCACTACTACTACTACCACTACTACTACTAATACTACTACTACTACCACTACTACTACTAATAATAATAATCATAACAATAATACCACTACTACTACTACCACTACTACTACTACCACTACTACTACTACCACTACTACTACTACAACTACTACTAATAATAACAATAAATAACAATAATAGCACTAATAATAATAATCATAACAATAATACCACTACTACTACTACCACTACTACTACTACCACTACTACTACTAATTATTATTATTATTATTAATTAGCATTTATAGAACGCATGGCTACCCAAAGGCATCCCAGCGCTGACGGCAATTAGGGCTAGTAAGGGAAGGCTAGCAGGTACTGTTCTGGAATAGCCATGTTTTAAGACCCTTCCGAAAAGAGAGATGGGTAGTTTCATGGCGGAGATTAAGAGGGAGGGAGTTCCACAATCCAGCTATGTTATATGAAAAGGAGCGGCCTCCACTCCGCTGCCTGTTGATTTTAGGAATACATGCTAGATTTAAATTCTCCGATCGAAGAGATTTCCTGGGGAGGTAGGCGGTGATCAAATGCTGATTAATTCTGGGGCCTGTGCCCATAAGGGTCTTATGAGCAGTACATAAGGCTTTAAAGGAGATTCTTTCCTTTATTGGTAGCCAGTGAAGGGCTTTCAGACTGGGGCTAGCTGACTGCCTACTACTGCAGCCTGTCAGAAGTCGTGCTGCGCAGTTCTGGGCCACCTGGAGTTTCCTTAGGGTAGATTTTGGGGCTCCCAGATACAATGAATTGCAGTAGTCCAGCCGCGAAAGAATCAGGGCCTGGACTACTATCTTCTTCGCTTCAGTGGGTAATAGGGGAGGACTTTCCGTAGTTTCCTAAGGATGCCGTGACACGCCCCCGTCACTGCCACTGCCTGCTGGTCAAATTTGAGTGAGTCATCCAGCCACACACCTAGGCTCTTGATCTTGGACTTTGGAATTGGAGGGGCACCCAGGCACTGAGGCCATGATAGTGTGGGAGTTAGCTTGGCAGTGTTGCCCATATACATGATTTCTGTTTTTTCTCCATTCAGTTTAAGGCAGGAGTGTTGCATCCAGGTAGCTACCTTTCCTAGGCAGAGCTCCAGGTCTGCAGGATCAGTCCGTGGATGATTAAGAGATATCACCAGCTGAGTATCATCCGCGTAGGTGACCACTTTGATCCCAAATGGCTGGATGACCTCCGCTAGTGGCCTCATATATACGTTAAATAACGTAGGACTTAGGGAGGATCCTTGGGGCACTCCATAATTCAGAGGGAGAGGGCTGGAAATGGATTCCTTCGAAAAGACCTGAAAAACTCTGTCATTAAGGAATGATTGAATCCAGGAGATAGCACTTCCTGCTACCCCGATTCTCCTTAGCCGTTCAATAAGAACATTGTGGTTGACCGTATCAAATGCCGCACTGAGGTCCAGGAGGACAATGGCCGCCACTCCTCCCTGATCCACTATCCTCCTAGCTTCCTCAACCACAACCGTTAGTGCGGATTCCGTGCCATGTTGTGGGCGGAAACCCGTCTGAGATTGGTGAAGTAGTTCATGGGTTTCTAGGAAGGCTGATAGGGTGGAGTTTATATGTTTTTCTAAGATCTTACTAAGCAAGGGAAGGAGGGAAATGGGCCGGTAGTTACTCAGTGCTTCTGGGTCCAGGCTAGGTTTTTTAAGTAGTGCTTTTACCATAGCATGCTTCCATATCGATGGCACGAGTCCATTGGTGATGGACATGTTAAGCACCTCTTGGATAGCTGGAAAAATCACACCTTTAGCCTTAAGTAGCATATGTGGAGGGGCGGGGTCTAGAGGGGATCCAGATTTTATTTTGGCGAAGATTTTAACAAGAGTCTCCATATCCAAGAGAGGAAATTTCTCCAAGGTGGGAGTAGCTGCTACCACTACTCCCTGATCCTGTTGCCCAGCTACTTCCATCAAGTGAATATCTAAATCACTAGGTAGTGGGGATGCAGGGAGGGTCTTATAGATAGCTTGTATTTTTCCCTGAAAGTAACTCGCCAGTTCATTGCACTGTCCCTTGGATGAATTTCTAGGGATATCATGGAGAGAGGGTTCAAGGAGGGATTTAGTGATTTTAAAGATTTCTTTGGGTGCGTTAGATGCTGCTTTAATTTTATCCTCATAGTAGGATGACTGCGCCCTTTTAATTTCCACTTGGTATCGCTTTATGGCTTCTCTGTAAGTATGTTTTGTGCTTTCACTGAAATCTTTCCTCCAAATCCTCTCTAGTTGTTTACATTTTTGTTTGAGCGATCTAAGCTGGGGTGAGTACCATGGGGAAATATTTTCTCTCACACTGTGATTAATTTTTTTTTCCGGAATGACTTTATCCAGTGTAGATTCTAACCAATGATTGAGTGCCTCAGCTGCCGAGAGAGTAACAGTCCCAAAATTAGGTTTTGTATTAAGAAGTTGTATTGACCATGTCTCAGCGGAAAGCTTGGACCATGGTCGGATTTTCGCCGACTTATGCTCCTTAGCTTTGCAGTGAAGGGGGAATTTTAGCGAGAAAGGGATCATCAGATGATCAGTCCATGGTAACGGGATGGGAGTCTCTACTGTCAACTCCAAGATATTGGTGAACACTGGGTCCAAAGTATGACCCTTTATGTGCACTACCATTACTACTACTAATACTACTACTACTACCACTACTACTACTAATAATAATAATCATAAAAATAATACCACTACTACTACTACCACTACTACTACTACCACTACTACTACTACCACTACTACTACTAATACTACTACTACTAATACTACTACTACTAATAATAATAATCATAACAATAATACCACTACTACTACTACCACTACTACTACTACCACTACTACTACTAATACTACTACTACTACCACTACTACTAATAATAATAATCATAACAATAATACCACTACTACTACTACCACTACTACTACTACCACTACTACTACCACTACTACTACTACCACTACTACTAATAATAACAATAAATAACAATAATAGCACTAATAATAATAATCATAACAATAATACCACTACTACTACTACCACTACTACTACTACCACTACTACTACTACCACTACTACTACTAATACTACTACTACTAATACTACTACTACTAATAATAATAATCATAACAATAATACCACTACTACCACTACTACTACTATCACTACTACTACTAATACTACTACTACTACCACTACTACTA
This sequence comes from Calotriton arnoldi, assembly GCA_963921515.1. NCBI lineage: Eukaryota > Metazoa > Chordata > Amphibia > Caudata > Salamandridae > Calotriton > Calotriton arnoldi. The sequence goes on from CAWUFW010001905.1 coordinate 954,117, forward strand.
ATAATAATAATAATCATAACAATATTACCACTACTACTACTACCACTACTACTACTACCACTACTACTACTACCACTACTACTACTACCACTACTACTAATAATAACAATAAATAACAATAATAGCACTAATAATAATAATCATAACAATAATACCACTAATACTACTACCACTACTACTACTACCACTACTACTACTACCACTACTACTACTAATACTACTACTACTAATACTACTACTACTAATAATAATAATCATAACAATAATGCCACTACTACTACTACCACTACTACTACTACCACTACTACTACTAATACTACTACTACTACCACTACTACTACTAATAATAATAATCATAACAATAATACCACTACTACTACTACCACTACTACTACTACCACTACTACTAATAATAACAATAAATAACAATAATAGCACTAATAATAATAATCATAACAATAATACCACTACTACTACTACCACTACTACTACTACCACTACTACTACTACCACTACTAATACTACTACTACTAATAATCATAACAATAATACCACTACTACTACTACCACTACTACTACTACCACTACTACTACTAATACTACTACCACTACTACTACTAATAATAATAATCATAACAATAATACCACTACTACTACTACCACTACTACTACCACTACTACTACTACCACTACTACTAATAATAACAATAAATAACAATAATAGCACTAATAATAATAATCATAACAATAATACCACTACTACTAACAATAACAAATAATATAATAATAACAACAATACCACTACTAATACTATTAATAATCATAACAATAATAGCACTACTATTACTGCTACTAATAATAATCATAATATTATTATGATTATTATTATTATTAATAATAATAATAATACTAATAACAATAATAATGCCTTATAATTATGATAAACATAATTATAATACCAAAACCAACATCAATAATATTTCTGAAAGGCCGTATTATTGTTCCTGTTGAGATATAATTCCTATTGATGTTATTACCCTCATTATTATCGATGTTAGATAATGATAACACATTCTATTGTTTTGTTGTGCTGATGATGATGACTTGTGACCTAAGTAGCTGGTGCTATGGAATGTCGAGGCTAGGCATACTGTGACACACTACTATCGTGGACAGAATATCGAAAGGTAAGTGCATGTGGAGAAAGTATAGCTTTACTACTGTTAATTTCACATAGAGGCACTTTGACAATACATATCTCATCAAGATACATAGATGTGGAGCCAGGTATATAACATCGGCCCCTACTTACCTTCACATATTGTGTCCTTCGATATTGTGATCACGAGATTCCCACCTAAATATTTCGGGGGCCACTCCACTGGATGGTAGGAAATGCCATTATTATCTCTTTCCTACAGCTACATATGTATTCCACAAGTGGCTCAGTTATGTACCTTGCGTGTTTTATTAAGGTTTGTCATGGCCCCAAGGATTACCAACCCTCATTCCAGTTTCAGCAGAAGTCAAAGAATGAATGGGCAAAAAACTTGAGGTCCTAGTGAACAGGTATGAGGGACCTGCTTGGAGAATGGGCTCTACAGGGCACCTTACACAGAATGGATCTGTTCCATGCTTGCTACATGACTGGCACGGCCCAACTTGCGCAGCCTGACAGAAGCGTGCATCTTTATGAGAGACGCCATTTTACAGGCTCATATGGCCACAGAATATTCAAAACACTGCTGGGCCATGTGAGCAGATGCAATTAGTGTGCAATGATTTGCGACCTACCCATAATCCCATTACTTTGATTCCATCTTCCTCGTCTCCGTCCTTACAAACGGGAGTTGTGTGCCCCTCCCAGACAGATGCCCTACTGCCCATCTAAAAGTGAAGATTGCCTGGATCCTCACTAAGGGATTCTCTGCTCATCCATCCCACTCCAGGCACCAGATACCCAGAACCCGTCTAAATGCAACTCCTCAGCACACTACCCTGCTAGACAGAGACATAAATACACCCGGAGATGGTGGACAGAATGTAAGGATTGTGTTGGTTCTCGATGCAGTCGCTATTAACAGGAGGATATAGCAAAGGTGACTTATGCGCTATCAAGAGAAAAATAAGCCTCGGCAAAACCCATAGGTCTTACTTATGTGTGAACTATTAGCTTTGACAATGTCTTTTATCCATGTTGTACAGCAGCGTGGCTGCTGTTCAGCATGCCTAAAAGTTAGTGGCATGGCATAGAGGAGAATGGAGAAGAGTGATGTAGAATGGAGCAGCGTGGAGTGGAATGGCATGGAGTAGAGTAGAGTGGAGTGGCATAGCATAGAGTGGAGTGGCGTAGAGTAGCGCATAGTGTAGTGCAGTTCCATAGAGTAGAGTTGCGTAGAGTGGCGTGGCATACAGTAGAGTAGGGTGGAGTAAAGTGGAGTGGAATAGACTGGAGTGGCATAGATTAGAGTGGCATAGAGTGGAGTAGAGTAGAGTAGAGTAGAGTAGTGTGGCGTAGAGTGGAGTGCTGTACAGTGCCGTTGAGTGGAGTGGCATAGAGTAGAGTAGAGTGGCATATAGTAGAGTGGAGTGGCATAGAGTAGAGTGGAGTGGAGTAGAGTGGCATAGAATAGATTGGAGTAGCATAGAGTAGAGTTGCGTAGATTGGAGTGGCGTAAGGTAGACTGGAGTGGTGTATAGTGGAGTAGCGCTGAGTAGAGTGACGTAGAGTAGTACAGCTATGGGTGTAAATAAGTAAAGCATCAACAGAGAAGGAAGAGAGGGTGAAAGCAACGTAAATAAGATGCCGTATGTCTGTGTTAAAAGTAGGAAAGCACATTGCATGTCCAGGAACAATACTGAAACGCTTATAAAATAAAAAAGTAGTGCATTGCAAAAAGTAGAGGAAGAACAAAGACGAGGAAGAACACGTACTTTGTCCATGCTGCAGGGAGGAGTGGGTGGGTTATCGGCCCGCTAACTTGTAAAGAATATGTCTCACCGCGCATGCATTATGGAGGCAAGACATAACACCAAAGCGGGAGAGTATAGAAAAAAAGGAACCCAAAAGGGCATCTTTTGAGGCCTAACAACTGCACGGATGAACGCACGCAAGGGCCAAAGATGACCACTCCAAACCAGTGAACAACGCCAACCAGGGTGAGACAAAAAAGTAACGCAAAACTCAAATCAGGAGCAACATTTTCATTCAGCAGAGAATCCTCCTCAGCTGCAGCCCAACATGCAGACCAATTCACAAAGGAATGCTCCTGAACCATCCCAGGATGGAACACAGCACATAGGATAGAGTCATACTGAACACAGAGCAAAGCCTCCAACTGAAGAAGGACACAGATGGCAGTAAGCCAAGCTGAGCCGGGCCAATGCCAACAAGAAACAGCCATAATGATATGTGAAAGGACAGGCAGAACAAGCCCCTGCAAAGAGAAGACGTCAGTGGAGGCATTAATCCAGACCAAGACACAACCCCTATCAATCAGATAAGACCCTTAGAGGAGTATAGGATACCAGGAAAGCTAGTACTCCTAAACAACACATCACAGAGATTGTCCAGAAAACCAGAACTGCATGAAACAAGAGCCATGAAGAACCGACACTAAGGACAAATGGTAGGGCTATGCAAAGAAGACAATAGAAATTACAATATCACACTACAAAGGGCTGTAGATGCAGACAAGCCTAGGAACGTCGGCAAGTGATGGCAGCTACAGACATAACCCACTGAACTACACCCCAGAAATCATCGGAGGTGTGGAAGGCACCCATAGGACACAGAGGCCGGAGACAGAAGTAACCTCAAAAATATGGAGGAGGTACAAACCTTAAAGCAGATCCCGCTAAGAAGACTTCAAAAACAAAACTGAACAAAGTGCAAAGAAGGCCACAGGACCAAGGAAGGCAGGATGCCCAAAGACCTGAACTGCAGAAGTGAACCACCCGAGAAGCCCAAACCATGGAACCTCAGACTTACAACTGACAAACCTCAAGAGAATCATTTGTGAGCCTCCAGGAATACAGCAGAAAGCACTGGTACAGAGAACAATGAGAGGACTCAAGCCCTGGAAATGAGAGAAGCTGTAGGAAAGGACCCATGCATCTGATTCCATCCCAGAAGAGAACCACCAGGAGGATAGCCACAACTGCCACATAAGCTGAGCTACGACACAGCAAAAGAAAGGAAAAGGAGCAAGCAGGGGAGACAAGATACCATCTCTTCATAAAAGAAGTCCAGAGAAGGTGATCCTGAAGTTTACAAACAACAACTTGGAGGACAACCTCCCCCCCCCCACCCCCAAGAGGGAAGACTCAAGGAATTCACCAACGTGTTGCCCATATCATAGATAGAACCAAATCCAAAGTGAATAATACAGTCTCTGGAGGACTTAGCATGATCATTGCAGCCAAGTGGCACAAACAAAAAAATTATAAATACCCAAAGATGCCTAATTAATCCTGACCTAAAGCATCCATGTCCAGGATGTCTGACTCATGAAGACCAAATGGGAACACTAAACCAGAGTTCCTGCAGCAATCTCTAAGGCAGAGCCCTGTGGAGGCCGGAGAAGACAGGAAATAAGGCGTTTAGAGGCAGAATCCAATGAATCCAGAGTTATGGGAGAATAAAGAAACCAAACAAAAAAGTAGATTAGCTGAAGGCATCATAAAGCCCAATTCTGTCTGGAAAAGGAGATATCGGCAGGGAGCAGAGGTAGAGACTGAGTCCAGAAGCACCCCAAGTCATCCACCAGGATCAGGATTTGCAGCCCATAGTGAGCAGGCTCCGAAAACAGAAGAGAAATCACAATCAGACAAGCCAAGTCACGACAAGAACTGGGCTCCCAAACCCAGCCGTAACCAGGCATTAATAAAGAGGATAACCTGTGGCTGGCCAGAGGATGGTAAGAGAATGAGTCGCAGAAGCCCACAGATCCCAGCCTAGGATGGCCAAGTGGGGCAACCAGAGGACAGGAAGGTGGGGCGGGTGGAGAGCAGGGAGGGGGGGAGAAGGGGAGCAGGGGGAGAAAAATTCAAAGAAAAAGAAAACTTAACTCATGCTGCTTCTGCCGCCTCGCGCCTCCGAACTCCTCTGCTTTTACTCCAGTCAAAAAAGTCCTAAAACAGTAGTAAATTTGCTCCAGGTCAGCCTTAGAGTAAATCTAGCACAACAAATGGTCACTCAGAAGTACTGCAAGTCACACTCATAGAACATAATAAAGGCAGCATGGAAAGAAATTAGCACCGCATAAGATAGGAAATAAATTAAAGTATTTTCAGTTTTAAATTAAATATATATGAAATTGTTTCAGTGCTAAAGGTTAGAGTAACATTTTAACTATTATAATGTTAAATATAGATAATGAACTCATTTTTTAATAATTAGATTACACTAATTAAAATATTTTAAATTAATACAAAAACAGATAGCTAGTAATTACATTTAATAAATATTAATCAAATATAAACATGTTAGCCAGGGTGCTTTTTAAACTTTAATTAAAAATAATAGTTTCATATTAATAATATAATAATTTAGGAAACATTTACTTTGATGAGTTAATGTGCTGTAACCTTTTATTTTATTAGTTCTAGGTTAATAATAACCATTTTAAATGAATTAACATATTCACATTAACTAGTTTTAATATTTTTTAAGAAGTATCAAACATTATTCATTTTCTCTATAGTTTACCGTAGGGAGATCTCCGCCCCGGTGGCAGAGAGCTCCCCCTACATGTGAAGAGTTACTAGTAGTAACTTTACACTCGTAAATTCAGTCTTAGATGTCTCCACCCCTGAACTGTAGGGCTGGAGTCATGCAAGTCTGCCCTTAGGTTTTACTGTATCTTCACTAACCCTGGGCAAAGCACTACGCTACGCTCGCGTAGTTTGCGAAGTTTGCGCTACTTCGCACAACGCGAATTGCACGTAGCACAGTGCAAACACGCGTAGCGTAGCGTAGTGCAGCGGTCATTTTTTGCTTGCTCGCGGTCCTCAACGTCAAGTTGGCGACCGCGAGCAAACAAAATGACATCCCGGCGAGACTTTTTCCTTGTTCGCGATCAGCAACATCAAGTTGCCGATCGCGAGCGTGGAAAATAAACCTCCCGGCGAGATTCTCAACGCGGGAGGTCAGGTTTCTCATTGCGAGTGGTCGCGTATGCTCGCGACCGCTCGCGATGAGAAACTACCAGTCCGCGTTGAGAAAGCTGCCGCTCGAGTAAAAATCTACTCGAGCGGCAGTAAAAGACAGCTCGCACTGTGCAAGATGCCGTTTTCAATGATTGCACAGTGCGGACAAGCATCCGGCACTGTGCAATCATTGCGAACAGTGCACTACGCAGTTCGCGTAGTGCTACGCGTAGCTCGCGTAGTGCGAACTGCACTTTGCGTAGCTTCGCGTAGCGCTACTTCGCGAACTACGCCCAGGCTTAATCTTCACTTGTGTCACATTTGCCAGTTGACTATGGACGGATATCTGATTTGAGGCACATGCGGACGCTGTGGGTCAAGATATATTCACAGCTTTGAGAAAACTAGAAATGCTTAAAAAAATGCCTTGGAGCAAAGGGACATTATGTTTTAAGACATCTTCCTCCTCTGTGGTAGTTGACAGTCCTTATTTGAGCCGGTGGTTGTGGGTGGGCGCCACTAGCACTTATTTTGTCTCACCACACTTTGATCACGAGCAAGTGAGAGAAAAACACAAAAGGGCAAATGAGGAAGAAAAAGACAGAAAAACTGTAACAAAAAGAGAAAGTAGATGTGAGAGAGAACCTGCAGGAGTGAGATACAGAGGCAGGGAGTGTGTGGTGATGGATTAAAGAGGCATGGGGTGCAATCAAGACTACACAGCTTTGGGACTCAGCACCTAACCTTCAATAGTGCCAGTTGTGGGTTTTCTGAGCAAAACCTTGTGTCCCGGCACTTACTGTTTTACAAATTGATGAACATAATCTACATATTGTAAATTGGATATAATTATGAGAAGATAAAACATTAATTTGCAAAAGATTCAGATTTATGGGCAGGTTGCAACTTCCTGGGGAACCGGTGGAAAACTATTTAGCAACATGCAGGACACTGGCAGCTACAAGCAGCTAGAAGGCATTCCAGGATGAGATAATAAGAGACAAGCAAGTACAAGAAGAAAAGTATTGGACACTGAGAATTTAACACTGAAGAAAAGAGGAGGGGGTATGTCTCGGGTCTTTGATGGTAGCTAGTAGTGTCAAAAATAAACATAACATGGCAGCTTTCACAGGTAAAGAGGATTACAAGAGAGGACACAAAACTAGAATAATAGAAGAATTCCTAAAAGTCATAAATCTGCATCCATGTGAGAATGTAGACCTTTGGTTTCCTTCTCGCCACCCCTTCACGCTGCAAATAGAGATCGTGGAACAATTTCAGAGCCGCTTATGCAATGTTAGTGGTTGGGCTAGGTGACAGCTGGAGGTGCGGCTGTAGCACACCTCGGCTCTTGATTTGCATCCTGGTGCCAAGGTCTTTAACTCACTAAACATGAATGTGTGCAAACACATTAGTTTGTGCCCATTAACAAACTTCTCCACCATTTACCTTACGCATTGTCTCTTCCCTCATAAGAGCTCTCCACCTCTGACCCTCATCCCCCTCTCTAGACCAGGCTCGGCCCTTTGTTCCCCCTCCAACTCCCTTCTCCCTTTGTGTCCTGGCAGAGACAGTGCCCTCATCCTGTAAGGAGTGAGCTCAACCCCTCAGTAGAAGTGAGGAACATTAGAAGCACCGCAGATGCGTGCTTGTTTAGAATTTAGGGCCTGATTTAGAGTTTGGCGAACGGGTTACTCCACCACAAACGTAACACATATCTAGTGCTTGATTTGTAAGTGCCGGTGCCCAAAGCTCTGCTACAAAAGCCCACGCCCGGTGCAATTAAATGCCAGCGCGCAGCATACCAAAGCTGTGTAATCTTCAATTCACCTCAGTCCACTAGCAGGCACTCCCTCACCCTCTATCCCACTTTTGCAGGTTCCTGCTTTCCACTCTTGTTATGTTTTTTTCCATCTTTAGCTTCCTCCATCTTTCCACTTTGTGTGTTTTTCCCTCTTAATAGCGGTAAATGTCTGATGTGGAATAAGAAATGCCAGTCCCCAAAAATAAATGCTGGTGGCCCACACCGGCAACCACTGGCTCAAATTAAGCACTGCGGATATCCCATCTGCCTTATTACAAGTGTTATTGGATTTAATGCACTTGTAATACGGTGGATGCGATATCTGTCATGTTTGTGATGGAATAACACGTCCACCAAACTCTAAACCAGACCCAGTCTCATCGTTGTCAAGTTAGTGCCAGAATCAAGGCTTGAAAGCAGTAGGCAAGCACTTTTTCTTCATGATGTCCACTGCAGGGTGACAGAGAAAGGGAAGGCCAGCTGGGTGAACCCTGGATAGTCTAGAAGCTAACACCGCACATTGAGGAAAAAGGCCTGTGAGCCAGGCGGTCCTGAACAGAGCATACTGAAGCCCCAAAGCTGCCACAGCCAAGCAAACTCCAGACAAAGGGGCAGATTTACAAGAAAGTGACGCATCTGGATAGATGCGTCACTTTCCCTGCGCCACGCTTAGAAACCCTTGCGCCACCATAGATGCGCCGTATTTACAATACGGCGCACTATGGCGCAAGGATTGACAAATTTGTCAGAAATTCTGACGCACCTGTTGGCGGAAAAGTCACGCATTGCTGGAGTCGTGTCGCAAGCACGACGCAACTCCAGCAATGCGTGTTGAGGCCTATTCCCACTACACTGCGTCACTACTTACGCCTGCTTCAAGCAGGCGTAAGGTTTTGACGCAGTGGCGTCCTAAAAGTGGCGCAGTGAAATCTTGTCGATTTCACTGCATCACTTTTACGAGGCCTTCCTGCGTGGGAACGCCCACCCTGCATACATTATACCTGACGCAGGTATAATGTGACGCAGGGCTTTACAACGTAACGCATCTCCCTAGATGCGTCACGTTGTAAATAGGCCGCATTGTTTGCGCCGCTGTTGCGTCAAAAAAGTGACGCAACTGCAGCGCAAAAGTCACGCAAGGGGCTTGTAAATCTGCCCCGAAGTACGGACTGGAGATCTCACTGTGGTGCTTTTTTTCCTTTTTATTTACCAATCCGAGTAGGAACGATCCAAGTTGAAACAGTAAATAAGAAATAAAACAAGCAGCATGAAAGCATTTGGGTCTTTTTTTAAGGTACGGGCAGCAATATGGAGGTCATGGATGTGGGAAGCAACACGGAAGGTGCCAATGGAGAACAAAGCAATATGGGGAAGCAAAGAAACATGGGGCAGATGGAACATGGGGGACAGAAGGAAAACCAAGTGCAGAGGGGCCGAAGTAACAAGGGCATGCATGGTGGAAGCAATACCTAGGGAAAGGGGAGCAGCACGGACGAGAGAGAAGAAAGTGAAGAAGTGGGGAAGAGAAGCACAGGGGCTAGAGAGAGAAACATGGAGCAGTTGGGAGGCAGCGCACATGGGTGAGAACGCAATGAGGGGGAAACACACGAGGGCGAGCACAATGTAAGCTGATAATAGGTTGTTTTGGCAGCAGACAGCTCGAACTGTCTGGTAGGCGAGACCTAATAATGTGTGTTTTGCATCAGCAACAAAAAACACAAGCATACGATAAGCTAATAGGTTTGTCTATTTCATAAATTAAAGTGAATTTTTTAATGTCTTGCAAACTTGTGCTTGTGAATTGGCGAGTGGGTTTATGTGAGAATGAGGCAATGGTGTGAGAGCATGGATGGACACGTGAGTGAGTGACTGAGGGCATGGTTAATTAATAGGCGAGAGAGTGAATTAATTAATAAAAGGGTGAGTGCAATGATGAGTAGTTAAGTAAGAGGGGGCAGACATAGAACACCAGTCATACAGGTTGAGACTGTAGTGATAATGTTGTAAAATGCCAAAAATTGCCAAAATTATAACAATTCAAACATTATGTCACGGTTGGGAGCACAATATGTCAAGAAGTTCGTCCATTGGGAAACATCGTTTACAACGCACGCGTTACAACGTGTGTCATTACAACAAATGTTTTACAACGCGAAATCCATTACAACGCATGTCATTACATCGCATAATCCATTTCAACGCATTCCCCAAAGTAACGCCCCGGCGGAGTTAGAATAGAAATTGCGTTGTGATGGATTATGCGTTGTAACGACATGCGTTGTAACAACATGCATTGTAATGGATTTTGCGATGTAAAAAATGTGTTGTAATGACACGCGTTGTAACGCGTGCGTTGTAAAGTGTCATATTCTAATTTTTACCATTATACTTGTTCAGATTTGCCCCATCACTCAGTACTCCTAACCGGATGTTTACATGTGTCCTGTCAATCAATAATGCTTGGTGCATGTCACGTGCATTTCTACATATAAAAGTCAAGGTATCTCCACCTGCTCCTAGCTTATAAAGATTCTTTGGTGAATATTGTTTGGTTTTTGAAGGGCAGGAGAGAGTTTGGATGTGGAGAGCAAATGGAATATTTCCATCAATGGCTAAATAGTTTGAGACTTTTATTGGATGTGGGCATTTCTGATGTGATCTAAGTACTAAGGGATGCATGTCGTGAAATACAAAGCCATAGGAATTAAAACAAGCAAAAAAAGAAACTAAAACCTTAGGGGTAGGGTTGGTTCGACCTAACAATCACATATCTGAAGCCAGCCTCAGCGGCTTCACATTGGGGGCTGTGAATGAACTTGTCCAAACCAAGTACTGAAAAAATTCTGACTGAGTGAAAAAGAGTTCCCTGCTGAAGCGACCACAGATAAGTGAAAGGATTCAGGTATGTACAAGGCAAGTCACAAGAAAGCTCTGCTGCTGGCACTGGTCTGGGCTATGGTTGCTGACACAGTAACCTGAAAGTGTGGTTATGATGTGTTGATGAATTGGTGCATGAGATGTTCAGCTCCTCTTGTGTGTGCCCAAGCTGCACAATCAACCTGCACATCCTCTCTAGATATCTCTGTTGCAGCAGAAGATCTGGTAAGATGTGGCTGTTGATTTCTTCGGATCAACTGTCCAGGAACATCACCAAAGGGTACTCTCACGCTTTGCATGCACTGGCTATCAGCAGCGCCCAGATCTTTGTCCTTACAGCAAATGGACGACTCGTCAGTGTGAACAGAGGAGCACCTGAAATTGAACGATGCGTAATTCCACATCCTCTTCCGGTTATGAATTGCTTCCCATCTCTCGAGTGTGGTCCTGTTTAAGTGCATGATTACTGAAAGACCAGATGCAAGCATACCAGCCCCTTGACCTCAGCAGAAGTAGCTCACTAGTTCCATCCTCCTTGGGCACTCCTGAGGTTTGCTTCTTATGTTTGGTCCTGCATCTTTTCTTCCCGCTTCTGATTCCTAGGGTGCTTGATTTATCCTCGTAGTATTCGGGCTCTCGCCCTTATTTTTTCTTACATGCACGTACTATTTCTCTGTTATTCTTGAGGCTGTATTACTTTCTCTTATTTTCACTACTCAGTTTTATTAGCCTCTGTTTTTCAATCTACTGGTTGTAATTAAAAAGATTAGCGCGAGCTGTGGCATCACCCCAAGAAGTTTCATCTTAGGCTTGCATAGACTTTGTTTTGTCCTTCCAATGTGTTAACACTCGACTGAACGCTCTTCGCTTTGCTTTGATGGGCTGGTTCTTCTACAACATCGTGTTGGTTATGACTCATCTTCTGTTACTATGTTCTGTTATTTGAAGGTTGTGCATTAGTCAGAGCAGACAGTGTTATATGGTTCTTAGGCACATTATCGACATTGCTAAGTTAGCATGAGCTTCGCTGCCATGATGCTGCTTTTGCGCACGCTACTACATGACTTTGTTTTTGCAAGACTTTGTTTGTGCCCTTCACATGAGAACAGGTTGCCTTTCGCGTTCTCTGCCTTTCCTGGAGTTTAGTCTGAACACGATATGCAAGGTCAATAAACATGCCACTTGTTATTCTGTTCTGGTCAGTCCCTAGCACCTAGACATAACATGCTACACAGCTGCAGTACTGAAGACTCGTGCTTTGATATTACGTTGTTGCATGTTGTTTTAACACACTTGGAGAAAGCTGTTCCATGGAGAAGAGCTCTGCTGTTCCTATGATGTAAACCTTACATTCAGGCTTTAAGGTATGGGGTCTGCTGTCAAAGCCCAGAGATCGTCCTTTTTATAAAATAAACTTCTTCTAGTCAAGGGGAGGGTGGTCAGGCCTATAGGCCCTTATTTCCACAGTCTTTATAAAATGACTCCTCCCTTTGTATTCTATGGAATTGTAACAATGCTAACTGTGCTGAGTTTATGCATTTTGCTGCTAGTAGTGGCACGTATACTGTATTGTAGAGCACGATAGTTAAAATAAACATTTTGAACTATTTCAGTGACTCTGCTTATTCTCATTGTGGGCAAGTACGAGTGAGTGAGCGAAAGAGTACGTCTTGTTCCCGCGATTCCTGAGAGAGTCGGGAGTTTTGTGTTCTGGGTTGTCTAATTATTTGTAGCTCCGTGATCTTTGGAGGAGAACAAATGAGACACTATAGCTAGTCGGTTTGGGATATTGGGTACTGATGTGGTAGGTTGGTACACCCCTATTCACTGAGGTCCTGTTTTCCTGCGCATAGTTCTGTGTATGTGCAGAATCCCTGCAACATGGCGCCGCCAACGTTTGGTCTGGTTCTTATCTGCGAGACGCTTGAGTAGTGCTTGTGCTTGTCCACAATACCCTCACCTCTGTTTCCGGAGACAGCTGTGATGGTTTAACCTCCTATATTGATGTTTTTATAGGTTCTTTCAAGCTTGAAGTTTTAAAAAGGTTTTAATCTCTTTCTTCTTAACCCATTATTGCGCTGCTGCGCTCTAGGTTGTTATTCTTTATTATCAGTTATGGCGGTCCCGATTCCAGCCGCTAATAGGGCAGCACTCACGGCTTATTTGACTCAGAATGGAGTCCCTAATGCTGGTGTTGCGCTGATTTTTGTAGTAGAGGCAGATGCGGCTTACCGCTTCGAAGTGTTTTATTCTTGGGTCACCTTTCCGGCGGTGGATGGGACGGATAACTTGTTTCACAAATATACGCCTACGGCCCTTCCTAATGCTTATCAGCCCTATCGGGCTCTTGAGATTCCGCTTACAGCTTGGCAACACCAAATTTGGTTTAATGGCGCCCTTCCTCACCCAATAACGCTGGTCCGTTTAGGTCCTTTATCGATAGATGGGGCCATGTGGCCCGTTTTGGCTGGGTATATCCCTCACCCGCGTCATTTGACAACAGCGACGCTTGCAGAACTGCGCGTGTTACTTACGTCTTTGATACGCGTGCATAGAGCTGTTATACAGTTCATGTCGTGCAACTTTCAGGTGGGACCACCTGGCGTTGCTCCCAACCTGCGGGACCTGGTGGTGTGACCATCAGTCCCCTTATGGTTAATTCAGAAATGGGCAAGCGTCCACAGAATAAGGATGAATTACCTTATTGGCTTGCTGAAAAATTTGGACAACTAGAGGCTGTTTTTCCAAATACCTCTCCTGTGGATAAACACAGGATATTGACTGTTAGTTTGCCTAAAGACTTGCTTCCCGAGTTGGCTGATTGTAACACCTGGGGCAAGGTGTTTGCAGCGGTATATTCGAAGTGTTTCGGCACTCCCTCCATGACCGTGCTCCCCTCAGTGATTAAATGTGTTCAGGATGAACATGGAGCCGAAGCGGCTGTGGAGCTGGGAATGAGATTGGTGGGGGTGTTCGACGTGGTTGCTGATATGATCCTTGCCAATGTCAAGGGAGATGCAGTAAGCTTTCAAGTGGCAAACCGCTTGGAGGCTGTCCCTGATGTGGACAAGCCACGCGAATTACCAAAAATTATTGCAAAGGCTTATAAGACTATAGGCCGCAATAGTTTGGGAGTTAAGCCTTTTACTCAAACGCAAACTCAATCTCAAACTCAACAAAAAGTCCAGTCGGCTAAAGATGGACGTCCGTTCTTTCCTGAAAAGAACTGGAAAAATAAAAAACAGGGACAGCAACAACAGAAGCAAGGTTCGCGTGCTGGTTCACCGACACCTGAGTCTTCTGAGCGTACTTATGACTTGCGCGACCGCGCTAAAATAAAGTCTCCTGATAGATTTCAGGTCCCTGATCAACGTTCTGCTCGTTCTTCACAGGACACTTCTGGCTCTCAAGTTGGAGGAGGGGAACGCCAAGATCGTGGCAAAAGTCAACCTGCGCCACAGGGACGTGATCAGCCTCGAAAGTTTGAAGGCAAAGGAAAACAAGAGGATCTACCTCGTTTTCGACCCCCGTTTCAGAAGAAAAAAGTTGCTACTCTAACAGCGAGGTATGCCTCAGACGGTGAGAATGCGACTCCTGGATTGGACATGGGTAGTGACTCAGCTCGACAGCACAGCGACAGTTACCATAGTGCGGGAGGCTCTGTGTCCCTGTCTGGAGGCGACAGCAACTGATACCTTCGTTACAGTAGAGACTGCAGACACCCGGGTTGCCCCCCCGGATAGGCTCTATGAAATAATTTTCCAAATTGAAGGTGATATACCTCGTCCAATCAAAGCGGTGTTCTGGGAGAATTCGACGTCCACATATGACATTCTGTTGGCGGAGGCAGATTGGCCTCCACCCTTTGTGTTGGCAGCTCCTAGGGGAGAAGACGTGATACTTCCGAGTTTTTCACGTTACGTCCCTCAAGAGCATGCCCAGACTTTGGCTGAAGGGTGGGCTTGTGCCCTAGCCCCAGCTGTGTATCGTAATCAGGTGGGTTGGGATGTTGATTCACCGGCTCATGAAATACCTTTACGCTCTATGCCTCAGCCACAACCGCAATATCCAATCAGACATGAAGCAAAAGCTTCCGTTTGTGATATTCTAACACAGTTGGAGTATCAAGGAGTGATTGAATCATGTACATCACCGATGAATAATCCTCTCTTTACGGTATCAAAACCTGATGGTTCTTATCAGATTGTATTGGATTACCGAGAATTGAACAGTCATTGCCGCACATTTGCGGTGCAGAACACTCACAGCTCAGCGCTGGTGAACAATCTTGTTCGTAAGAAATACAAAACTACACTTGACATTTCTAATGGTTTCTATAGTCACAATCTCGCTCCTGAGAGCCGTGACTTGACAGCATTCACTGCCGTCGGGAATCAGAAGAATTTACACGATTGCCTATGGGGTATGAGAATAGCCCCGGGGCATTTGCAGCACGTGTCGTGTCACTATTGCACGACATAGATCCAGATGCGTTCTCGTACATTGATGGCATTTATCTGACGGACGATGAACTTATGCCGCATCTAGTCCGAGTCGACAATATAATTTTGTCCTTTGCCAACTATGGATACAAATTAAATTTTGCAAAATCGCACATCGCCCATTTGGCGGTGCTCTTTTTGGGCTATGAGCTCAATAATGAAGGAAAGGGCTTGGCCCCTCACTTCTTGGAGAGATGTGCACAATTGCAACCCCCTTCTACACTGAAGAAACTTCAGTCTTTGCTGGGATTTTTGAACTTCGGGAGGACATACATTCCCGATTATGCCCAGCGTATCAAACCGCTCTATGGATTGATACAACCGACTTTTTCTTCTGCCAGCTGGCTTCCGGAACATACTTCTATTCTGATTTCTTTGCAAACTGACTTGTTGGAAACTAACTACTTGTTGACGCGTGACAACACCACAAACCTGGTAATACGTATAGTTTCTGGGACAGTGGGTTTCACTTACTTGACGTTCAATGAGGGAGACACAGTTCCGATTGCATACAAATCACATTTATACACTGCTGTTGAAATGCGCTTTTCAACTGTTGAAAAAATCTTGACGGCAGTACAAATGTCGATTCTAAAAGAACGCTCACTGGCACAAGGCAAACGCATTCTTATGGTCACGCCCTTCCCAGCTTTGGAAGCCGTGACTAAGGCGAGTGTACCTAACTCGGAGGCACTACATCCCCGTTGGATACAATGGGCTACTTCTTTGACATCGGCTGATTTCACATTTATCTTTGATCCTTCCTTACAGACACAGGAGTTTTTACAGTATGTCAAAGTAACACAAGAAGGGAGTGAAGAGGTAATGCTCATAAGAGCAGAAGAAGTGGATATGTCCTCCTCAAGTTATATTGTCAAACAACAAAGGGATCCACCCTTATGGGAAAGTATAGAAGTGTTCCTCCAGACTACGTGTGTCTCCTACAATGGTGGAAAGCACACAGCTTTGTTTAAATACCCCTCACCCACCAAAAGGACCCTTGGTGGCATGCTTCATCATCGGGGTCTTCCCGCCCCGCTGAGGGACGGGGCGTGCTGCGACCTACGACTACGTGGGAGCACTGGTTATGAAAAACAATACTATGTGTGGTATAGGAGTGTGAGTGGAAGGGTCAGAAGTGGGTGAATGGTGAAAAATTAAAAAATACCTGGCTCCGTGGAAAAAATAAATTTTAATGTTCCTTTGAGCTGGTATTGTTAAAAGTGGGGAATGAGATGGAGATACTATGCATTAATGAGCAGTGTCTCCTGTGTCGACATGTTTCGAAGCCTCCCCTGGCTTCTCATCAGGACCTAGAAGAGATCCCTTCTACACACAAATCAAAAGAACTGTGTATTTACATATAATCCTAACTAAGTGGTGCACATAAATTTAACATGCACAGTATACTATACCCCAGTAGGTATATTGCTGAATGGGTTCTGGAAGAATAAAAACAGAGTTAAAATAACATAACACATCTAAACTGCACCATATGTGGTGTTGACTTGTAAAGAAAAGTGATATATTTCTGTGATATATTTATCTTATCTTTATCCGTTATAATAGGTAATCAGTGCTGTGTTATGCCGGCGAGATGGGACAATACAAAAACATACACACACAAAACATAAAACACACACTCTATATCTAAGGACCGCATGGTGTGCGTATCCGTATGATAAGTATAACTGAGAGTATCTGTTAAATATATCTCTCCTTCAAAAAACAGTTTAGTGACAGATAAAGAAGCCTCCAAAGTTTAGGCTGTTCACGTACTCTTATATCGCCCAGATAATGCCCCATGAGCCTTCAAAACGGGAGGGAAGGGGTACCTATAGTCACACACTATTAAAAGAAATTGAAAAAGAAAAAGAAACACTGTTGGTTTTGAGATCCTTCCTAATTGAGCAGTGTTTCACTGTTGCAAATCGTCTGTGCCGTACTTACAATATCAAGGTTACCTCCTCACCAGAACACTGCCTCACCGCGGCTCCGTGGAACATTGAGCCAGTGTGGGCAGTGTCCTTAAATACTGAGCATAATTGGTAGTTTTGCCGCCAAAAAACTGCACTAATTGGTACAAACACTAGACTGTCAGGAAATCCAAGATGGTGACCTAGAATGGCACCTCCGGCTGAATGTGTTTGTTCCTCACTTCCTGTTGCTCGAAGGTGTTTGTTCCTCACTTCCTGTTGCTCAAGGGTGCCTGTTGTATAGCCCTAGGAGTGAAAAAAACTAGTGCGCTAACTAAAAGGACACTAACAAAACCGGGTTTCTGCCCAGTTGCTTCAAAAAGATTTTTATGTAGAGGACATATAGTGGTAATGACACCTCTCTACAGAAGGGTGAGCACAAGATGGCAAAAGTGAATAGGAGTGGAAAAACGTGTGGCAGGACATTAAATTCCACAGGGTAATGTACAGGCCACATTATTTCAGGGGTGTTTTCCTGCTGGCCCCAAGTGTTTAATAGAAGGTTGGCTAACATAAAGGTTCTGCCCAGTCGTTTCAAGAGTTTCTATGCAGTGTATTTGCAGTAGTTTTTTCTTCCCAGAGATTGTGACAAAAGTCACGGGGAGATACAAATCAGCTAAATTGTCCCCAGGGGATGTCGTCTTTCAGACCTGTAATGTGTGTCCCCAAGCGGAACACGCACCGCTGTTCCTTCTCGAGAAGACCATGTTCACTGTTCAGTTGTTCGATAATGGTCCACTGTAGGTCTTCCATTGTGTGTTGGGTTGTCAAGTAGTGGGTAGCCATTTTCGTAGTGCTTCTTTTGCAAAGTACGTTGCTCCTGTGCTCTCCTATGCGTGTCTTGACAGGTCTAGTTGTCATTCCGACATATTCCATTCCGCATGGGCAAGTGATGATATAAACCACATTCTTGCTGTTGCAGTTCGTAAATCTCCTCTGCTCCCATTCCGTACCATTCCTGAATTTTATACTTTTGCTTTTCTTCGTCAGGTGGCAAGTGCTGCAATTACCACAAGGATAATGGCCCTTCACTGGGGGTAGGAGGGTATTTGCTGCCTCAATTGCTAAGGTGTGTTGTGGTCTTGTGTGGACCAGCATGTCCCTCAGGCTCCTTCCCCTTTTGTGTGCAAACATCGGTTTGGGAAGGTTGAGGTTTCCGCATGCCAGGAGTCTCCAATGTTTGTTTACAATTTTTGTCACTTGATTGGAGTTGGTATTGTAAGTAGTGACACATATTGGTCTCTCTTCTGGGTCCTTAGGTACTCTCGGTTCCAGCAGTGCTTCCCTATTGTTGTTACGTGCCCTCTTCATGGCTCTGTCAATGATTCGTGTAGGGTAGTTGCGTTTCTTTAGTTTCTCTTGTAGATCAGTAGCCTGCCTCTTGAAGTCTTTAATCTCCGTACAGTTCCTCCGCAAGCGGAGGAACTGTCCGTATGGGAGATTGTCCCGAAGGTGGCGGGAATGGAAGCTGTTATATAACAGCAGACAGTTCTTTGCTGTAACTTTAAAGTGAGTGGTAGTCTTTAAAGTGCCCTCATCTGGGTAGATATTCAAATCCAGGAAGACCAAGTTGGTCCGTGAGGTTGTGCTGGTGAATTTCAGATAGATGTTATGTTGGTTCAGCCAGGTCATAAAGTTTTCAGTTGATGTAATGTCTCCTTCCCATATAACCAACACATCGTCTATGTAACGTTTCCATGTTTTTATGTTGTTGACAAACGGGTTACTGGGGTGTAGGATCTTCTTCACTTCTAGGTGGTAGACGTACAGACCAGCTATACTGGGAGCAAATGTGCTCCCCATGCTGGTCTCGTGCTTCTGTAGGTAGATGGTATCCTCGTAAGCAAAGACGTTTTTTGTAAGTGCCAGGAACACACATTCCATAACCACGTTACATGGTGTGTGGTATCCCCAATCGGTGGTGAAGAGTACCTCCTCAATGATAGTTAGTGTCTCATCATGTGGGAGACTGGTATACAGACTCTCCACGTCCAGTCCCATCAGGAGGTGTCTGTTAGGGTCAAAGTCAATTCCTTGGAGTAGCTGTAGGACTTCCTTTGTATCCTTCAGGTATGTATCAGTTTTTTGGGCCAGTGGGCGAAGGAAAGCGTCCGCAAACTTTGATAGTGGTTCTAGTATGGAATCAATGCCCGATACTATGGGGCTGCGTGGAGGTTGCACAAGGTCCTTGTGGATCTTGGGAATGGTGTAGAAGTAAGGGGTCCTTGGTGATTTTTTGGTGAGGAAACCAGCTTCCTTTTTGGAGATCCAGTTGTGTGCTGTCGCTTCTTCCACCATGGAGGGTATCCGAATCCTGATGGATTCTGTGGGGTCTTCTCGTAGAACCCTTATGTTAGCCAACCTTCTATTAAACACTTGGGGCCAGCAGGAAAACACCCCTGAAATAATGTGGCCTGTACATTACCATGTGGAATTTAATGTCCTGCCACACGTTTTTCCACTCCTATTCACTTTTGCCATCTTGAGCTCACCCTTCTGTAGAGAGGTGTCATTACCACCATAAAAATATTTTTGAAGCAACTGGGCAGAAACCCGGTTTTGTTAGTGTCCTTTTAGTTAGCGCACTAGTTTTTTTCGCTCCTAGGGCTATACAACAGGCACCCTTGAGCAACAGGAAGTGAGGAACAAACACCCTCGAGCAACAGGAAGTGAGGAACAAACACATTCAGCCGGAGGTGCCATTCTAGGTCACCATCTTGGATTTTCTGATGGTCTAGTGTTTGTACCAATTAGTGCAGTTTTTTGGCGGCAAAACTACCAATTATGCTCAGTATTTAAGGACACTGCCCACACTGGCTCAATGTTCCACGGAGCCTTGGCGAGGCAGTGTCCTGGTGAGGAGGTAACCTTGATATTGTAAGTACGGCACAGCCGATTTGCAACAGTGAAACGCTGCTCAATTAGGAAGGATCTCAAAACCAACAGTTTTTCTTTTTCTTTTTCAATTTCTTTTAATAGTGTGTGACTATAGGTACCCCTTCCCTCCCGTTTTGAAGGCTCATGGGGCATTATCTGGGCGATATAAGAGTACGTGAACAGCCTAAACTTTGGAGGCTTCTTTATCTGTCTCTAAACTGTTTTTTGAAGGAGAGATATATTTAACAAATACTCTCAGTTATACTTATCATATGGATACGCACACCATGCGGTCCTTAGATATAGAGTGTGTATTTTATGTTTTGTGTGTGTATGTTTTTGTATTGTCCCATCTCGCCGGCATAACACAGCACTGATTACCTATTATAACGGATAAAGATAAGAAAAATATATCACAGAAATATATCACTTTTCTTTACAGGTCAACACCACATATGGTGCAGTTTAGATGTGTTATGTTATTTTAACTCTGTTTTTATTCTTCCAGAACCCATTCAGCAATATACCTACTGGGGTATAGTATACTGTGCATGTTAAATTTATGTGCACTACTTAGTTAGGATTATATGTAAATACACAGTTGTTTTGATTTGAGTGTAGAAGGGATCTCTTCTAGGTCCTGATGAGAAGCCAGGGGAGGGCTTCGAAACATGTCGACACAGGAGACACTGCTCATTAAAGCATAATATCTCCATCTCATTCCCCACTTTTAACGATACCAGCTCAAAGGAACATTAAAATTTATTTTTTCCACGGAGCCAGGTATTTTTTAATTTTTCACCATTCACTCACTTCTGACCCTTCCACTCACACTCCTACACCACACATAGTATTGTTTTTCATAACCAGTGCTCCCACGTAGTCGTAGGTCGCAGCACGCCCCGTCCCGCAGCGGGCGGGAAGACCCCGATGATGAAGCATGCCACCAAGGGTCCTTTTGGTGGGTGAGGGGTATTTAAACAAAGCTGTGTGCTTTCCACCATTGTAGGAGACACACGTAGTCTGGAGGAACACTTCTATACTTTCCCATAAGGGTGGATCCCTTTGTTTTTTGAAGTTTTTACAGTATGAACATATTCATCCTCCACCCTTGTCTCTGCTTCCTTTACATGAGTACAAATGCATCATTTACACCGATGGCTGGGCTCAACCGGCCACGGGTTCCAAACATGCTTATTCAGCCGCTTGCGCGATTGTTGCTGGCTCAATTGTTGATGGAGAGTTTAAGTCTTCCATTGTGCACACTCAAGCACTTGGAGACTGTACGGTACAATTGGCGGAGCTGCGTGCTCTTGTACTTGCTCTCGAGTTTGCTGATCCAAATGTGAATACTCTTATTGTGTGCGATTCTTATTACTTTGTCCAGTCTTTTAATGACAACTTGTTCTTTTGGTCTCGGAATGACTATCGCGATTCCAAAGGCAGCGCAATTAAGCATAAAACGCTTTGGGTTCGAGTGGCAGATCTTAAACATCTGCCCCTCATTCATGTTATACATACTCTTGGTCATCAGCGTGTGGGAGCTCATGCTCTTGGTAATTCTTTGGCTGATGAAGCAGCCAAGTCTGCAGTAGCCACGTGCTCCGTAGCAGCAGTTACAAGATCCAAGACTAAAATAGATAATGAGATTTTGGCAGCTGTAGCTGCAACGAGGGAGGGAACTGCTTATCCTCAGGGTTTCCCTTCGAAATACTCTTATCATATAACTCCAGAACAAGTTCCTTATGCTTTGATTCCTTCTGTTGGGGAGCGGATGATCCCCAACATGGACCGCAGACCTACATTGATCAAAGCCGCACACGAAGGCATCGCATCTGGGCATGCTGGTGTGTCGGCGACAGTCTCTATTTTACAGCAACGTTACTGGTGGCATGGTTTATATAAACAGACCAGTAATTATGTCCTTTCTTGTGACATTTGTCAGCAAATCAAGCTGTCTAAGGTCACCCGCCCACCACAAACACAGCTGTGTATTTCTAATCAACCTTTTGGCTGTATCTATCTTGATCACTGCGGTCCTCTTTCTTCTGATACTGCGTATAAATATATATTTGTTGCAGTTGATATGTGCACTAGATCCCTTTGGGTTTGGCCACAACGCAGTGCTGACGTTCGAAATGTCATCAGGGATTTGCGTGTCTTTGTAGGGATGTTTGCCTGTGGGACCTTCCATTCTGACCAAGGTCCAGCGTTCGCCTCTAAAGCGTACAAGGATGCGATGAAGTCAATGGGAGTGCTGGTGCAGTTTTCGTCTCCATACAGGCCTGAGGGCAATTCAATTGTGGAGCGAATGAACCATGACTTAAAGCAATCCTTGACAGCTAGAGTCTTAGGTACTGGTAGGAACTGGCTGGCCCACTTGTATGGGGTTCAACGTGCACTTAATAACCTCCCTAGACGATCTCTGGATGGGCGGACCCCATACGAAATGCTCTTTGGCATTAAAATGTTTGTGCCAGACCTTGATGGTCTAGACGTTGTGGCGGCTGCAGCAACCTTTGACGTAGATAATCATTCTACTGTGTTACAGGATCTACAAAAGACCCGTAACAGCTATGCAGCTGAACATTTACCCTCTTCCACTGATGCAGCACTACTGATTCCAGTTGCCGGTTGGCTTCCAAAAATTGGAGATCTGGTACGAGAAAAGCTGGAGACCAAAAAAGAATTTGGTCCCTCTTATCGTGCACTGGTTCCAGTGCTTGGACTGAAGGGTACTCGTACAGTCATTTTACCTCCTTTACCTGGTCACAAAGACAACAGATATATTTCAGTGGACAATGTCAAGCTACACCATGTCGCCGATTCTGAATAGTGTCACACCTGCAGTTTCGTGCAACGCAATTTCATTGGATCCACTGACTTCATCATCTTCCACCGCTCCTCGTAGGGCTAAGAATGTGATGGACACTATCATTGATCTTTCACCTGTCCGACCTCTATCTTCTACCATGGATGTTGAGTATATATATCATCCTGATGAGTCCGTCAGTGAAGTGCTGAACAGTCCTGGAGAACATCAAGCGGACCCGACACTTCCACCTCTGATAAATCAACCTGCGAATGGCTGCTATGGAGATCATGCCAGCCTCTCTTCCGGCTCTTCTTCCTTGACATCCCGTTTGGCTGACACACCAACTAAATTAAGTATTTTTTTCTCTTGGTTCAAAAAGAATTACCTGGTCCCTCCTTGGACCTACATTTGGTTGCTGCTTGTCCTGATTCTTCTCTTCATGTCAATTGGTTTTGTGACAGTGTTCTTTTTGCTCATCAATGGTCATTATTTGCCAGAACGCTCTGCAGTGAACTTGGTTGACAGAGTTCTGGCCCCTCACACATCGTCCCATATCATGAAACGTGTTCGGTCTCATCTTAACATTTCAGCATTCCAGATGGCATCGTTTGGGACAAAGTTGACTACGAAGTTCACGGCCCGACCAAGGTGCTTCGCGTACCATACGTGTTTCGCGTCTCTCTAGGAGATGTGGTAACACGGGACATACATTCGGATGATTGGGATGTGCAAGCAGTACATGCACTGTTTTCAGATTTAAAGTATTATGCTGCTTTTGATGCTGAAGATTTGTATTTAAATTCTGCCAATTATGGTGATTTATTTTGTTATCAGCATTATGGGCCTCATTTTTTACACAAAACAAATACGTTAAGACCTGTTTTTAATTATACACAATGGGAACATTGTCCTACTCCCGTAGAGGGGAGTTCTAAAATATTTAGGGATAAATTCACATATTTTACAGATTATGATATATCTAATCCGGAATCCTATTATTTTAAACTTCAATCATCTACTCAATCTAAATTTATGTTGACCCACACAAAATTGATTTACGCCAACTTGTTTCGAAATAAATTGGCTGCGCAGGGTTATGATCATTGGAAAGATACTGTCGATTTAAAATCAATCTGGGGCACAAAGCCTTGGCAGGTTCAGGGAACTGAAGCTTTGCATCGTGCCTGCCTGATCCCAGCTCAAATTCTGTTTTTAAATGATACAGTGTACCAAACAACTTGTTTTGGCGTAGCAACTGTCAAAAATTTAAATACGCCATCTATTCCGTCTTTAGCGGAATTTGCTAATTGGCGCACACATACAGATCATACCATTGAGGCATTGCAAGCTTTGCTTCGAAATGACACCTTCAATGTCTCTGAAGTTGATTCTTCTGGGTTATTGGTGTGGCAAACTAATACAAATGCATGTCAAATGCGTTTTTATAATGTAACACCTGGTTTCACACAGACTAGACCAGACCCACGTTATCCAAGTTCCCATTCGATTACCACATACTCGGTGGGTAAATTATGCCAACAATGGTTGGAACATCTTTCTCTGCTGTCACATGACATTCATTTGGCTGATTTTCTCTTGGGACGCAGGGCTCCGAGAGCAAAAAGATTCATGTATGCTGCTTACAATGAAATTTGGAAACTTTCGCAAATGGAAGCTGCTTTTCGTCTGCGCCAAATTGATCAGGCCAATTTAGAAAAAGTCCTTGCAGTAGTAGACAATAGCATAAACACACTTTCCTCACGCATTCATACGTTGGATAATATTGTTTCGTCTGTTATTGATATTGGTCAAAGTGATGTATCCGTCTTATATCATGGTCAAAATCAGTTACTATCTGCTATGCAATTTGCTTGTACATTGCAAACTCTTAAAATGGGAAAAGTACCTTGGGATTATTTAAATGCCACTGCTTTATTCTTGCCATTTAATCTGACTGATAAGCAAAGGTTTATGTCCATGAAAGATGCTACATACACACTATTGCATATTGAACAATTAGAGCCCTTGCCGTTTTCTGTAGCGGAAACAGATTCTGCTGTTTGGTTAATTCATGGGGTTATTTCTCTCCCTTTTTCGCTATTTCAATTTAAATCATGCATGCAACATTTTCCGATTGGCCGTTATGAACCACTGGGTAGTGCTTTTCTACATGAAATGTGGTCCCTGCCTTTCACTTATAGATGTCAGAGGGAGGGTAAGGAAGTTTTCCTAACAGGGGAGGACTGCGATTCCACAGTAGGACATTCCCTTGTTTGTAAACACGTTAAGTTGCACGGCGCTTGTAACGTTTCCGAGCCTAATCTGGCCTGTTTTTTAAAAGGGACTCCAGTGCCATCAATAATTCCCGCTTTTTCATTGCTTACAAATGGCAGTTATCTTATTTTGAACAACCAAGACTGCTGTGGTTTAAAGGCAGGAGTCCCGTATTTAGTAACGGTTTCCCAGCGCGTAACTTGTTGTAGCAATGTGCTTTTTCCGCCCCCCGCATGGGAGTCTAGATAGCTCAATTTGGCCTTCCATTCCAACTTTGAAGACAGATTTCAACAAGTTGAGCAGGCTCAAAGCGCTGTTATTCCAGCAAGAGGTGACCCTCACTTCCACCCGCGAGACCTTCCAGTTACAGGTGGCTAGGACTTCTGGAGAGATACAGTCCCTTCTGAACACCAACCTCCCACTGCATTTTGGAGAACTAATACACCAAATATTTAATGCGTCTGACACCACAGGCCTTGCACATTTTTTTAAATGTGTGGGATCTGGCCTTGTGTCTTTTTTTCAGACTATATTTGGAGTAATACCGGGTTTTATTCATTCTATTTTTTCTAGCGCCTTCGGAGGGTTCCCCTTGATTTTGACGTTAGGCGCTGGAATCCTGCTTCTCCTGCTCCTGTTGCGCAATGGCTGCTCAACTTGTGGTACTGAACAGACCAGGCCAGTTGCAGCTGTACCGTGATCGCATGCAGCAGGTTTTCAGATGCTTGCCATTAGCCACGCTTGGCGTCAGTTATGGATTGACTTTTCGCTTTGCATATTTCACTTGCATTCAACCAGTCTATTACTGTCAGCGATGCCCCTTCTATTGGGCACTGGATGTATGCCTCGCCAATACGTCACGTCCAGTCCCGGATTTTAACCAGTTGATGGGTCCCTTAGAGGCCCATGACCAGGCTTGTTCTGGGGATGGCCGTATGGCACCTGCGGCTGCACTTGGAGTTTTGGCGGGATGGGATGTCTGTGCGGCTGCGCAGACCGTCCGGCAACGAAGTTTCATCGAATATTACACAAGTTGCCCACTCATGCTTTTAGAGGCGTCTGATTACGAAGAGCACGTTTGTTGCTTCGACATACTTAATTGGATGGCATCTCTCTTTTTTACCAACGATAGGGATGATCTTTTGGAGGGAACTGCATTCCTCGGTTCATACACATTAATGGACTTACCACCTCCTTCACAATAACTTTGTTATCCCGGAGGCAGCTCCCCTTATTAATGACTTTGAGAAATTTTTTGTGTGAAAAATTTCGATTTTTTTCCAATTTGTTTTTTTCACCCGTTTTGAACTCTGCTTGACTTGTGAACTATGTTTTGATCATTTTTCTATGTCCTATGGCCTTACCAGGGGGAGGGTGTTATATGGTTCTTAGGCACATTATCGACATGGCTAAGTTAGCATGAGCTTCGCTGCCATGATGCTGCTTTTGCGCACGCTACTACATGACTTTGTTTTTGCAAGACTTTGTTTGTGCCCTTCACATGAGAACGGGTTGCCTTTCGCGTTCTCTGCCTTTCCTGGAGTTTAGTCTGAACACGATATGCAAGGTCGATAAACATGCCACTTGTTATTCTATTCTGGTCAGTCCCTAGCACCTAGACATAACATGTTACACAGCTGCAGTACTGAAGACTCGTGCTTTGATATTACGTTGTTGCATGTTGTTTTAACACACTTGGAGAAAGCCGTTCCATGGAGAAGAGCTCTGCTGTTCCTATGATGTAAACCTTACATTCAGGCTTTAAGGTATGGGGTCTGCTGTCAAAGCCCAGAGATCGTCCTTTTTATAAAATAAACTTCTTCTAGTCAAGGGGAGGGTGGTCAGGCCTATAGGCTCTTATTTCCACAGTCTTTATAAAATGACTTCTCCCTTTGTATTCTATGGAATTGTAACAATGCTAACTGTGCTGAGTTTATGCATTTTGCTGCTAGTAGTGGCACGTATACTGTATTGTAGAGCACGATAGTTAAAATAAACATTTTGAACTATTTCAGTGACTCTGCTTATTCTCATTGTGGACAAGTACGAGTGAGTGAGCGAAAGAGTACGTCTTGCTCCCGCGATTCCTGAGAGAGTCGGGAGTGTTGTGTTCTGGGTTGTCTAATCATTTGTAGCTCCGTGATCTTTGGAGGAGAACAAATGAGACACTATAGCTAGTTGGTTTGGGATTTTGGGTACTGATGTGGTAGGTTGGTACACCCCTATTCACTGAGGTCCTGTTTTCCTGCGCATAGTTCTGTGTATGTACAGAATCCCTGCAACAACAGGTCTTCTTTCTATTCTGTACGTTTCTGTTCTGAATATTTTCTATCATCATAACCTCCAAGAAATATTACTTAGAGTCCGGTTTTTAAAAAAATGTCTGGTTTTAAATCTTGAAATTGCTTTTTGGAAAACTTTGCCGCTTCTGTAATAGTGAAATCGCACTCTCGAAGATGGTGCCCTTACCGCACCTTTTATATTTCTTTACAACACTAGCAATCAGAATACCCAAAGAAATGCTTAGAGATGTTGACGTCATACTATTAGACCTGATTTGGGGCGTGAGCAGGCATAGGGTGGCATTGGTCGAGCTCCGACTCCCAGTGAATGAAGGTGCAATGGTCATTTCCAACTTCGAACTCTACTGCCAGCTGCCCAGATGCAATGACCAATGAGATGGTAAAGCCTGAGAGACATGAGTGAATCACCATCTCAACAGAGCTGACAAGCCTCCTACCAATCACTGGGAGACGGATGGTGGAAACATCAGGGCTACTGAAAGTATTCAAATATTGCTGGACATGCTGTATACAGAGGACAAATACATGTACCCTTCAGACACCCTGGTGATAATACTGGCCCTACAACACAATAGAGACTAGAGGGGACACTGTAATGGACAGATAAGGGAAATGAGACAACAGGGCATCTACACAAAGGGGGGGGGCCCTGAAAGGGAATTGACAGGAAACTACGAGATTTTAGAGGGGCACTACCTTCTGTATGGTTAAATTAGCGCCACATTGACAGGCCTCAGTGAGCTATCAATACACTAAGGACTGAGTAAGAATAGTTTGTACCACTAAATGCAGAAGCACAGCAATCACACTCATGTATCACGCATTGAGTAGCCAGACTAAGTGCTCACTAGACAGTCAGAGAGAAATTGTCACAAGACTTAAAAAAAACCTTAGCAACGATGACTGGGATGAATACCGAACAAATCCCCAAAAAATTCCAGAATCACAGAGCATACATCAACCCCAGGAGAATTCATATATCTTACACGGGCGCCAAAGCAAAATGCTACAGATGTGGAGAAGAAGATGCTGACCTCTAGTTCATGGTCTGGAACTGCCACAGACTGGTAGACAGCCGCGGCCTGTGCAGCTTAAGAGCGGTGGGGCATTGGGGCCCGTTGGGGGGGGATTTCAATGGACGATGATGAGGGAAAATTAATTATTTATTTAATTTTCCCTCGTCATCCCCCCCCACCGGGACCCACTGCCCCACCGCTCTTACCTGCAAGAGCCGCGGCTGCTGGTAGAATATGCAAGAATGTTGTAAGGCTCATTAACAAGATAACTGAAAGAAACAAGAAGCATACACAAAAAAACCTTGCATATTGGGACTCTATGCATGCCCAAAATGCGAGAAAGATGCAAGCTGGTTTATAGATCGACCTCTAATCTTAGCAAAACAACGTATTTCAATGTGATGGAAGGCTTCAGAAGGCCCTAACCTGTCCACATGGAATTGGGAGATATCAAAATGGGTTAGTTGTGAGAGAACACTGTTACACAAAGAGGCCCAAAGGAAGAGGATACCCAATTTTGCTGGAGAGTGCAAATTCATTATCACCTCAATCCATTGGAATGAAACTGAGTAGAATAGAACTGCCCTGAGCAGTCAATCTGGACTAGGCCCTCAGTCACACTAAGGTGCAAAATAAGAGGGCTATATTGAATCAAAGACCTCGGATAGGAGACCTCCAGAGACTGGGAAGCACTGCGTCCATATTTACGCAGAAAAAATAAACTGCAAACTCCCCTCACTAACACCCTACCTCCTTGGAAACCCCAGGTTTATGAGTTGGCTGTTCGTTTTGCATGGGTATAGGAAAGCATTTTGGCAATGACTGCATTGATATAATGCATTGTTAAAGTCTATATGCAATACTGCCTATACTTATGTTAAAAGATGCATATGAATGAAAATTGCAATATGCTGAATGCACTTCACACATGTTTTATGTAAAACAAAACAACTAAATGTGTTGTAAAAAACGTCGGCAGTCAGAAGGCCAAAGGCGCAGCGGATTCCTAGCTGTCGCGGTTCTTCGCCTGTCGGACTCCCGAACTCGTACTAAGGCCTTATTACGAATTCGGTGGTCCGACCGCTGAAGGACCATGTCCGTGACTGCTAGGAGACTGCTGTGCCTTTGGCCTTCTGACTGCCATATTAGGAGTTTGGTAAGGGGTCGGCGGTGTGGCTGTGGCGG
The DNA here is from genome assembly GCA_963921515.1 of Calotriton arnoldi. Classification (NCBI taxonomy): domain Eukaryota; kingdom Metazoa; phylum Chordata; class Amphibia; order Caudata; family Salamandridae; genus Calotriton; species Calotriton arnoldi. The sequence goes on from CAWUFW010001905.1 coordinate 983,896, forward strand.
TCTTGCGGTGGTGGGCAGTGTATTTCAATATATATCGATGCATGTGTGTACATTCAGACTGCATATGTGTCGAATGCACACATATGTATGATATATGTAGAATAATACCTCCTACCCATTGCCGGAGTCCGACCCATATGTGGGCAGTCCCGGTAATGGATATATGGTACCAAAGTACTTAACTGTTTTTTATCGCAGACGGGGTAGTATTCCTCGGGTGAAGATGCTGCTGTGTAGGGGGACCTGGAGAAAGGGATCTACCTCGAAATCTGCTGCAAAGACCTGGAAAGGGGTGAGTATGCACCCCAAATCCTTCGTCTCTGCCGACCTTTGCTACTGTTTTGGGTCCCTTTTTGAATGCAATATCTTTAGTAGTGCAGTTTCTGAATAGCAATGGGCTTATTCTTTTGTAGGTGGTACATTTCCCTCCCCCCCAAACTCCTCCCTAGCCCAACCTTCCCAGGTCAGCAAAATGCTTTTAATTTAATTTAAACGTAATAATATGCATCTCAGTGCTAATAGCCAATCCTGTTTGTACCTGTTGGAAATGGCCTTTTTGCAGGGTTATTCCCAATTTTTTTGCTTCTTCCTCCTATTTTCCTGACCTGTTTTTGTTGCCTTTAGGACTGTGGGCACTTTATCACTGCTAATCAGTGCTAAAGTGCATATGCTCTCTGGGTAACATGTTATTATGATTGGTTATGCATGAGTGGCATATTTAATTTACTGGTAAGTCCCTAGTACAGTGCACTGTGTGTGCCCAGGGCCTGTACCTCAAATGCTACTAGTGGGCCTTTAGCACTGGTTTTGCCGCCCACATAAGTAGCCCTGTAAATGTATCTCAGACCTGCAGAAAATTTTGGGCTCAAAGACATGGAATGACACACATACTTACAAAAATTATACAAAGAAAGGTACTTTCGTTGCTGGTGTGTCAGGCTGCTTTGAGTAGACCATATGTAGGGGGGTCATACAGGCATCAGAAAGTCTATAAAATAGCGAACAATTCTTCTTGTGTATTCAGACCATTGGATATGGACTGGCATTTGAAGATCCATTTGCATTCCAGTCTGTTGAGCAGGTGTTGGTTGTTGCCTCCTCTCGGTTGAGGTTTCATGATGTCAATCACTTGCCAAGAGAAGTCATTCTCTGTGTATCCATGTGATAGGAAATGTTCCACCAAAGGTGCTGTGGTCACTTTGCAGCGGATCCTGCTCTTATTTTGGGATATCCTCGACTTTACTTTTCACGTCATTTGTTAAATATAAGCCAAGTCACAAGGACAGTGAATACAATAAATAACATTGCTTGAATTACAATTCGAAAATAAATAGAGATTTTGAGGGATATTCCCATGGTGAAATACTTTCCTGTATGTGTCAGGTTGCAGGACATGCAGTCACAACATTTGTAAAGGCCATGTACTGGTGGGAGGGGATGAATGGTGTTGTTGTTGTGTTTAGGTGTGAGTGCCCTCAATAGGTGGTCCTTGATGTTACTTCCTCTTTTGAAAGATAACAGGGGTGGTTCTAGTGACAAGTTCTTTGTGGATAATATGTCCCAGTGTTTTTAATGCTCTTAGTTACTTTGTTGGTGGTGGTGCATGAGATTTTATTTAGGGGTGGTCTGTCTTTGGGTTGTAGGAGTAACTCCCTGTGTGAGTACCACGTGCATTTGAGTGGGAATTTGACAAGCATTCTGGGGTACCCTCTTTCGATGAGTTTGTTGGAAAGTGTTTCAGCTTGTCTGAAGAAGTCTTCCATAAATTTGAAATTGCTATGGATGTGTAAGAACTGGCCATAGGGGAGGCCATCTTTAAGGCACAAGGATGGGAGCTAGAGTAATGTGTTCCTTTCTGTCGGTTTACGGAACAGTATAGAGTACAGTTGGTTTTCTGATATCTTAACTGTGACATCTAGATAGTAAATTTGGGTTTTGCTACGGTTATGTCTGAATCTGAGATCTGGTTGTCAGCTGTTTAATCATTTGCAAAAGAGAGTAAGTTCTATTTCATTGCCAGACCATATAAGAAAAATGTCATCTATGTACCTTTTCCAAAGGAGTATTTTCGAGAAAAAGGGGTTGGTGGAATTGAGGACGCATTTGGTCTCCATATTTTCAACAAACAGTATTGCAAAGTTTGCGAAGACCTACCCATTTACTATAGGGAGCTTTCCCTGGACTCCCTTTCTTTACCTACCAGGCAAGTGTACAATATGCATATTTAGACTTACCTTTCAAGCCTAATTTCCTCTTCCAATTTCTTCATCCTGTAAATTTTACACAGATGTTTTATTTTAATTTCTAGATACTGGTTGCTCACGCCCCATCCTGATAAAGACGTCACATTACCAGAGGTTGAAACGCCATCGACAAAAGACTTACATAGACTCCCATTCCATTGTATAAAACTAACTTAAGGATACATCTGTCTTTTAAAATGTGATGCACTTTTCCTTTCGCTCTTCTATCACCTATCACGGTACCCCTCGTCACTTAAATGTGAGCACTGGATCTTTGTTGTAACACCCAAAAAAAGCATGAGATTAATTAAAATATCCAATGAGTAGATTAATTGTAATACAGCATCATTTATCTGCCTGTTTTTTACTTGCCTTGGTAAATTGATAAATGCTTTGTATTCAATCAATGAAGACATACTGTTTCTCTACTGAGACTGATGCCTTAGTGAACCATTGTTTCTTTAATACATTGTATTACCTCTGGTTCTCAAAAGTTGTAGGGTCACCCTTGTTGAAACATACACTTCTGAACTATTCAGCAGCAGGTCATTTGCATAATGTCAAGTATGTCTGAGTCTTCACCATCACACCGTATTTGACAGAGCAGGGTCCATTCAGGCCCTGCCTTGTCAATGACATTCACACTTTCAGTGTGCAGTTACGCAGGAATCAAGCATCCTGCTCAGAGCGGAAAGTAAGAAGGCCGCAGTAGGTAAGGAGTTTAAGATGGTTTAAACTGACATGAGTCTTTTGTGTGAGTGCTTATCTGCTTGTGTCTGTGTGTTTGCATATTTGTGTTGAGGCAAAAGCAAGAGGGAGAGAATCGGGACACTCTCAGAAGGTATTTTAAAAGAAAGATATGGAATGTTTTGTGTGCGCATGTCTGCTTGTTTCTCTGTGTGTGTGGGTGCACTCAGGAATATATAAGTAAGGTGCTAAATGCAAGCAAATAAGAACAGTATGGCATCAAGACATTGAAAATATTACAAAACAAGGATACATTAACATATCATCGTGTTTAGTCTTCATTTTGTGTAATCCGTTAATCCTTTTTTGTTTTAATTAATACATTGCTCAAATGATTTTGTATGTCCTGCAACTGACGTAGAAGTCATTATTAAAGGTGCTTTTCAGTCAGTTTCCAGGGACACACCCAATAGTGTCAATAGTGCTGTTATTGATGGCTTGGTTGCAATCATGGTTTAGAGGCTTCTTCCATTGTGATTTAGGGCCTGTTCGCACCACACATTATTAGCTTATGTGAAAGAGCCTTCCCCATGTCACCTCGTAAAGAAAGGCCGGCCCTGAAAGGCACCCCATTACACTCTATTACATGTGAAGCTACATTCAGTCTGGGCCTCCTCAGGCATTTTCATCCAATGTTGCTGGGTGCTTTCAAATTCAGAAACCACAGAAGGGAACTAGAGATGCACTTTCAGTTAATTTAATAATCAAGAGGGTGTGGCGTAACAGCCAGAGCTGATGACTTCGGAGATTGGGATCCATGTTTGAGTCTCAGGTCCGCTCAACATCCTGTGATTCCGGGCAAATCACTTAATCTCCCCGTGCCTATGGACAGCGCCTAGAGACCCTCATGGGTGATTAGCTGCGATACACAAATCCAAGTATTATTATTATTTTAGTATTATGTCACTTACACTGTAACTTCATAACAATCACAAATACAATGAAAATGTATTTTATATATAGCGTGCCTCTGCCCTGGGACGTCTTGGAGCTGTCAGCTGTGGAGGCAAAACAAAGGGAAAAAAAGAAAAACTCAAGAACTAACAATTTAGAAGTAGCCTATTAATCCCTCCATCTGGCTAACTGTGAAAAGCTTTTATGTCTTGAATTAAGGATACACATGCCTCTACATCAAGTGGAATCAAATTTACTTCGCAGCAAGGCTGGTAAACATTTAATGAGATGTACGGTCAATTCCCTGTACATAATGTTGGTGCATTAGTAGCACTTGTCTCAATATACAGTGCTAGACCAATCCATCTAAATAGAAAGTGGTAGGCAAGATCACTCAACGTTGTGACAGCATCCCAAAAAACAGACCCCCCCCTCGCAGCCCCGGGGACCGCCACCTTCCTGGGGCTTTTTTTGAGATTGAGTGAGGGGGTGCGTGCCCCCCCACAGCCCCGGGGACCATCACCTCCCGGGGCAAAAATAAACAAAGGAGGTGGGCCACGCAGCCACCTTCCTGGAGCCCTAAATGGCCCTGGGGACCGCAACTCTACAAGGCCAGCTCCAGCAATGACCCAGGGTGCCCACCTGAGTGATGTAATATGTGAAGTCATAAGCAGTGCATTGCGGGGGCACGAGTTATAGTTAGCTCAGCTAACTATAACTGCTGAATTTTACTGGTTTTGTATGAGTGAAACCTGAGCCTAACTATAACGTCCATGTAATCTTTGGTTTTTTCAGTGACTATATATATACTTGGCAGTCATTTATTTATTCATGTTCGATTAATTAAAATCATTACATATATGGACCGTTACTTAAAATAAGAATAAAATAATTTTTTAAGTAGGAAATGTTGATTGATTCTGCTGATATTAAATCAAGATGATAGTCAGTAGAGATTGTAATAAACTTTAAAACCTCAATGTTCAAGGGTTTTTAAAAAGTTTAAAGTGCTGAGTGCTTGGTGCGAATCTCCTGGTGCCTCCAGCTATTTCTGACCCAGCTGCTAGTGGCTGGGGGCCTTTGTCGCCGCTGTCTGTTTTTTTTTTTTTTTAATTGACATTTTTTCAGGTAGCAGTGATGATAGAGGACCAGGTGCACTGTATCCGCTACAGGCATCTTAGTGCGCCTTCTGCATGTGCAGGGGCTGCACACAACTAGACTCCGGGTCATGATGAGTACAAAATGACTGTGGCTTGTTTGTTATTTCTCTTCCTATCTATAATCCATATGCAACCTTCAGAGCGTCATGAGGTAATTGGGTTTTTGCTGGTTGAGGTTCCCTGCTCGCAAGCTTAAATGATCCCTTGATTGAGTGATGGTTCCACTTCGTGACTGTTTGGTACTGTTCGCGTAGACCATGGGCTTGCCGGAGCCAAGAGAAAACTGCCCCTATGGCCTGTTTGCAAAATGCAAGGCCTAAGCGGTGCGGCTGTTCGTGGTTGCTGCTTCAGTGAGTTGGTATCGAATGGTGTTGGTCAATTTTCCTAATATTGCCAGTGTCTGGGGGTGTTTTCGCTGAAGCACAGATCGGATGCCTCTCTGCAGCGCTTGACACCTTTCAGCCAGAACAGTGGAAGTAGCAGACAGTGCCGTTCCTCAGCCAGTTCGGGGCAGCAGCACAAAAGGTGAAGCCAAGATTCTTTGCAATGTTTGCATAGCCTCCAGGAGGTTGCCTCCTCTTGAATGGCCCAAGCGGGATTGAAGTCGGCGATGGGGAGGGCGATTAGCCTCATGTAAAGAATTTTCTTGAGGGCCTGGGCAGAGAGTGAGAATTGAAAATAGTGCTGAGCCTTCCCTGTGCTATATGATTTGTCCAGTACCTCTTTATGCCGGAGACTTCCCATATCTTGTTCGAATGAGGTTAGAAGCGTTTGCCTGCTCATACTTTTTTCCATACTGATAGTGGGATGTCTTGCATATTCAGGCTTTCGGGCCTGATCTTCAGGGTGCTTATCGCCATTGCCAGCTCAACATCCTGTGATTCTGGGCAAATCACTTAATCTCCCCGTGCCTATGGACAGCACCTAGAGACCCTCACGGGTGATTAGCTGCGATACACAAATCCAAGTATTATTATTATTTTAGTATTATGCCACTTATACTGTAACTTCATAACAATCACAAATACAATGGAAATGTATTTTATATATAGCACGCTTCTGCCCTGGGACGTCTTGGAGCTGTCAGCTGTGGAGGCAAAAGAAAGGGAAAAAAAGAAAAACTCAAGAACTAACAATTTAGAAGTAGCCTATTAATCCCTCCATCTGGCTAACTGTGAAAAGCTTTTATGTCTTGTATTAAGGATACACATGCCTCTACATCAAGTGCAATCAAATTTACTTCTCAGCAAGGCTGGTAAACATTTAATGAGATGTACGGTCAATTCCCTGTACATAATGTTGGTGCATTAGTAGCACTTGTCTCAATATACAGTGCTAGACCAATCCATCTAAATAGAAAGTGGTAGGCAAGGTCACTCACTGTTGTGGCAGTATCACAAAAAACGGACCCCCCCCCCTCGCAGCCCCGGGGACCGCCTCCTTCCTGGGGCTTTTTTTGCGATTGAGTGGGGGGGCGCGTGCCTCCCCACAGCCCAGGGGACCATCACCTCCCCGTGGCAAAAATAAACAAAGGAGGGGGGCCGCGCAGCCCCCTTCCTGGAGCCCTAAATGGCCCTGGGGACCGCCACCCTACAAGGCCGGCTCCAGGAATGACCCAGGGTGCCCACCTGAGTGATGTAATATGTGAGGTCATAAGCAGTGCATTGCGGGGGCACGAGTTACAGTTAGCTCAGCTAACTATAACTGCTGAATTTCACTGGTTTTGTACGAGTGAAACCTGAGCCTAACTATAACGTCCATGTAATCTTTGGTTTTTTCAGTGACTATATATATACTTGGCAGTCATTTGTTTATTCATGTTCGATTAATTAAAATCATTACATATATGGGCCGTTACTTAAAATAAGAATAAAATCATTTTTTAAGCAGGAAATGCTGATTGATTCTGCTGATATTAAATCAAGATGATAGTCAGTACAGATTGTAATAAACTTTAAAACCTCAATGTTCAAGGGCTTTTAAAAAGTTTAAAGTGCTGAGTGCTTGGTGCTAATCTCCTGGTGCCTCCAGCTGTTTCTGACCCAGCTGCTAGCGGCTGGGGGCCTTTGTCGCCACTGTCTGTTTTTTTTTGTTGTTTTTTTAAATTGACATTGTGTCAGGTTGCAGTGATGATAGAGGACCAGGTGCACTGTATCCGCTATGGGCATCTTAGTGCGCCTTCTGCATGTGCAGGGGCTGCACACAACTAGACTCCGGGTCATGGTGAGTACAAAGTGACTGTGGCTTATTTGTTATTTCTCCTCCTATCTATAATCCATATGCAACCTTCAGAGCATCATGAGGTGATTGGGTTTTTGCTGGTTGAGGTTCCCTGCTCGCAAGCTTAAATGATCCCTTGATTGAGTGATGGTTCCAGTTCGTGACCGTTTGGTACTGTTCGCGTAGACCATGGGCTTGTCGGAGCCAAGAGAAAACTGCCCCTATGGCCTGTTTGCAAAATGCAAGGCCTATGTGGTGCGGCCGTTCGTGGTTGCCGCTTCAGTGAGTTGGTATCGAATGGTGTTGGTCAATTTCCCTAATATTGCCAGTGTCTGGGGGTGTTTTTTGCTGAAGCACAGATCGGATGCCTCTCTGCAGCGCTTGACACCTTTCAGCCAGAACAGCGGAAGTAGTAGACGGTGCCGTTCCTCAGCCAGTTCGGGGCAGAAGCACAAAAGGTGAAGCCAAGATTGTTTGCAATGTTTGCACAGCCTGCAGGAGGTTGCTTCCTCTTGATTGGCCCAAGCGGGATTGAAGACGGCAATGCGGAGGGCGATTAGCCTCATGTAAAGAATTTTCTTGAGGGCCTGGGCAGAGAGTGAGAATTGAAAATAGGGCTGAGCCTTCCCCGGGCTATATGATTTGTCCTGTACCTCTGTCAATGGATTATGCCGGAGACTTCCCATATCTTGTTCGAATGAGGTTAGAAGCGTTTGCCTGTTCATACTTTTTTCCATACTGATAGTGGGATGTCTTGCATATTTAGGCTTTCGGGCCTGATCTTCAGGGTGCTTATCGCCGTCGCCAGCTATAATTGCCATGGGGATCCTACTTCCTCAAAAATTTCCCTCAGGTAGTACTTGAGCGAGAGCTCGGGGGCCCGCAGGATTAGGGGGTTGTACTTTAAGGGGAGGGGTAAAAATTACTACTCTGACTCCACTCTGTGCAACAGTGGGGAAAGTGCTGAAATCAGGAGGGGTAAAATGTACTATTCCCATCCATTCCAGACAGTGCAACAGTAGGGAAAGTGTTGGATTGCGGAGTGGTAAAATGTACTATTCCCACTCCAGTCTGTGCAACAGTCGCGAGAGAGTAGTTCACTTCAAACAAATAAAATATTTTAACAACTATATTAAATAACAAGAAATATAAACATTTATATATAAAAATTATACATAAATTTAAAAAATAAACAAATTACATATATATTACAATGTTTAATAAATATTATGAATTAAAACAAATAATATTAATTTATAAAAATACCGGACTATAGACTCACAATTATAACAACCAACAAATATAATGTTATTTACAATTAAAAAGCATAACGTGTAAAGTTCGGCAATTTTAACTCCCCTCCCTTCTCTTTGCCTTGCGGGGTCCCTCAGGGATCCTCGCTAAGCCCGACCCTGTTCAATATATATGTGTCAGACTTAGCTAGAATCATCAAGTCCCACAATCTACGTCTGACGTCCTATGCAGACGACACTCAGATTGTGTTGGAGATCCATAATAATGGCAAATCAGTCTTGGATAACTTTAAAGAAGGTATGTGCGCCATCAGCTCCTGGATGGCGCACAATTGCTTAAAATTGAATTCCGAAAAGACGGAGGTGATTATCTTCGGAAAACTCTCCCCCAGCTGGTCTCCTTCCTGGTGGCCTTCAGAGATGGGCCCACCTCCACCCCCTGTCTCTAAAGTCAGAAATCTGGGAGTTATGTTTGATGACAAACTTTCTTTCAAACAACACGTCAATTCGGTTGTTTCTTCTTCCTTTTTTATCATCAGGATGATAAAGAAACTTCTGCCCTACCTTCCTTCCAATGCAGGCAAAACTCTCGTCAGCACACTCGTCATGTCTAAGATAGACTATTGCAATGGCTTACTATTCAATGCCCAGGAAGGTATCCTACATAAATTGCAGATGGTACAAAACGCGGCAGCAAGAATTCTTACAGGCACTCCTAAGTTTAAACCTATCGCCAAGGAACTCCGTCAGTTACACTGGCTGCCCATCAAAAGTAGAACAAAGTTCAAGGCCCTCTGCATTGCTTACAAGGCTATTCATAATACAGGACCTAAATTTCTCAGACAAAATCTTCACCCTTACAGACCCATAAGATCATTACGATCTTCAGCATCCTATTTGCTGACTGTACCTAGAACAAAAAAGGCCACCTGGGGGGACAGAAGATTCACGGTCGCTACTGCCAAACTCTGGAACACGCTCCCTCTACAGCTCAAAACCATACCTACTTTGCTATCCTTCCGTAAACAACTAAAAACTTGGTTATTCAATCAATAAACATCTCCCCTTTGCCTTCGCCACTCAGCAATCCTCAGCGCCGAGACACCTAAGGGTATTTGCGCGCTTAATAAATTGCCTAAATAAATAAATAAATAACACAATTAACACATAACATAATAAAATAACACAATTTTTAAGAAATGAAAAAATACTGCTACATTTATTACTTAAATATCTTCCCACCCTATACCTCTACAAACTAAACAACACACACCTCAAACATATCTTTAATATTATAATAACACATTTTACATAATAAATTATCAATTAAACCATTCAGAATAATTAACTAATAATAAATTCATTATATTTAATTAAACTTCCCACCCTTTATCCCTACAAACCCAACAACCCGCACCTAATATACAACTTGTAAAATTCTCTTAATTACATAATTTACATAATTACTTATCAATTAAACAATTAATAATAATTAACTAATAATACATTTATTATATTTATCATCCCACCCTTTACCCCTACAAACCCAACAACCCGCATGTGATATGTAACTTAAAAATATCTTCATTACACAATTTACATAATTATCCATTAAATAGTTATTAATAGTTAACATAAATTATTAAATATTATAATTTCCTTCCGTCTTTAACCCTACAAAAAACACAACCTGCACCAAAAATATAAATTAAAAAAACACAATTTACATAATTAATTAAATAATTAATAATAAATAAAAATAATTAATAATTACTTATAATTAAATTACTTCCCCAATCCCCTACAAACCCCACAACCCGTACCTGAAACTTAACTTTAAAAAGTTTTTTACCCAATTTACATGATTATCGATGAAGTAATTAATATTAATTAAAAATTAATTATTAAGTAATTATAATTAATTTACTTCCCACTCTGTACCCCTATAAACCCCACAACCCACTATGGCACTAAAAATGACAATAAACGATTAAATTAAAAAACAACAAAACATTTACAAACTATATTAAAAAACATTAACAATAATTATACAAACAATTTATAACATATACAATTAAAATATATACAAAATACATAAAATAATTAAAACAATATTATTAACAATGATCTTTTTGTAAACGATATTAACAACATAGATATTTTTAACATCAATATTACTTACTCTAGAAAATAAATATTCTTGTTGAGCGATATTTTTGCAGACAATTTTTGTGCATCATGATATTTACAACTCGATATTTCTGCATCTCGATAGTTTTTTCTATAGATTTTGTCCGAACACCTTGGTCGGGAGAAACATAAACTTAAGATTTAAAACATACCACAGTGGTTGGGGTTGGCTATACTAATAAGACTGTATTTCTATCCAAACCAAACCTTTTTAGCAACATTAGGATAATGAAAGACTGGTGAAAAAACATAACATTCTAACCTATACCATGCAGTTTGCATGCAGCTCTTCGATGACAGTTCATAGGTCACTCTGGTATATTACTTAGGATTGGTATTTATGAACAGAAAGTAACAAAAGGATCTCTGTGACAAAAACAGAAACCCACTGAGCTATCCACATAGTTACGGTTCTGTGATCTGCATGGTAAATGTTGATAGCAGAAGGTACATTAACCCTCGGTGCTACAGTCAAAACTGCCACTACACAATATTCTGATCTCTCTCCAGCAGGAACATAACTTTTAATCACCAGCGTTATCTTGACATTTTTATTGTTGTCTGAATCCTGCTGAAACACTCAAGGAACTCTGCTGCAGAACACGCTTTTAAAACGAGTTATTTTTTAACACAGTGACCTCCAACTCAGTGGCCCAAAACTCAGCACCGCCATAAAAGCCGGCCCTGTCCGATGCCCAGCTGTTGGTCACCCAAAACAACATGTGCAAGTTTTAAACTTCAAATGCACGTTCCCAGAATCATGACGGAATTCAGTTTTTATTGTCTGACTTTCTTACAGGGCTGCTGATGATTGACAGCTGTTTCAAAGCACTTATCGGCGGGACAATACATACATACATTAAACTCCTACATCAGTTTCCGAACAAGTCGAGTACATATATATGGTAGGCAGGGCTGGCTTTGGCACTGGTGGTGCCAGATGCGACAATCTTTTTTGGTGCCCCCACCTCTCCCCCATGACCTGCTCCTCAGATTTCCTCATCTCTCCATAGCCCCTCTCTCACATACATTTAATTTGCTTTACAGCTCTGCTAAAGGCTGGCTTTACTAATCCACTCTGTTATCCACATCAAATAGAGATGTTTTTTGCAGCAGGCATATTCACCCTCTGCGCTACTTTATGGCGAGTCAAAACTGCCACTAGACAAAACTCCGATCTCTCACTCTTGCAGGAACATTAATCACAAGAGTTATCTTGACATTGGGGGGTGTGGCTAGGTGCCGATGTAGCTGGAAGCTGGCTGCGGAGCTCTGCCTGGGGAATCCCCCATCCGACAAAATCCTGTGCCCCAGCCCCACTTAGAACAGGCTGAGGCGGTGGGGGTGACCTTCTGGAGTATTTCCCCTCCAAGTGGGGGGGCCACGCTCCATGGATAAGCGGGGTTTAGCAAAGTGCAACTGCGAGACGCCGTGAACAAAAGGGCACCCACCCTGAGCAACGAGTGCTGAAGTTGGGAGCCCGCAAGGAGTGAGCCCGACGAGATCTGCTATTCGCGGGGCAGCGCAGGAGTCAGGCGGCCCGCGACCTCACCCCAGGGGGGTCCTCGATTGATTCACGGAGTGCCTGCTGTGTCCAGCGGAGCAGTGCCGGCGGAGTCTGGGGGTGGAGGAGAACGACCCCAATCGCAGTGCCGCGGCCGTGGGCGGTCGAGGTGTCGGCGCGGCTCCAGTAACGAAGGTAGGCTGCGAGGGGAGCTCAGCGAGACCGCGCTCTCAAGCGGCGAACACCAGGGAGGCTCCAGGTTCCCCCGTGGCCGCTATGAGCGGGAAGCGCCAGTGAGACTGCAGAGGAGGAGAGAGGCTGAGGAGCGGCCCAACGCGGGGAAGCGCTGCGGATTGGGCTGGAACGGCCATGGGCCCTAAGACTGCAGGGTCTGGCTGGTACACGCACAGAGGACCAGGAGGGTCGTGCAGAGCACAGCGCCTGACTGGTGTGGTAGCAGAGTCACTCAGCCTGTGCAGGACAGCAGTAGTGGGGCCGAGAGCCCTAGGAAAAGTGCACATAAAAAAGAGAGAGGTACGGATAGAAGGTCTGCTGCAGGGCTGCGAGCGCTGCAAGATTGCCAGGAGTTCCGCAGAGACAAGCCCACAGAAATCAAGGTGGGGACAGCCCAGTAACTGGAACACCGACCCATGCATAAGAGGAGGGCCCTGGGAGCCACAGCATGGACGGCGGGCTGAGGGAATACCCCATGCACGTGGGGACACTGATTGAAGGGGGACTAGAGGACAATACCCCGGGCCGGCAACTGTCACCTCAGGCTGCAAGCACATGGAGCACCTTGACAGAGGCAATGAAAGAGGCGAATAGTGAGCGGGCTCACCGTGAGCACGCAGTGCAGCTCTGGGATAAGAAGGCGAGCGGAGTCCCTGCGGCTGCCATACCTGTCCGCGAGCAGATGACGGTTGGGGTGGCGGAGCCAGGAGGAATAGGCAGTGGAAGGCCGACGGAGAACCCAGAGCACCAGCGTAGGAAGAGTCAGGCGAGAACTGGAGATGCACCGACTATAGAGGGTGAGGGCGAGCAGTCGGAGAAGTGGCCTGTGGTTCTATCCTGAACTGCCAGGCGGACTGAGAACCCTCCAGCATCACAGAAACTCCCAGGACACTGGGGCCTACGGTTGAAAGCTGGCCGAGTGAGCTGAGCGAATTCGAAAACAACAGGCGACCAGAGGGAAGCACTGTGTGACACACCATAGTGAGGCAGAAGAGAGCGGGGAGCGGCGAGGGACTGCCGCTTGACCCCCCCATTGGACGCCCAACCCGGAGAGAGGAGTGACTGCCTGCAAATATGAGGAAAGTACCAAAACAAAGGGGGCACAGCACCCTTAACATGGGAGGGGGAAGCGCCCAGACAGCAGAGGAAGAGGACAGTCCAGAATTGGTGAAGGATGCTCCTATCACACGTCCTACTCTGACAGATATCATGCAGGCCATCACACCCTCCCGCGAAGCACCAGAAAGAAAAATCGACGCCATTGGTACCGTCAAGAACTTACTTGGACAGATTGCTTGGGAGCAGAAAGATGCTTGTTCCCAATGCCCTTCCAGGAATCCAACCACTCAGTCTTGTGCTTGAGTTAGTCGAGTTCCCAGGGGGGAAAGGGGATGGGGCGATAAGAAGAGACAGCCAGGCAGTCGTGGTTCTTCTCAGATAGGTTGCTTCAATTCTCTAACACTTGTTCTCTCTCTGCACCCTTCTGATTAATGGAAGAACTGTAAAAGAGAAAAAGAGCATGTAGAATTCCACTCTAATCTTCATTCTAACTTGCTATCTATTTTCTTAATCAATATTACTATACCCAAGACTATCTAGGCTATTGTTCCTCTTCTGCGTCTTATGTAAGTTCTTAATCTTGTGTTGTACGATTCTTAATTGAGATTAATGTTAGCAGTTTTATTTTAACAATATTATTCCTTTAACTCGTCTTTGACAGCTTCTACTTGCGTGTCTGGAGATTGTCTGAGAGAAGCTGACTCGATTCTTCATTCAGGTAAGAAGATGTTGTTGTCTTACTTCAGTCTTTTCCTCTGAAAAATCTTCGAAGCGAGTTGGTTGAGATACTTGCCAAATAATCACTCTTCTATTGTGCCCGAACTCTGTAACAATTTTAATGTATTGCTATTCAGGCTCTAACCCCTCGTCCGAGAGATTAATGCTTTCTTGGTGACTCTTGTTTGCGAATGCGCAGTAACAAACGGAGAACACTATATGCGCATAACGCCACTGAGACTGTGGGCGGGTACTAATTCTCAGCCGAGAGAAAGTACCAATTTAGTTCTCTAGCGTCACTCGTTTCCGAATGCGCAGTTAACCACAAGGTGAAACACTCCGTACGAGTTACTGTACAGAAGCTATTAGCGGCAGACTCTGTATCAAGACACTAACCAAAAGAGTCGCGCACACTCAAGAAGGGCTTTTCCTTTACCGAAGAACTGATTTACATATCTGTAACCGAAGAAGCTATACGACGCCAGACGCCACTACCTTAACTATCTAGCACATCGGAAAGGCTGCTACCTCAGGGATTTCTTCCGGTGAAGTGCGCGTTTGTTTGTCTACGCGCTCCTCACATTCCATCGTAATTAATGAAAGAACTAGACCGCATCAAGAGGAGCTACCGCATCAGGAGGAGCTAAGTTGGCAGACATCTTGAGTTTCCAGCCCTGCCAGCTCAATCTCCATTTATTGCCTTCAGTACCATGTTTCCATTTTCCATTAGTTTTGCCCCCGGATATATTGGCAATGGTTGTGGGAATCCTCCTAAGGATTCTAACAGGTACGCACTTAAATCTACTGAAAGATGACCACCGTCGATTAGCAAAAAGGGTAACGAATACAGAACGGACAATATCTGATCTTCCCACAGAGGTGACGGAACAGCGGAGATCTCTCAAGGATATCGAAGCCAAGGTACGGATCCTAGATGTGAGGGCAGAAGACAGCGAAGGCAGGTCTCGTAGGAATAATCTGCGTATAGTGGGAATACCAGAGAGGGAAGAAGGAAATGACATGGTGCAGTTTCTGGAAGACTGGCTCAAAATAGAAGTGGCCCCAGAGGGGCTCTCACCATTTTATGCACAAGAACGGGCGCATAGGGTCCCATCCAGACCCCCAGACTGGGAGCTCCTCCCCGGCCAATAGTGGCTCGACTGCTTCACTTCAGAGACTGAGACCACATCCACAAACAAGCCCGCCAGAAAAATAACTTACAAGTTGGGAACAGTAAAGTAATGGTGTCCCCCGACTTCACTAGGGAAGTACAGAGGCAGAGAGCCACATTCCTGGCAGTTAAAAAGAAGCTATGACAGCTACAAATCCCATATGCAATGCTGTTCCCGGCCCGACTTAGGGTGGTCGGCCAGACAGGGGTGCAGTTCTTTCAGATGCCGCAGGAGGCTTGGGAATGGCTGGACTCTGGACCGGGGTGTGGCTCACGAAGGAACTCCCCGGGGTCAGCAACAAAGAAGAGAGATGGTGGACCGGGCAAGTCTGGAGCACCTTCCTCAACAGAAGTTCAAGAGGAACAGCACAAAGCCCTCAAGGGGGTGGCAGAGCTCAGTCAGTTGGGATCCAGCCCCAGGTCAACTTGGAGCGACCAGGAGGGGAGGAGGTCGGATTGCTCCCAGGCAACCAGTGCTGCTAAAGATTCGGAGACGGACCTACCAAAGATAACACCCAAATCTGTTGATTAAATCATATAAGCGAGGACTGTGGAGGCGGATGGAACACTGATCCTAGCAGACTATATCCTTTTAGTGCGGATCTGGGGAAAGAGCCGGGGGTTCCTCCCGGACGCCACATGATGGAATGAGTGGGGTACTGGGAGGAGGATCCACATACAGGGGTGGGGGGGCCGGTTGGTGGGGCTCCTGGGTCTGGCTGGCAGTCTCCACAAGCCCAAAGTTAGCAGAGACTTTTTTCAAGTTTAGATGGGAGCTGGACTACTTTTACCTGTCCTGGGGAGGGGGAGTTGGGAAGTTTGTTTGTTTCAGGGGCTATATTTAGGGGCCAGGCGTGTCTGGGGTAGGAAAGTTGCTAGGGAGTCGTTAGCACCAGCCCAATGGTACCCACCATAGACCTTAAGTGCATCTTGTGGAATGTACGAGGGATGCACACCATGTCAAAGCGCCACAAGTTACATGCATACCTAGTACGCAGAGGGGCTCAAATTGCAGGAGACATATGAATGCGAAAGAAGGGGCTGCGATACAACGTAGATGGCGGGGACAAGTGTACTACACGAATCATCCTGCGTTTGCTAGGGGAGCACTAGTTTGGCTGAGAGCAGGGGTCCCCTTCCAGTGCGCTAAGCAAATAATTGACCCAGAAGGGCAATACGTGGTCTTAATAGGCAAGCTTGATGGGAAAGATGTGACAATTGGCAGTGTATTTGGGCCAAATACTGATCAAATCTCATTCCTGGCAATCCTCTCTAGAACATTGGCACCGGCCCTGACTGGTTCGGTGATACTGGGAGGGGACTATAACTGTGTTGAGAATGTGGACCGCGACCGTTCTCATCCGCCCTTGCAAGACTCACCCATTCATAGAACTGTGAAAGCACGCAGGAACTGGCAGTATCAGTGGGGGTTGATAGATTCTTGGAGGGCACAACATCCGGGGGACAGAGACTATTCTTTCTTTTCGCACCTACACGAGCTACATGTCAGGTTAGACGCCATGCTATGCTCACCTGACGTGCATGAATGTGTGCAGACGAGTTAATATCTGGCACGGACGGTCTCGGACCACGACCCACTACTGGTTGGGCTTGCTTGGACGAGAAGTAGACCGAGCATTCCAACTTGGCACCTCAGACCGGAGGCACTAGAAGACCAGGCATATCAAGCAACAATACGCACAGCTATAGGGAAATACTTTGACGAAAATGCAGGGACCGCTGCGAACCCCATGGTAGAGTGGGAGGCCTTCAAGGTCGTGCTAAGGGGTGGGTGCATTTCTGAGATGGTGGGAGTAAGGGGGACCCTTCTGAGGGATACATTGTCAGCGGAGCAACGTGTCCGGGAGCTTGAAAGGGAGAGACTGGAGAATAAAGACAAACAAGAGGAACTGCTGGCAGCTAAAGAAGCAGTAGCGGACCACGTAGAGAGGTTGTGCTGTTTCGACTATAAAAATTATATGGCATGTGCTCACGTAGAAAGGGACAAACCTGGGGCACTACTGGCGAGGCTGGCCAGCCCAGCTAGAAGGGGGTCGGTTATCCTGGAAATGAGGGACAAGCAAGGAGGGGTCCGATATCGTCAGCAAGATATCAACAGCATATTGCTTGAGTATTATACTGACTTATATAAAAGTAGGGGGTCCAACACATATGTAGAGATAGACGATTTCATGGGAGGTATTGAGTTGCCAACAATACAAGAAGAAGATGCGGAGGCACTAGGGAGGGAGACAGAGCTGGGAGAGGTGAGGAGTGCCATTAAAGCTATTGCCAGAAACAAAACGCCTGGGACTGACGGGCTCCCAGTTGAGTTTTACTCCACGTATGTTGAACTCTTGGGTCCCCGATTAGAGATGTATAACCAAGTAAAGCAAGCTGGGAAACTGCCGGGGTCCACTAGAGAGGTTATGATTGTCCCACTGTTAAAGCCAGGAAGCAGACATCTGATAAAACAGCATACAGACCGCTTTCTATGCTCAATCTGGATTATAAAATCCTGAGCAAGATATTAACCACACATCTCCTGCCGCATATGTCAGAACTTATACACCAAGATCAAGCAGGGTTTATACCATCCCGGAACACGGCGATGAACGTCCGGAGACTACTGCGAATACTTGAAGCGGACTCCTACTGCAGGGAATAAGCTGCCATCTTTGCAGTTGATATAGAAAAGGACTTCGACAGCCTCGAATGGCCATACTTGTTCCGGGTGATGCGAAGAATTGGATTGGGGTCTGACTTTGTGGCATGGACATCCTTACTCTATACGGATTCTAGAGCCAGGGTTAAGACTGGTAGGCTCATATCGGACAGCTACAGGGTGGACAGGGGAACACGATAGGGGTGTCCGTTATCACCCCTGTTGTTTGCCTTGGCCATGGAGGCTGCCAGAGCTAGGACAAGGCACTCATACTTCGGACTGGAAGTATTAGGCCGAACTCACCAGATAGCACTGTACGCTGATGATTTATTATTATTCCTCAGCAACACGAAGGAGGACCTTAAAGGTGCCAGGGAATTGCTAGCGGCCCTGGAGAGCGTGGCAGGCCTTAAGGTAAATTGAAGGAAATCATGCCTATTCCCCACCATGGCGGGAAGAGAACGGCCACAGACTGTGGATGGAGTTTTATGGGAAAGTCGATGTCCCCCATACCTGGGGGTCCAGATCTACCATGACCAGGCAGACCTGCTAGAGGGAAATGTAGGGAAAGCGCTAAGGGGTGTAAAAGCATGTTTTGATTTCTAGGGGACCCTTCCCTTATCAGTGGCAGGCAGGGTGGCACTACTGAAGATGGTGACTTTGCTGCGGCTACTATACTTTTTCGGGGTACTCCAGGTCTGGATCCCAGCGGGGATGTTTCGGCATCTCCAAACACTGATGACGTCATTTTCATGAGGGACGGGGAGATACAGGATAGCGCTCACTACGCTAATGAGACCGAAAGCAGCAGATTAGCAGTGCCAGACTTTGAATATTACTACATAGCTGCGCAGCTGCAATGGCTCACAAAATGGATAGCGAGCTGGGTACGTGGGATAGCGCAACAAGATGCTGCCATACCAAGCCTGAATCTCCTGTCACGAATGGTGTTGTGCCTCCCCAATAGGGGGAGAAATACCACCACTGAATTAAAAGTGATTTGCAAATGTTGGACCAGAAGCTTGCAGAGATCCAAAACCAAACAACCGTATGCCCCAGATATTCCGTTGTCTGCTTGTATGGCACTGCCACATGGGGGGAACTGGCGAGGCCTAGAGGACTGGATGGAAGCGGGGTGACCACTGTTGGAAAGCTGTACGAGGAAGGAGCCCTGCTACCCTTTAATGATTTTAGGGAGAGATACGATGTGCCCAGGGGAGACTTTCTACTACACACTGCCCTCACAATGGAAATACGTAAACAGTGGGGAGGGGAACTTTCAGAACCACCCCTGTCAGAGGGGTGCCAGTATGTAGTATCCGCCTCTGGGACATATAAAGAGGTCACCTGCCTATACAGAAATCTCAGTCATGCAACACTCCCGGCCCCTAATGATCTACAACAGAGATGGGAAGAGGACCTATTGGAACCCATAGAGAACAAAACATGGGGCGACCTGGTAGAACGAGCAAGTAAGAGCACCAGAAACACTAGATTTCAACTTGTTCATTTCTATGTCCTTCATAGAGCATACCTCACGCCAGGACTCATCAATAGATTTTTTTAATATAAGAACGGCAGTTTGCTCTCGTTGTAACGAGGAGGGGGCAGAATTTCTCCATATGTTCTGGAGTTGCCCGGAAATAGGAAACTTCTGGAATACGGTGGCCACAGTGTTGGCAGGGGTGATAGAGAGAGAAGTGGTCGCAACACCGAGGTACTGTCTCTTACACTGGTTCCCCCACATCTCTAAAAATAAAGTAACAAGTAAGTTTCAGGATCTGGGACTTATACTGGCAAAAAGGGATATCACCATCCACTGGAAGGCGCGGGGGCCCCAATGCAGTCAGGTGGAAGAGGGAGTTCATACGGTGGGCAGATTATGAGGGGACAGTAAGGCTACGAATAGCCAGAAGGAATGGAAGTGAGAAATCGCTAGAATCATCCAGAGCATGGGAAGCTCTGGTGACACTACTTAAGAACCCAGAAGTTGGACCAGAGGAAGAACCGCAGGGGGCATCGCAGGAACTGGAGACAGGAAAAAGCCGCCCGTAGACTATTATGGGTAGCGGAGAGGAGGCATTGGGTTGGGGTGGTAAAGATCGTCCAAACACTAAGACATGGGGACGAGAACAGAGAATAGTGCCACTTTAGTTCAGTTGCATGTAATGCCACTCGAGTGGTATCCGGCACTTACTATGTAAGACACGCCTGGCGGGGGGGTTGGGAGGGGGGAGTTGCTGACCTCTTGCAGGAAGCAGGCAAGATAATGCAGTTATCTATAGCTCGTGTCCCAGTGAAGGCTAATAACAACGGGTGGGCTGCTGTGCTGTGGTGGGTAATAACAAAGTCGAACTACTACACAGTTAGTGGCTACACGATCAGAGATCTGCCGGAAGAAGGGACCCCGAGAAGCGAGCGAACCTCAACGATACCTGTGTAATTAATGTATTTGCACTGCTGATTGTAAGATGCCAAGAGTATTTGTTTAATAAAATCGTTTAAAAAAAGAGTTGTCTTGACATTTTTATTGCTACCTAAAAGCCGGACCCACAAGGATCTCTGTAGCAGGTGTTTTTTAATCGTACGTTTTTGCTAAACACAGTGCCCCCCTGAGGTCTATGCCCCCCCTCCAGGTCAGCGCCCAGTGCGGTGGCACCGGTCGCACTGCCCCCAAGCTGGCCCTGATGGCAGGTGCACATGTGGCCTGTGGTAGACAAAAATGTAAAACATACACACCTGAACAGCGTCAGTCTCCCCCACCTGTCTGGCCCACCTGCCTTTTCACAAGCAAGCACACCACACACTTGAGTAGAATTTCAATTGTAGGTAAAATTACTCGCATGCAGAGCAGTAGCGACTGCTACCGGATGGAGTATGGTGGGGCAGGGAGGGGGGGAATGAAAAAGATTTTTAAAAAAATAATTACCTGGCTACGGCCAGCCACCGCCTCGCCTCCGACATTCGTCCTCTTAATCTTCTTATCTTCTTCCTGTCTGGACTCTCGGCAGGCCGGCAGGAAGCAACCGGGCACCGCATAGCCAATCACCACGCTGCAGTGCAGCGTGGTGATTGGTTGGAGCACTGTGGTTCGGTGCTCAGACACACTCCTCCCCCTGCAGTGCTCTGGCGTCACGGAGGCCAGCCCCGCCCGCACATAACAAACTGAGCCACTGCAGTAGGAAAATTAAATGATAATAAATGAAATGATAATAGCGCTGCATTATTATCATTTTATTTTTCCTTTTTGAACTGCTCAAAGAGCAGTGGAGCATCTCTCCGCCGCCTTAGCGGAGGACAGCATATGTTACTGTGGTAAAGAAACGCAGCGGTCACGGCAGGTAAGTCTTGAATACTTTAATCAAGTACAGAGCAGGATGAGAGCGGACTCTTCCAAGCAGGTCAAGGAAACAACTGCCTTGAAAGAGAACCGTCACATTCAAACAATGACATGGAATACATAAGAAAGTACATTCTTAAAAGATTAGACTGTAAAGCATATACTACACATCTTCTCCCTTTCCAATGGCCTAATAAAAATTTAAAAAAATACAAAACTTAACGGACAAAATCCTTAAGATAGATAGGCGGTTTACGGTACCTAACAGAACGTGAAGAACAGGGACCCTCAGTGCCTAATACAGAACCATTAGATTGAGAAGAACTCAAGCTATCTGAAGATACACCCACAGGAATCAAAGAATCCCCCCCACCAAGGGCGGCACCAGACAACCTTGAACAGGGGACATCCTCAAACTCCTGAGATAGAACATATCCACTACTACTGAGGGGACTCACCTGTTTGTAAAACATCAACAGTTTTTCCTGTTTTCGGACCGCACCACACTTTTGGTAAAGAGCAACACGTCAAAAATTCCAACGTTCACCATTATCTAGAACAACACAGTGATCCAGAACTTTATGGACTGTGTAGGGCCCCTTGAACTTTGACAGACCTCTCCCAATTCTACCACTCTTGACTTTTACTAAATCACCCACATTGAAACGACAAGGAATATCCAAATTCCTTTTAGGCTCAAACGAAACTCCACGTAAAGTAACCAACTGCTTCATCAATGTGGGAACTAATTTAGAGCCAGGAGCCCTGCCCCTCATCAACTCAAATGGAGATTTCTCTCCATCAACAAGAGGAGTAGTCCGATAGGCCCAAAGCATTTCATTCACCATCTTGCGCACAACAGAACCATTCGCAGAAGCCATCTGGACGATCCCTTTCACAACTTTGTTAGCTCGCTCACACAAACCATTCCCTTGAGGGTTATACAAAAAAGTACGGTGATGAGCGATTCCACAATCCTTCAAAAACCCTTGCTCACTCTTGACACTAATTGAGTACCGTTATCTGTAATGAGGACGGAGGGAATGCCCTCATCCCTAAATAATTCACCAAGAAACTTGATGGTACTCTCAGTGGTAATATCATTCACAAATTTAACCAACCATTTCGAAAAAACATCCACAACCACAATGCCAAACCTGTCCTTTTCATGTAGCTATCCCATA
Source organism: Calotriton arnoldi (assembly GCA_963921515.1). Taxonomy (NCBI): domain Eukaryota; kingdom Metazoa; phylum Chordata; class Amphibia; order Caudata; family Salamandridae; genus Calotriton; species Calotriton arnoldi. The sequence goes on from CAWUFW010001905.1 coordinate 1,006,477, forward strand.
GGACCAATAAAATCCAAACAAATACTGTGCCAAGCCAAACCAGGATTCTTAATATGTGCACTATCGGTTTTACTGCCTACTTTCAACCTTTTTTCACCCTCTTTGCACACAGAGCAGCTTCCCACCCAATCCACTACCTGTCCATCCAGACCCGGCCACCAAAAATGATTTTTCAAACAACGATGAGTTAAAGTTTGACCACGGTGTCCTTCATGAGCCAAAGCTAATAACTTTTCCCTAATTCCAAAAGGGGGAACAAACTTCTCACTCCTCATCAACACGCCATCACCACACAAAGACAACTCATCCAGAATTTTGATGTAAGGACGAACAGAAACCGGGACACAACTCTCTCTCTTGGGACCAGACTTCAATAAATTGACCACCTCACGTAGGGTGTGGTCATTCACCATTTCACGTTTCCAATCAACTGCATCAAACACACCTTCACCCACAAAAACTGCATCATCAACCGAGGCTACAGCAATTTCCTCCTCGCCTTCTGTAATTGCAGGGTCTTCAACCAACTTCCAATCAACAGACATCCTGGACAGGCAGTCAGCTTGGACATTCCTCCACGCTTGAATGTATTCTACCTGATACTGAAATTCTTGGAGTTTAGATGCCAACTTCGCGAGCCTTGCAGACCCTTTGCCAGTACCACCAGGAGAAAGAATCTTGATCAAAGGTTTGTGGTCGGTTCTAAGTAAAAACTTTGTATCCCATAGATAGGTACGAAAGTATTCCACACCCCATGATGCTGCAAGCGCCTCCCTCTCGATGACAGAGTAATTCTGTTCAGCATTGGTCAATGTCCTGGAGGCAAAAGCTACTGTTCTTTCAGACCCCGCTCTACGCTGAGATAACATTGCCCCTAACCCAGTGGCGCTGGCATCCACAGTAAGGATTGACTTGCAGTTCACATCAAAAGGAGTTAAAACATTAGCTTCGCAAATCTCTTTCTTAATATTGTTGAAACATTCTTGGTGTTGTACATTCCTCACAAAACTCACCCCTTTCTTGAGCAAACCCCTCAAACAAGCAGTTTTGTCAGAAAAATTCTTTACAAACTTAGAATAGTATTCTATTAAGCCCATAAATGATCTTAGTTGAACCTTGTCCAAGGGAGGCGGGGCCAAGTCTGTAGCACTACAAAGACTTTTCTTTGGCTTGACACCAGAAGCACTGATAGTGTATCCAAGATAATCAATCTGTTCTACAAGGAATTTGCATTTCTCTTTGCGAAGTGTGAGACCCGCCCTGGACAATCTTTCTAGAACAATTTTGAGAATAACATTGTGCTCCTCTACAGAATTACCGTACATTAAAATATCATCTTGGAAGTAAATTGTGTTGTCTACTCCTTTAAAAATATCAGTAACCATGCGTTGGAAAACACTAGCGGCTGAATTTAACCCAAAAGGCAATCGCCTAAATTGAAATGTACCTTCTGGGGTAATGAATGCTGTGAGATGTTTTGAGTCCTTGTGCAGATTAATCTGATGATAAGCACTTTTGAGATCGAGTTTGGAAAATACTTTAGCATCCTTAAGGGTAGACACTAATTCAGTGATGTTAGGAAGGGGAAATGTGTCAGCTACAACACACTGATTCAAAGATCTCAAATCCACGCAGAATCTCAATCTGCCATCAGCCTTCTTAGTAATCACTACGGGAGAAATCCAGGGAGAAGCCTCCACTGGTTCAATCACTCCCGCATCAAGCATTTCCTTGATGAGATTCTTGACCTCCTCCTTCACAACAATGGGAACACGAGTGACCTTATGCTGTACAGGTACTGCATCTTTTTTTAACAAAATGCGATGTGCATATCCTTTGAGCTGACCAAGCTCGTCCTTAAAAACAGTATCTGCTCCCTTAAGAATACACTCCAGACTCTCATCATCAATAACCATCATAACTTGCATGGGTGCCCTTGGATTAACAATTATCCGCAAATCATATTGGTGCACCCACCCAAGGATGGCTGGACCATGCTCTGCCACATATACTTTACCCTGAATGTTCCTACCTGAAAAAATGATGTGTGCATCAAAGTACCCCAAAATATCGATGGATTCGCCTTGATAACCACCTGGGGAAATATCTTTCGGGAAAAGTTGTTTGTTAGCCCACAGTTCTTTGAACAGACATTTTGGAAATATGGTAAATTTTGACCCAGTATCCACCATTAAACACACTTCGCATCCATCAATAGAAAACATAGCCTTAGGCCTATTCTTCCTTCTGTCATCGTCAACAGAGACATCCCCAGAACCAACCACCAAAATGTTGTCCCCATCAGAGTCATCCACCTTTTCAACTCCCTGCACGTAAGCTACTGTAGAACGAAATTTACTTCTACAAACCCTGGCATAATGACCCACTCGTCCACACTTCAAACATTCTTGCTTGGCAGCAAAACAATATTTTGAGTCTGAGGTGTGTGCACCACTCCCACACCTATTGCAAGTTTTGACGTCAGAAGTCTTAGAAGTGAAGGGTTTCTTAAACAATTTTCCTTTGTTTTTAATTACAGCTATGGCACTTAAGTCATCATCACTGCGGTCGTTGTTTCGAAGATCGTGAACAGAAACTTCAGAAATATCATGGCTGAGGCTTCTCTTTTCCAGCTTTCATGCACCCTTCAGATTGTTCAACAACTTTTGCTAAATCAATGGCTGTTTTAAGGGAGGGATTTTTCGCTGCCCAAAGTCTCTCCTGAATTTTCTTATTATTGCATTGAACAATAAGCTGATCTCTTATTAATTCATCGGTCATAACACCAAATTTACATTTAATGGACAGTTCCCTAAGTCTTGAAATAAATTCATCTATTGACTCGCCTTGTTTTTGATGTTGTGTATAAAATGTATACCTGTTCATTACGAGATTCTCCTCTTTTGCATACCTGGCTTCCAACCTGCAAATCACCCATACTCATCAGGCATGACTTGACCGTTGGCTTGTAATGCTTGAGGTAAATAACGAAAAACTCGTTGACCTTCTTTGCCTAGTGTGCTTAGCAAAAGAGCTTTCTTTCTTTTGGCAGAGAACTCTTTACCATCCAGAGCATCCAAGTAATTCTCAAACATGAGAATCCAATCCTCCCATGGAATGCTAGGAGGACCAGCTTGTGCTAAAAAATTAGGTGGCAGAACAACAGAAATTTGCGCAGAAGCCATAGTGCAACCAGTAGTAAAGACTGTGAAACGAACTAGAAGTATGCTCCAGAGTAGTTAATAATGCTAAGAAAACCTTCAAACAGTAATGGATATTAGTATGGAAAGCAACGTCGCAATCTAAAAATTACATAAGAATGCTGACAGTACCTTTAAAATTATAATAGGTATGTCCAGGGAGAATAATGTCACAGTGCGATATACGACGGGTGTGTATATCACCGAGGAAATCACTGAAAACCTTTAGCGGGTCTTGAAACTGACAGAGACAGTTTCCGTGAACTCGTTGCTATGCTACGCGGTATTCATCAGGCAGCATAAAATGGCTGACAACTTTGGCACGTAAACGTAGTGCGTGTTGACACTTCACGTAGATATTGCGTGATGACGTTTCGCGTTGCCAGGAAACTGATGGAACAAGCAACTACGAAGTGCGTCAGCGCAGCGCTGTTTACTCACCAATTGCGTTGCTGGGTAACAGCTGCTAGAGGAAACAGAGTCTCCGTTGCCTGGAGACTACTTACACACTGGCTTGATGATGATGATGACTTTGACGTCACTCACGGCAACCGCTGTGGACAGCACGTCATCACAGGAACCTCTTTGCTTCCTCCAAAAGCAGCTTGCCCTCACAAAGCTTTGTGCACAGGAAATGGAGAGGCACACCTTCCGTCTGCGTCACAACTGTCTGCTCTCATCCAAAGCAGCTACGAGGAAATTGCATCACCCATGCAGCCTCATTAACAGCGAGTTAACTGGAGCAAGATCGCATGCCCAGGGTCCAATAGAGATTGTCGCCAAAATGTGGTAAAGGAACGCAGCGGTCACGGCAGGTAAGTCTTGAATACTTTAATCCAGTACAGAGCAGGATGAGAGTGGACTCTTCCAAGCAGGTCAAGGAAACAACTGCCTTGAAAAGAACACTCACATTCAAACAATGACATGGAATACATAAGTACATTCTTAAAAGACTAGACTGTAAAGCATATACTACAGTTACCATGCTGCTCAAGCAATGGGGCCCGAATGCGGTGCCACTCCCTTACTAAGACACAAAGGGATGAGCGTTAGTTACGTCACTGAGAGGTCATCCCAGCACCAGCAACACAGTGGAGTGAGTGACAGGCAGAGAGAAGCCCATTGCTCTTGCCCGATTGTGCCAATTTCAATCGGATGTGTGCTTTGAGCTCAGGGCCCTGCCTGTGCTCTCATGTACTCCGTCCTCCTGGGCCCAGTAATCTTGATAAAATAAACACATGATTAACGGCAGCAGAACCGATTATGCTGCCTCATCACCAACAGAGCAATTATTTGGGGTGTGGGGTGTTCCACCCCATACACCCTAGATGAGCCCTTTCATATTTTTCAAGAAAATAAAGTGAATGCTATTAAGACAGAGGTGAAAATGCTGGTTTGTAGCCGGTGGCAGGACAGGTTTGCAAGCGGGTAATACAGCCAGCTATCTTCAAGAATCAAGTTTGCATAATGGCGGAGACAAGGGTAATGTAACAAGCAATACGATTTTTACTGCTCTTTAACCCGTCTCCGCCCAAGCGAGACAGGCTGCCTTTGCCAAGTCTTGCATTATTACTCTCGTGTTCTATTCCTCGTTTCAACTCTCAGTCTTCCCGCTCTCAAGAACTTCCTTCGTTGCTTTGTCCTTCTTTCATTTCAGTGCTCAATAGATTGAGACCGGAAGCTGCGCTTTTATTTGCGTGACGTTCACGGAAGTGCTGGAAACCAGGAAATACAAGGTGCCGCTGCTGGTCTTCGCTGCGTGCGTGGGAGGCTGCGCCCGGGCCCCGCCCCTCGGAGCTGGGTACCCACAGGGACTAACCATGGACAGCGCCATCCACACCGTTGCTTGCCCTGGGCCGGGGCGTCCTCTTTCGCCCGCCTCCGGGTGAGGGGAGCGCGGGCGTCTAGGTCAAAGTCAAGGAGGTGGGTGCCATACCTCCGCAAGTTCCAGTGCACTTCAGAAGGGGAGAAGTGGTGAGCGGAAGCCGGTGTTCTGGCTGTACGCATACTGGGCAGAGAGCGTACCAGTCCTCAAGCACCAGGATCATGAGGGAGAATGGAGGTGGGGTAGGTGTACATCTGCAGGAGATTTACCAGCCTAGATAGATGAAAAGATACCCCATGGGAGGAGCAGTGTTGACAAGAAGTACGTCAGCCATCCAGGTCCGTGCGAATACTCTAGAGGGTGCGCAGCTGTGCCCTGAGAGGCGGCAGCCCGAAGCTCTTAGATGTTAACTGAAGGGCAGTGCAATGTGAGCCATGCCTCCATACCGGCGGCGTATCCCAGTCTTATTGTGGCCTTGTAGATGCGGCAGGGCGTGCAGCACACTGCGACTATCTAATAATATAGGGAAATAGAAGCATGGAACAGCCTGCAGGGAGGGTGGGAAGGTACGGGGGTGAATATTAGTTTTGAACACTGACTGTGCAATCCCAGGGAGGAACTGCCGTGCAAAGACACGGCATATATGGCTCTGGATAGACGAAGTTCCGTGGATTAGACTAGAGTGAAAAGACGAATGTGTTCACTTCAGTAACTTAGAAAACCGAGTGATATGGGGTGGTAGAATGCATGTTTGTTTGCATAAACTGCACAGCGAACGGAGGGCGAGGAAGTGGTTGACTCGGTACTACATGTTGTGGGAGTAACGAGAACCGAACGTTGAGAGGAAGGTATATAGTTTCGTGGCTCTGCAAAAGTGCTTATGGCCCTGTATTTCCAAGGACGAATCCAGAAAAAGTAGTTCACTAAAGCATTTGAGGCTACGCGATTAGCACTAACGACTTGTAGCCAATAGCGTAAACCAGGCATCGTGGATCGAAAGACTAATTATTGCAGCCTAGGGCCCTGTTTTCGAACCCATGATCACATGCTTTCGTGGGTTCACTTAAGCTTCTACCATTCCAAGGTCGATAAATGAGTACCTATGAGGTAGGCAACACACATGTTATCTGTCAATAGTGTTACTAGCTATCTCTGTGGCCTCTAAAGATACTTCTGTTATTTTAAGTATGCACCCTGTTCTCTCACTACTTTCGAGTTTAAGCAGGACTATGATGACTTGGTTGTTCTTTGGCATGCACACTTAGATCAGGAAATTCTTACAGTTACCACTGCCCTCCATTTCACGGCTATCATGGCTGTGCTTCACTGTGTATTTTCAATTACATGTGTCCATTTTGTTCGCATTTGGTATTACCGATGTTTTATTTTGAATGCTGGCGTGTTGTCTGAGCTTAGCAAACGGTTTCTTCAGCTTTTGGTTTCCCACTGGTGTGGATGGGTGTACTACTGAAAGACATGGAATGGATAGCTTTTCCCATTGCTGAAAATATCTCTATGTAACTCACAAGGGTCAGGCCAAGATGCTGAGTAGATGGCGTACATATTTAAACCACTTGCTGCTGGAATCTGTGTTTAAACTGCCAATCCAAGCCATTTTAAAAGACCTCAGCGGGTAAGTTTGCCCACCCTTTGGAGCACTGCATCTAAACCAAAGGTCTTGGGTGTTTTTGAAATAATTCCTTCGCGGTATTCAGGTGCATGGAGACCGTTCACTGACTGCATTGTGAGACACGTGCCGAGAGCACTGGGTTCACGGTAGGCTGCAACGTTTATGTAAACCCCAAACGACTTACTCCAGCGCCACCCCTCCCCCAATAAATCTGTATTAGCTTTTAAACTAATGAAAGATTAAGTCACTTCTTAAAGCTATTTTTTACATAGCACTGAAAGCTATCAAGTCATGAAAAAAATGATGCCAAGTAATAAAACCTCAGAACCAGAAGTAAGACCCCACCATCTTCCTTAGGCTGTCAGAACTGGATTTTACAGCAAGGCTTCCGATAACCCCAAATAAACTTCTGCCAGAGTTCCTCCACTTTAGCGAAAAAGGCCACTGGGAGAAAAAGTGGGAAAGATACAGAGGGAGGGTAATCATCTTAATAAGATTACAACGACCAATAAGGCCCAAATAAAAACAATTACATTTAGAAAAACTTCTATGGAATGTTGATACAGCGCCCCATAATTTTTCTGTGATCTCTGAAATGTTAATGTTGGGGACCAAGAAGAGCCACATTGGATAAGATCTGAGTCTTATCAGAATTTAACTTATACTCAGCTACTTTTCCGAATGATTTGTCCACTACAACCACTGCACATAGGCCTCCGATCAGAGCAGGTGTCAAAACGGCAACGACATCCGGATAGGCCAAGATTTTAACTTCATAATGATGAAGTGTCACAACTTCGATTGTTTTTGGGTTGGGGGTGTGGCCACAGGGGCGTATGTTCAAAGTTTCTTCCGCTTGGAGAATCAATAGTCCAAGGTGTGGGTATTGTGTACACATTCTACTTTAAGCAAACTCGCTTTAAGACATTAAAAGTTTTTCATCTTATTTGGAGTTCCCTTAAGCGCACATTCTCAGGTATCACCCCGCTTAATCAGCTCACATATCTGGGCTATAGTCCTAATCTTCCTTATTGTATTCATGACCGCTTTAGGGAGACTTGGGGTAGGGTTAATCTTTCGAATTTAGGTGAACTGGTTGATGGAGGTGTTCTATCCTCATTTGGGAATATACAGCAACAGTTCTCTCTTCTCTACACAGTCTTTTATAGATCTCTTCAGCTGCAGCACTTTATTTTAGGTCTTAAGTAAGAAGATTTGAGTTGTTCTGATAACCCCGGCTTAGACCTTATAAGGAATGCCCCACTAAAGAGGAACATCAGGCTAATTTATAAGTTAATATATCAGGCTTCCCAGGATCATCTGGAGGATCCGTTCCGGCAGAGGGCAAATAAGTGGTGCGATCTGCTCAATACAGAAGTAACAGTTGCTGATCACTGGCGCAGTAACGTGTTGTCTCACTTAGCTCTGAATGTGTCGCGTATTAAGGTACATCATCTCCAATGTATCAATGACTGATACTATACTCTGCACCTGCTATCCGCCATGAAGCAATGGCCGGTGGACCTTTGTTTCCACTGTGGGCTCGTGGATGCCAATGTGGTTCATGATTTGCATCTTTTACTATCTTGAGTTTGATTTGGGAATTTATTTTTGGCAAGTTGTATAGTATTCCTAACCTTGCAGTCGTAGCTGATCATGCTGGGACATTAACCAGCTGTTCCTTCCTACCTGTCTGGCTTATATATTTTTTTCTATTTCGCTGGCAAGACTGGTGTTGGCACGTTTCTGGCTTTCCAGTAAGCCTCCCTATCAGTGGATCTGGTGGTGGGAATTCTTGAGAATAAGTAGGTTGGAGATGGTGCTAATTGAGAACGATCCTCTGAGAAGTAAGCTGGGCCGGATCTGGGA